>SSNR01000033.1:1608007-1694539 GCA_006937965.1 Callopanchax toddi | reverse complement strand
AAAGTTAATGTAAACAAATACATAAGGATGTTTAAGTCGCGATTGCTTGAGGCCAACACGTTGGCCCGTGAGCATCTGAAAGGCTCTCAGTCAGCCATGAAACGTGTTTTTGACAAAAACACTGTAAAACGCGTCTTCCTCCCAGGAGAAAAGGTTCTGCTTCTTAGTCCGCAGACCGGAACCTCCTTGTCTGCACAGTACGAAGGACCATTTGAGGTCTGTGAAAAACTGAGTGACACCACTTACGTCATCCTTACACCCCATCGTCGACGTAAAACACGAACCTGTCATATCAATATGTTGAAGCTATATCATTCTCCTCAGAACCCTGAAGCGACAGAAAAATCTGACGCACAGGTATGCGCAGCCAGTGCAGTCGTCCCTCAGCTAGAAGAGGATATAAAGCCCAGCATGGCGACAGGAGTTAGTCCTCGTTTGAACAACTCCCAGGTATTGGCCAACCTGGAGGACAAGTTTGCTCATTTAACTGAGCAGTGTACACACGACCTCACTAGGTTATTACAGTCTCATTTGGGTCTCTTCTCGGACATTCCCACACGTACAAATGTACTGTCCCATGATGTAACTCTTGAGTGTTCTAAGCCTATTAAGCAGCATCCCTACCGCGCCAGCCCTTTTAAACGTGGTCTTATGAAAACAGAAACTGAATATCTAGTGCAGAACGGTCTGGCTGTGCCCAGTTTCAGTCCATGGAGCTCGCCCTGTCTGGTTGAGGGAAAACCAGACGGTACCCCCCGTTTCATTACGGATTATCGCAAACTAAATGCAGTGACGGTCTCGGACTCCTATCCGTTGCCCCGAATAGACGACTGCATAGACAGGGTCGGTAGTTCTGCGTTTGTCACAAAAATCGACTTATTGAAAGGCTACTGGCAGGTGCCTTTGACCTCTGCTGCCTCTGAGGTTTCCGCGTTTGTGACTCCCGATACTTTCCTTCAATATACAGTAATGCCTTTTGGTATGAAAAACGCCCCTGCTACCTTCCAGCGTTTGATGAACATATTAATTGAGGGCATGGAACATTGCAGCGCGTATCTGGACGATGTTGTGGTTCACACCTCCTCGTGGGAGGAGCACTTAAAGGCTCTGTACGAGTTGTTTGGCCGGTTAGCAAAGGCTAATCTTACTGTTAACCTTGCAAAATGCGAGTTCGTGAAAGCCACTGTGTCCTATCTAGGAAAGGAGGTGGGGCAGGGCTTCGTAAGAATGTTGGAAGACAAAGTACAAGCGGTGCTCGATTTTCCTCGTCCTCGCACTCGGCGAGAGTTGCGCCGGTTCTTAGGTATGGTGGGTTACTACCGTTGTTTTTGTAGAAACTTTGCCTCTGTTGCTAACCCTCTGACGAACCTTCTTAGCCCGAAGGTATCCTTCCAGTGGGGGGTTGAGGCACAACAGGCTTTCGAAGCCTGCAAGCAGCTGCTGAGCAGCACCCCCGTCCTGCGCGCTCCGGACCTCTCCAGGTCTTTCAAACTGGAGACCGACGCCAGCAACTATGGAGTAGGTGCGGTTCTGCTCCAGGAGGACAAAGATGGTATTGACCATCCCGTAGCGTACTACTCGAAAAAGTTCACCCCTTATCAGGTGCGATACTCAACGATTGAGAAACCAGACCCGCCAGACCTTCTGATCCAAGGATCTCCTGGAACTTGAAACAAGCATTTTAATCATCCTCTGGAGATCCCCTTGTAGGCTGAAGAGGCTCTCACCCATATGGAGATGGGCCTGTTTATTATTTTAACTTACCGTTGTGGTGCGGGAGTTAGTGTTGGTAGCGAAAGCTACCATCTCGGGGACACGCCAGGGAACGGGGAGACAGGCTTAGGCAATGGGCCACCTCTCCGTTCCCCTGGGATTTTGTGTTTAATTTGCCCGCTCCCAATAACGTCCGCATGAAGACTAGGTTGAGTTAATTTAGTTTTCCTTTATTAGTTTAGCGGGGATTCTTTGTGAGGTTTGTTTGTTTTCGATTCAGTTCTTTTGTCAGAAAGTTAATTAGTTTTGTTGGTTTTTTTTTGTTGTAAACTAATTATCTTTCTTCTTTTTAAGGGGGGGGATGTTACGATCTCCCATCTTCAGACCCGATTCTTCCTCCTGTCAGCTCCAGCTGACAGTGACAGCTCCTGGCTCCGCCCCCTGTCGCCGGAGCAACACGCTGAGATCGCCCAGCTGCAGAGCATTACGCAATCATCTCCGCGTGTTCATAAGCAGGGAGCGGTCAGCCATTCGGGGGGAAACTAAGCAGACTAAGTTCTGGTGAATAGTTCTCCCCCCCTTGGTAGCTGAACCATTTGATTCTTGCGCGTTTCGTAGTTTACTCTTTTCTAGCTTCGTAGTCCGGCAGTTTTGTTTTGTAAGTTTAGTATTCGTAGTCGCCTGCCGTTTATTTTCTGTGTTGCTTTAATTGCCACAGACTCCTTTAGTTATATTTAAAACTCCCTTAGTTGTCCTTTGATATTAGTAGCGTTTATCGCCTTCCTTTGTTATTTGTAGTTTATCATAGTGCGTTTTTTGTTGTTACTTACCCTTTTGTGGTATTTATAGCGTTAATCGCCTACTTTAGTTCATTGTAATCTCCCTTAGTTATTATATTATCTTTATCTTGTTATCGAACCTCTTTTAGAGAGCGTTCTTAGTTTAGGCCATTTTGTTTTATTAGTTTAGTTAGAGTTTTCCCCTTTTCGGGTGATTTTTCGTTAGGAGCGATTTTTAGTTCGTTTATCTTTTTGCAGCACCTCCTCTGCCTGATTTATAATAATAAAATATTCTGATAATTCGTACTTTGAGTTTCTGGCCTTTTGTGTTAGTCCTCCTTTTGTGTACTACTCCTAGACCCTTTTAGGGGGACGTAACAGTATGTATAATAAAGACATTCTGACAGGTTCTTTATGTTCACTGATTCATGAAACAGAAAAACCTCATCGCCTGCCTTTTGCCTTTCAGTGGGGCCAAATGATCAGAATGCTGGAAAGTTGAGTAGAAAAGGATTCAAAACGATTTTTGAACAGTGATGGGAAATTACATTTGTGCATTTAAATAGCAACAAAAATATCTTCATAAGTAGTAAAACATTTATGGCCCAGCTTTAATTTTTCTTATGCAACATTTTGCAAAAACTGAGTAAAATTTATGAAACCTCAGAAAAAATGTGAATACATTTTGAATAATCAAAACATAAACAAATGTTTCTGACTAATAATAATAATAATAGTCATCATTAATGCTTACCCAATGGGATGCTGTGTTGACTGACTGCTTTGTCTTGCTCCAAAGATGGTGATGTGGCTTCAATCTCTGTATAGATTATAGAAATGATCATAAAGTTAAGATGGACAAACCAAAAACAACAGTTTCTATGATACAAAATGTGTTTAATATCACTCAAAATCAGCTGAGTTGTAGACGTTTGTGTAATAAAAGGACAGAAAGCATATCACTTGCCTCCTTTCTCATCAAAGTTTTGATTGATTATTGATAGTTAACAGTAATTTTGGTAGAATATTGAGATGTGCAGTCTCCCGTGATATTTTGAATATTTTTTGTGAATGACTCAACAACCAACACACCAAAGTTTAGCTTAATATCTGTTACATCGACTTAGTTTTTAGTCATTTTTTGACTGTGGGTGGGTGATAATGCTTCAAGATCATATCAGTATATTTCATGGATATGTTTTGTCCACCTTGCTATGATTACTGTAATGCACTTTGCACATGTTCATCAAAACCTTCCTTAGACCGGTTGCAGACGGTAGAATGCTGCTGCCAGACTCCTGACTAAATCCTTCGGATTCTCTCATGTGACTCCTGCTAATGCAGCTGCATTGGCTCTCGGTGTGTTTTCGAGTGCATTCCAAGATCCTGGTTCTGACCTGGAGAGCCCTGCACACATCAGTGGGATTTTACATCATTACACTCCTATCAGGTAAAGCCTGCTTCTAGTTCCCAAAACTAGACTGAAAACAAACAGTCTTTTGTTCTGTGGCTCCTAGACTCTGACACTATGATCAGTGACTTGGCTTCTTTTAAAAGTCAGACTCATCTTTTTAAATCTGCCTCTGTTTTATTGTGATTTGCGTTTTTAATATGTGTTGTGCTTTTAATGTGTCCTGTGAAGCGCTTTGTGATTTTATCTTGAAAAGTGTTACATAAATAAAGTTTTACTGACTTTACTTACTAATACTCCCAAGTATTTTATTACAATCTCTGGATTTTAGATATTTTGTTGACACAGACACAGCCCTATCAGCAATGGACAACAATAAATCAAAGAAACTGAAGCAAAAGCCAAAGAGCGACACATTTGGAAGAAGTAATGTCTTCACTGAAATAATAAAGATTCATAAACTATCAGTTGTTAAATGTTTCCCATGAGGAGATTTGTACAGCATATTCTTCACAGCAGATGTTGAGTTGTTTTTTTACACATAAACAGTTGACCTTTTTGTTAAAGTACCTCTTTGTGGAGTCCAGTCCTTCTCTTGGACTCTGTTATGGATTGTTTCTGTTGCTGGTTTTTCCTCTTGGGTTTTGCTGTCCTCTGATAAAGCATCATGGTTTCTCGTTGGTTCTTCTGGATGCTGATTGTTAGGTACATCACTGTTATTAGGTACATCACTGTTATCCAAGCACGTCTCCTCCAGGGCAGCTTTGAACTCTTCACTAGGGAAGTCATCAAGGTTGGAGGCAGAAAGCTCAGAATCAATCTGATTCATTTTCTTCTCTTCAGTGTTGGATTCGGTATTCTCATCCTCTGTTTTCTCAGGTGTAGGAGTTGATTCTTGGCTTCCTGTATCCTCTCCTGTAGACCTCTCCTGCTCAGGCGTCTCTTCAGATGCCTCCTTCACTTCCAAGGATGCTGTCGATGGTGCATCCTGCTTCTCTTTTGGTTCTTCTACTGCAGACTCTTTAGGACTTAACCCAAACTCCTCGAGCTCAGAGAGGTCTGGCTCAATAATGGAGTCATCTTCTTCTCCCACCTCGTCCACAGTCACCAGTTCCTCCATGTTTTTAGGATACCAGCACTCCTCATCTGTGTCTTCATTCTCCAACTTCTTCTCCTAAAGATACAAATCAAGAACATATTTTACTCCAACTTCATGTAACTTGAAGCATCAATGATCTCAGATTAATCTCATTTTATGGATTATTTGAAAATCAGATTAAGTCCAACATCTTCACTCACAGGGTCTCTGTCTCTGTGACGTTCTTCTTTTGGCTTGTGGCTTCTTTGAGGTGAAACTGGTTTTTCCTTTGATGAATGATTCTAAAAGAGAATAAAGACTTCATTAGAAAAAAAAGATGCAATAAATGTACAGCAGGTGTGCAGAAGTTACTCACAGCCCTTTCAGTAACGTTTTCCCTCTGATGTTTCTCTGCAGCCGTGTGCCTCCTGCTCGTCTTTCTGCTCCTGTCTCTGCTCGGTGACCTCTGCCTCCTCTCCTCCTCGCTCATCTCAAACTCAGAATGTCTGGACCGAACAGGATAGTCGCCACCATCCCTCCTTCTTGGCTTTGTCTCGTGCCTCTGGTAAGAAGTCCTGAGCGGCTTGTCTGACTTGTACGTGTTGTTCTCCACATAGAAATCGTCCTCCACGTTCCTGTAGGAGTTGAAGGAGAACCCTTGAGGACTGTCTCGTGGGCGCCAGTCTCTGCTGCTCCTCATCGCTTCACAGCCTCCTCGTTCATCTGAAGATCTCAAGCTGAGATGACCTGAGTGTTTCTGGTAGTTCTTACGACGATCAGCTGGCCGGCCATTGGGCCGATCGTCATCCACGGTGCCTCCGTTTCTCCAAGGACCATCCCGCTCCCTTTCGTCCTCACCTCTCCTCAGCTGTGATGACCAATCCCATGAGCCTCGGTGAGGGCTCAGCCCATTGCTCCCTCTGTCTGGACCCCTGCACGGGGCTCCCTGAGGGCTGTGGGCTGAGCTGCAGGAGGTGAAACTGGGGCTGTGTGAGTGAGGACTCAGAGATCGGCTGATGGGGCTGCGGGAGCGAGCTCTCTCTGGCGGGTAGCTGAAGAAAAATCATCTAATAAATAACCTTTTCTAAAGTAAACAAGCATTAAAGACTGGGAAGATAAATAAAATGTCCTTTACTGTTCAGGTTCTTGCATCTTATCTCTTTCTCTTTGGGAGGTAATGTCCAGGATGATTGACTCAACATCTTTACCTGGTTTCTGAACAAAACAAATATTAAAGGTTTAATATTAAACCTTGTTCTTTACATTGTATTCCAGTTTTACCTTAAGCTGCAGCTCCTTGTATCTCTTAGACATCCGTATGAGGAGCTTCTGATTGTTAATGGTAGCAGGAGTCAGCTGGTAGTACTGAACCATGGCCTGAGCTGCTTCAACGTACGCCATCTCCAGAAAAGCCTAACGAGAGAACAAAAATGTCTATTAAAAATAACCCACGCTTGACAGCTTCTGTCTGCTAGAGCTTATCTGCTCAAATACTTCACATTTTATACGTCAGGGTAAATACATGCAAATCTTTTAGGCTCATCAGGAGACGGTATCGCATTTCATCACCAAAATAAATCATCCAACATTTGCTGCAGTCGCTGCAACCGGGACCATTAATTTAATGAGATTGTATGAAATGTAATCTCTGTGATAATAATGTTGCTGATTTGTCAATTAAACAGTTAGAACAGATCTGGAAACAGCTGCAGCTGAAACAGTTATTCTGGGCGGAAAAGCACAGACACAGTTTGGGAAAAGATCATTTTGGAATTTAGATTTGTGATTTTTGGGATCATCAAGACAACATTTGGTGCTAAAGTTGCTTTTAGAAACTGTTAGGAATATTTAAAAATTACATTACAGTAATCAGTGCATACTGCAGACAATTATTTGTGCAACTTAGTAAGTTAATACCTGCTGTTTATGGCAGGACAGCTGGAGATAAAGATCTAAAACTTTTAACTGGATACTCGAGTAGCATGTTTAGTTCTAACCCATAAAAACATCATAATTAATCAAATCAAAATGAATTTTCAGCTAAGTTTGCTTCACCCTGTGTTTTAGTGAATTTAGCTTAAGAAATACGGATTGAGAAACAGGGAAGAGAAACAAAGAGTCTATGGAAACCTCAGTGATTGGGTTTGGTTTTAAATCCAAGTCTGGACACTCAGAGAAATTAAATTCAGCTTAGTGTATTTAAATAGCACCAATTCATCTGAGATTTAAAAAAAAAGCAAAAAACTCATTATTTATCCTCTTTAGTCTGCATACAAAAAAAAAAAAAACACAACAAAATTCATTCTTAATCTCTTTGGATTAACAATTACAATCATTCCATGTTTTCCAGGAGTTGTTTTTAAGCATTAGGTGTTCAGTAAAGCTCAACATGATATTTAATGTTTCCTCTGCAGAGAAACATTCATATCCTGCAAATTGTTCATTTAACTTTAAACTGTTTGAAATTTAGTTTGAACCATTTGATCAATGTTTAAATATGCAGTCATTATTTTAAAATGTTATTTTTGACATATGTTTACAATAGTAAAGTGATGCTTTTTAAAGATGCTTTCAGCAGAAACTCAGCATAAAGTGGTCATGAGCTGGTGATGAGCTCATGGTGATTTAACCTATAAGAGTTCAGATCAATAATCAAATGTCGCACCTGATGAGTCGAGCGCATCAGGATGTAGTTGGTGACTTTCCCAAAGGGTATTCCCAGGTTGATGACATCGTTCTCGGTGCAGCTGCCTTCAGGGAGGTTGCAGATGTGAACAACGCGCCCCGTCGAGGTCTTTCTGGGTGGAAATGGCTGCAAACAGGAAGCAAATTACAATCTGAAAGCGACATATTTTAAATGTTTGAGCAAAAATCAGCTGAACATCCCAAAACGGCTAGAGTATGTGTAAATAGACATTAATAACACCCATTTATCTCAAGGCTTTTAAACTTGCACAATAAAATGAAAAACAAAACTGCATTTTTTAAAGAAATAAATCTTTCAGACTTAGTGAATTAACCGAGTTGCTTTTGGACTTTTTGAAGTTGCATCCAAATGGGGTAAAACTGATCCTGTCTTCTTATTATTGACTAAATTAAGTGTTTGCCTGAAGTCTCAGTCTGTGCAGCACATCAAATCAAACTGTAGGCAACCTGTTAGTTTATGTAACCTAATCACAGGAGATGCAATTTATTAGTATCTCATAACAGAAGTACAGAAGTGATAATTAAAGTTTTGTTCCTTGAAACTAGAGACCAGTCAGCTGATGAGCCCTGGACATTTCACACATTTGATCCAACTCTCTCCAGGTGGCCAAATATAGTGGCCTGCCCCCCCCCCCCCCCCCCCCCCCCCCCCCCCCCCCCCCCCCCCCCCCCCCCCCCCCACACACACACACACACACCTGCTCCTGAATCTGAGGACGTATCTGACCAGCATTAAGAGTGCATTACACTAGATGAGGTTTTATTTTCCTTCAGGGATTTTTGTTGTTGTTGTTTAATATGTTTCTAAACCCTCAGCTACCTTTTTAGGTTTTGCAACTTTAAAAACATTAAACACAGCGTTAAACTGCTGGGCACGACTGCAGAAAGCAGTTGTAAATTCTGCTCGTCACATCATGGAGTCTTATTTCTGTGACCATTGTGCTGCAGCTGCAGTTTTCCCCGAGCTCCTCCTCCTCCTCTCCAGTCGACTAACCTGATGGACAGTTCCAGGTGCGAGACAGACTGCTGTCCTAATCCCACACTGGACCAGCAGCCGGGTTCTCGGGTTTTACAGGGAATTTGTTCAAGGAAAACCCAACAATAACACCGACTTGACTTCAGTGGAGTGCAGAATGTTTGTATGAAGGGAGGATCAGAGCAGTCAAGGTTGGCTCAGACATTACAGAGAAGCTCTGTTGTTTCCTGCTTCACAAACGTTACAGCCTCCCTGAAATAAACCAGAATCTCTTGTTGCACCCACCATTACAGACCTCAGAGTTTATCTGCCTCAAAGAGCTCAGCTGCCAAGTGTTTCTGAAAGCTTCCCACTTTCAGCACTTTGACCTTGTAAACTTGCTCCAAAAGGTGTAAAGGATTCCAACCACTTCACACAGCGACTTCCTGTTTCCACTCCTCGTTTATTTGCAGAAAAGCAGCCTCAACGTTGAAGTCGGTCAGTTCACAGTTTCTCCGTTACGTTCACACAATGTGGGAGCGCTACTTGGATCAATTTGCCAATCCCCATCTGGTCTGAAACTCTATACCGCCGTATGAGGGTGCAACCCGGGGGTCTCTGGGGCGGTGCTCCCAGCAGTGGTTAGACATAATCCGGTGTTTATGGCTGCTCGAGTTCTGTTGCAAGAGGCTACTGTCTTACCTCATGCTGTTCTACTCGCAATGCAAACTACACATGCTAATATGAGCTCAGACATCAGGGAGGCAGCTCAGATCTTTAAAAAGGGTTTATGTTTTACGTGTTATTGATAGCTTTTTGAATGACCTCAGTTTGGACAAACAGATGAATTCAGACCGATGGATGAGCTCATAGCAGTCACAGCTTGACCAGTTCCAAAGTAGATCGTTGGCATCTGAACCCTTTATGGGCAAGTTAGTCACCATATTTGATCACTCGCTCATGCTTTTAATATTGACGTGCAGCCTAAACCTGAAAAAGCACAAAAAAGGTAGGAATTTGTTTTAGTTTTAAAAGTGCAAATCAAAAAGTTTATTTAAATATTTTTAGAAGCAATAAAAAACAACAACCAATGACTAAAAAATGTCATTTTAACGGCCCCTAACACCACTCAGTGGTTGAAACTGTAAATTTCTAAGTATTTCAGTAAGTGCTCTTTAGAGGGTTCAAATGACTCAAATTTAATAAAATAATCACAGGAGTTCCTGAAAACGCTACTCTGTTTTCAGGTTTGGATGATGGCATAATGGGGTCAATCATAAGGGACAAAAAGGAGGCGTTTAAATCAAAATGTTGAGGGGAAAAAGTCAAAAACAGTGTTTCCAGAATTAATTAATAATAATAATAACCCTCCAAAAGCTAAGACTGCACTGGCTGTAGGTTTTCATTTCTTCTTGCTCATCATTTGCATACAGATCTGACTTGTTTCCTTGTATCTCTTTGACTTGTTTCTGGAAACAATATTCTGACTTTTAAATATAAATATTTCAACTGTTCCTCAACATGTTCAGACTTTCATTTTGACACTTTTTTCTGAATGCTTCTATTGCTGCCATAGTCATGGATTAAATGGAATATTTTTCATAATATTTATGAATATTAAATAGTGCTTAAGTAGTGACTGAAATTCACATTGATACTGGCCCTGATTGGACTAGCTGTTAGCTTGTCAATCCAGTCAGGGCTAATCTCTTTCTCCAAACTGAGGTTGTTCACAGAGCATGACGTGAATTATTCATAACGTTTCAACAGAAACCCTCTTCAAAGTACCTGAACTTTTCACATCTTTAATGTGTTGGTTTAGTCCTGCAACTCATAATAACTGATTATTTTTATTCTTTTTTTATTTTGCATTTCTTATTAACAAAATATTACATTGTATCTAACATCAAATTCTTTATTAAACTAAAGCATTTTATTTTGTTAATTGCTTCAAATAATTATGTTGTGTGTGTGTGTGTGTGTGTGTGTTTGTGTCTACTAGAAACAGGACTTTCACAGCAGTAAAGCCCATATGTCTCACTCAGACAGGTGTGTTTTATAGGAACTAACATTAGCTCACAGCTTGTAAATATTTCCACCCTGGTATAATAAAACCTTTTATCCATAGCAAACCAGTGAAACTAATGACATCACAAAGTTCAACCTGCTGCAATACAAGAATAAAAACATGCAAAGAGGCGATTTTACAAACGTCTGTCCACAAACACAGAAGCAGTTTCACATTGAAACAATGTAAAAACTGATCCTGAATCAGCCTCCTCTCAGTTCTACCACATTGTGTTGATTCCACAAACTCTTAGGTTTAACTCCAGACATTTAAATGTTTTTCTTTCTCCTGTTTCCTTTGAATCTGTTAAATCCCCCTGCAGTGCACACAAGTAACACTTTGTTTTTGATGATAAATCAAATGAAAAAGATTCAACTGAGATTTAAAACACTGCTGTTGTTTTTTAGTTTAATTATTTAAATTACTTCATTATTTGAGTTTGTATGTAAGTTTTGTTAAAATACTTGCTTTTTATTCTGTGGCAGTGTCCTGGATGGTGCAATATTAAAACACATTAATAATAGTTTAATAATAGCTTTATTATAGATCCAAGATGAGCTTAAAAAAGATCTAATTTTTAAAAATGATTTTGAAAGAATATTAACCCTTTTAGTTGCAGAAGTTGAATGAAAACTGAAGCTAAAACTGCTGTACTGTAGGTTTGCTGAACTTGATGTATTTTCATACCAGTACAGTATGTGCTGTGACACTGTGTACGTTTAAGTCCTCAGACCGTCGAAAGCTTCCTGCTGGGCACCAGTGTGATCTTTCTGCAAGTTTGCTGGGGCTAATTTTGGGCGCCTTTCACCTCACTTATCATCTGCTCTTAGCTTTCTAGACACCCATCTGTCTGTAAGATGTAGTGCTGTCAGCAGCTGCTGCTCTTCAATCCTAATCTAAGAAGAAAAAAAACAGGAAACCTGACTGTAATATGGTTCAAAACAAGTATTACTGGAAAGTTTGGGTCCACAGTGTTCAGGTTTATTTATTGTTTGGTAATCGTCCACATTTCTAAACTGAATCAAACCTTTCATGTAATTATTAATCTTGAAAATATTTGCACAATTAAATTAGAACAATAATAATAAAGTTTAAAATTCACTGAACTACTTTAGTTGATATTGAGCACTTTTTAAAATGATTTTCATGATGTTCCTGCATCTAAAACCTAAAACAACTTTAACATTTAAACGAGGTAATGAAACCCAAATAAAAGAATATTTTACCCTAAAGTTGTATTTCAGTCCTTGAATAAACCTTTATTCTCATAATAAATGTATTTGTTTTGGGAGGTATTATTTAAAACTGACTAAAGAGAGGGATTGATTAGAAATTATAACAATAAACAAACATTTAACTGCAGTAACAGTAGAGTCCCTCATGATCTCTCTACATTTAGTAAAAATACAAGTGCTTGAGCCTTCATCATCATCACACTAACAGAACAGCCTTTACAGACTTACCACCAGACCATAAACAACAAGGTTAACATTAAGCTCTTTTATTATTTGTTTATCTCATTAAAAATTTTCTGTATTATCTAATAAAACAAATATATTCAAGTTTTTATTTTAATGTATTTAAAGTTATAATATTCTGAGGGGGGAAATGTAAGTTGCTGGATCTCAGATCTATCATGAAATAATATATTGCATTAAACAAATATCTTATAGTTTTTTATTTTGGTAGATTAACTTTAAGTGATTTAAATAACATGAGCTCTATGAGGACTGCAAACGAGCCCTCGGCTGTTCCATTAGACATTGTTTGCTTTCTGTTGTGGTGCTCCTGTGTATTTAAACCTATTAAAACTTAAATTAATAATCAATGGGATTTGATCTATTAGACCACAAACGTTTTATCTTCTGACCCACAAGGACTTGTGATCATAAATAAAGCTGGCTGAATGATACAAACATTGTAAACAACTCAACAAATAGTAAAGGAATGAAAACACAATCAGCTTCCACTCACATTACACCGCTTGTGTTATTTCAGCTTAATTATAGTGAAAATGTTCTCATAGGATTTTCATTTTTGGGAAAGTGTTTCATCCTGAGACCCTAAACAGCATTCCATGATTAGGAACCACTTCACACAGTGCGTCCTTACACTGATTGAGCCCTTTGGTTCTCTCTATAATCTGATAATCAGGAGAGGAAAATCTACAAAACATTTGTCTGACCTTTGACTCCGGCTGGTGAGAGGCAAATACTGCATCTGACACAGGATAAGTCTTCATGGCTGCTGCTGGCAAGTAGGACATATTGGTTCCTGAGGACACATCTGTTTTATAAAAAGGGAGAAACGTAGATGTAAAATGTCTAGTGAGCAAAGAGGGTGAAGAAAAACAATCTTTGTCAACATTGTTATTGTTAAAGTTGAAAATTACAAATGAAATAGAAGTGAAACATTAAATTTAGAAGCAACATTAGAATCAAACGTGTCAGGCTCGTATTAGAAATGATGAGTGTTTATTGTTGTCATGGAGATCGCTGAGAAAAATGAGGATGATTGTGTTACTCTCAGAGGGAGATCCAGATGTTAAAACCATGTACTGGAATTATGACGGTCCATTAGTTCTCAATCCTCGAGTGTCAATTTGTCCATTAGTAATCTTTAGAATAAAAAACGTCTCACTCAGAATTGAACTTTTACCATTTTGTTTATTTTTCTTTACCACTTCTTAATCATAGTCTAAGCCTTGCATCAGAACTGATATGGTGTTAGAAACATAATATATAAACCATATACTGTACTTTCATGTTTTGATAGCAATAATACTCTGAAACAAATTCAAAGTATTGCCTCTTTAATTGCCTCAGTGACACAATAACCTTTCTTGTGGGGAAATTCAGGCGTATCAGCAGCAAAGTGATGGCAAGTCAAAGCACACAGATTCACACAAGGATAAAATAAATTAAAATTAAAAAATAAGCATAAACAACATACATTAAGGGCAAATATGAAGCATAAAAATATAAAAAATACTGCACATTCATTAAAAATAACATTCAAATTCAAAGAAATGAGCAACTGAGCAGGAACATTATTATTATTATAAATATTATAATAGGACTGAGTACATGTGCAAGTATGTATGTGTGCATGAAATAAAAACTGTGCATAGGGATGTAAACACTTCTTGAGTTTGTTTGGAGCGGTGATGGTTATAAAGTCTAACAGCTGCTGGAGGAAGGATCAGCGATGAGGCTCTTTTGTTCACCAGCAGATACGTCTGACATTCTTCAAGCTTAAAACATAATCTTAACTTTATAATCACTTCCAAACTCTCGTAAAACTGTGCAGAGTGGTCTCTCTTTTCTTGAGACGGTTTTGTTCTTTCTAACTGACGAGTTTCTTTATTTTGTTATTCATACCCCGTAAGACTAAAACCGTATTTAAAACACAGACGTAACCAGAGAAAGTTGCCATTTGCTGTCTGAGTGAAACAGAATGATAACACAAGTGTTCATGTTGTCTGGACCACCCACAGACAGTTTGTATTACAAAAAGGACACGTAATACAGTACAGAGATGTTTGTTTTGATGAGATGGCCAACAGCTTTCCTCTTGTGTGGCGCAAAAAAAAAAATCTAAACAAATTATAAGCTGTATATTTTAATTTAGGTTTGGGATTATTATTATTATTTGAAACGTCTATTCTCAGAGCAGACATCAATGGGTCAAAATGTGCCATGACAGGCTATAAAACACGCTGCCTCTCAGTCTCATGCAACTCTTAAAATAGTCTGTTTCACATTCTCCAGCAGTCAGAAAAACTTTACTCTCCTAACAGCAGTAAAACAAACAGGGGTACTGAGCTGGAGATGAATGTTATCCTACCTTGACTCACACCAGAGCAGAGCAGAGGGTTGGTTCCTCCTGGGTTCAGACCTCCATCAGAGGGCCTGCCGACGGCATACTGAGCAACTCCAGCTGATGCCGCCGCTGAGCTGCAACAATCACAGAAGGCTGATTTTAGCCGCCTCTCCCCTGTCTGGCTTACACATATCCTGTGACAGAGCTCATGTTCATAGAAAGATCAAGACAGCTGTTTGTGGAGCGATAAGGAAACGCCTAAGATGTGCTCTGGTCCGACTGACATGCAGGTGTAAACATTTTATACTGTTATTGCTTAAAAAATGAGAATTTACTTTCTTTGTAACACAAGTTTCAGATTTATTCAAAGGCTTTTGTTTAATAAGTAGTTACAAATATCTCACCTTTCACTTGCGTACAAAGTCCGATTCTGCAGGTGTAGTTTTCCTTTTACGTGCTGGTCCCAGTCCTAAAACCACAGAAACAAGACCCACAATGTTTCATTGTTTCAGTTGCTTTGGATAAAACCATATATATGCCAAATAAACATCTCCTCTAAAACAGTTTTACATGCTGGAAGCTCTACTTGGCCTCTCTTAGAAGGCGTTTGTGTCACTGGGGCATTTGATATATGAAAACATTAAAGCACAGTTTATGATTGATCTAATATGGGAAATGTAAGAGTTTCTGCTAAACAGGACAGACATCATATGCTGTTTTATTAGAAGACAGTCTTTTGTTTAAAGTTTAAGTTGTATTTATGTAATAGGCACTTTCTGAGATAGTAAATGAGTTTTCTTTCTCAGATTTTGAGATGAGCTGTTAACTTAATAAATTACAAATCATCTGCTATGAAGCCGTCAGCTGGTTTTCTACAAGGATCTAATCTTGGACTATTATTATTTATAGCATACATCAATGATCTATCTGTATGTTTTAACATTCAAATGTATGCAGATGATACATGGTAACATAATGACACAAGTTATGAAAACAAAGTTTTGCTCTGGTTGTAATGTTCACACATGCAGACCATATCTATATAATAGGTCAAGAAGGTCTGGATTGTGATCTTTTCTCTAATTAATCCTAAAGATGTTCTGTTGAGTTGAAGTGCAGGTTACTCAAGTTCATCACAACACAAGTCATCCCAAAGCAACAAATACAAATCATATCAGGTCCAGATTCAGGTTAATTGATTACCTCCACACCAAACTCACTCATCCATGTCTTTATTAAAACATCTGAATGGGCTGTCCCAACACATTTGGCAGTGTTGTATTCATGGATCTTTGAATTATTGATGCTAAACTTTGACTTCAAGCTTAGGAGGAGGAATGTTTGGAACAGGGTCAAATGATTTATTATTTGAGGTTCGTAATAGATTACAGTTTAACACTAGTACTAAACTGAACAGCTCACTTACCTTGAGGTTATAGACCTTTTTGTCACAGATGCTACACTGATGAGGCAGCTGAGTGGGCGTGACTCCATAATAGTCATTGACCTGATAGGGTTGGAGAGTCCTGGTACCTGAAGATGAGGTCTCCTCACTTCCTGGAAGAGACTGGTAGTTTCCAAACCCCTGTGAGCCGCTGGAACCAAAAGAGGAAACCCCACCACCACAGTTTAACTTGGGCTCAGAGGTGGGCTCCTCTGGGTTATACAGTTCTGTTCTGGGCCAAATGGGCTGTCCAGCTTTAGTCCACACTGTGGGAGGATTGGTAATCACATCCACATTTCCAGTTTGAGTTATAGAATGGCCTTTCCATTGCTCTTTGTGTGCATTTGAGTTACAAGCATTCATTTGTTCATTTGAACTAAATCCAGCTGGTTGTATATCCTGACCATAGAAATCCCTCTGGAAACCAGCGTTGGTTGTGTTTTTTGCGTACTGTCCATCAGCTGATGTCCCTCCAGATAAGTTGTACTGTTGTCTTCTGTCAGTATCAGCAGGGTAAGTTGATCCAGACTTTCCACCCTGTTGACCGTTTGTGCCTGCTCCACAGGGATGATTCAGTCTCACATTCCCTGGGTTTTGGTTGAATCCTCCTCCCGTCAAGGCCCCCATGGCTGAATTTGAGGAGGAGAAACCCACCACCCCTGTGGGGAAGGCACCCTGTGGATTTCCAACCATAGCTGAAGTCCGTAGCTGATTTAACAGGGGCTGGGACATGTTGACATTGGACAGAAACTGATTGAGAACACTGGCAGCAGTGGCCGTGTTGCCTCCCTGAGCCAGTTTGAGCCGTTGGAGCGTAAGTTGAGCCTGGAGCTGAGCGAGCTGGAGGCTCGCTGGAGTCAAGAGGAGCTGGTTCTGCTGCTGAGGTCCTGCCTGCACTGTGGGCTGAAGCTGGACCCCCACCTGGAGGCCCTTCTTCTCTGCACTGTCCACAGGTGGTGCGATGATGCTGCGGACAATGAAACATCACACAAGTTCTGTTAGCACTCATAACTTGTTTGATTCTAAGGCTGCTTTTTTTGGACACAAAAGTGGTCCAGGTTTGAAAACTACTTAAACAAAACCTCAAATTTTCTACAACACAATCATTTCCAAGTTACATCAGGTGTTCAGAACAAGCTACATCGCTCGCCAGTGCGTTGGCCCTGACTGCGTTGCCTCTTCAGTTTCTGATGAATGCCCTCATGAAGTCTAAACTTAGTCTTCTCAGCCACACATCACATCAAATATGCTAAGCACCTGACCCTGGCCTGTCCAGGCAGCGTGCTGATCTTATGTGTACAGTTTGTTGGACACAAAGATTGGTTTGTCATAAAGTTCTGCAGAAAATTAAATACTGTTTTGTATAAAATGATCCTGTTCTCAAAAACGTGTCAAATTGGAATCTGTGGTAATAAAAATGAAATGGGTTGTAATTGGGCTGCAAGCACCCACCAGTTTTATCTTATGTAGGGAAATTATTGAGGTATAGGCATTTGTCATATTTTAAATAATCTTACATACTTGATAATATATAACATTTGAAGTATGAGATGTGAATGGCTCAGGTGGCCACTTCAGATTTTATCTCAGCATTCTTACTGATAGAGCTGCTTTTGTGGTTGATTACCTGTGGCAGCTATTATCACCTGGGTTGACCCCAAAAATGTATCAGCTGTAAATTCACATCCAATAATGACTTTCTGAGATTTTCATGGAAATCCGTCCTCTGGTTCATGTGACATTTTACCAACAGAATTTTATGCAAGGATTTCACTCAATGTGTCACAGATGGAAATGACTCTAAGCTAATATGACACCAAATTATAGCTCATTATCTAACTGACTTAGTTAAATCTAGTCAGCCATCTTGAATTGAGTTGACCCCTAAAGTTAATCAGCTGGAGATGTGTGTTCAGTTAAGATTCTCTGAAAGATGAATCAGGTTTTTTCCTGAGTAAAATATTCTGCTAATAAATGCACAAACACATAAACAGATAAAAACATTTCCACTTCCTGTTCTTTTTTGGCAGCAGGTGATGATTGATAATAATGACGCCAAAATAATTTTCTACATCTACGTAGTCTGATTTTGGCATCTTTAGTCACTATAAAGTCTACATTCCTCATTATAAATGCATTAATATCTATGGTCCTAAAATCAGCCTTCTATGCAAATAAACAAAAATAAAACGATTAAACTTTGTTAGCATATTTTGCATTGTGCAAATATTAATTCATAAGGAATACTTTAGTCCCTTTATCTTATTGAAACATGCACTGAAATTAACAAAAAACTAACACTAACCTAAAAAATTTCCACAAATATAGGGATGTTTGAATAAAAAAAATTAACATTATTATGTTAATAATGCAAAATTTATTTAAAAAAATCAAAAAAGTAAATGTTTCACTGTTTCTTTCCTTTGTGTGTAGGTTAAAGTGTTAAGCAGATTAAATACTTTAAAACCATGAAATATGAATTAGACAAAAACAGAGATGTATGTGCATCATGATTACACACAAGTGGATTTACTGTGGAATAGTGAACCTCTCATAAACATTTTGAACAACCATGTAAAGGATTTTTATCTCAATTTTTACATTTCCCGACAACCAAACCCCATGTTTTTCCAGTGATTTGCACAGTCTTAAGTGAACAAGCATGCTGATGGAGGGATACACTTACACCATTCCAGCTAATGACTCAAAGCTATAAATACAGGAGTCGCCCACGGCCATCCTGATACACTCCGTACTTAATAGACTAATATGGTCTCTTGAGCAGCTGGCACAGAGCGCTAGACACTTCAGACTAATCTTGTGATGACGATAGGGAATATAGGTGTCAAATAAACATCAACCAGGTGTGGAAGGGACCAGTTTAAAAGAGCAACATTGGACCTCCTGTAGATGTGGATGACACCAGAGAACATTTTATCATATCGTCAATTAATATAAATGTTGTTCCTCTATAATGAAATGAGTTTATTTGACCAACAGTTTAAAAATTATACATTAAAGATATTTTTTATTAAATGACATAAATAAGCCAGGTAATTATATCAAGATTTAAACTGACGTCTGGTAATGATTTCCTTCAGCAGAAGCACTGATGCTGTCTAAACAGATTTACCAAACTGGCATTAGAATTACAATCAGTGATTTAAAGAAGCCCAGAAAAAGAGGAAAGCAAGCTAATTTCTAAAATGTCTGTGGGTTAGATTCGTTTTCAGAAGATCTCAGAAAGGATCAGAAACAGACGTATAGTTCCAGGTGGAAAGGTTTGACCTCAAAGAGTTAGACAGAAATACATGTGTGGCTGCATTCCATTCCTGCAGCTGTGCATGCTTACTGCTTATATGTAGAACTTCTTCTAAGAACTTTGTCTAAATGGAATGCAGCCTGTATGAAAACACCAGAGTTTTCTTTACTATTTCCGTCTCAAAAGTCTCCTGTGAAATTAGGATAACATGAAAAGACATCCAGCTTCAGTCAGTCAGTGGAACAGGCAGTGATTTATAATTGTGTTCAGACTGTTGCACTGTAGGGGTGATTATTTTTATTTTAGTTTACTTATTTACAGAGCTTTTTATTAAAACAACATAGAGTTGAACTGTAGAGCTCGTCTGATGCCAAACGACATCTTAACATGGGACCAGAAAGCCAGGCAGCAAACCACAGCTCTTCTGATTACAGGACCACATCAGAGCCAGAGGTCTCATCGGCTCCTCGACTGAGCAGCTGTGAACATTTTGTAGAGTGATTATTTTATCATGTCATCTTTTCTGATTAGTGTGTGATATTTTAACCCTATATTCTTTCTTTTTGTTCTGATTTTGTCTATTTGTAGTTCATTGATTTTTGTATTAATGCTGGTTGATCACATGATCACAAACCTCCTTTGTACTGTATGTTTTTTTTTAATTAATTTAAAGCAATAAAAACAATAATACTTCACTTTTTATTTTAAAATCATCAACATTTAGGAAGCCTGTTTTCATTTCATTTAAGTTCAGTTTATGTATAAAATAAGTTATACAAAAATGTCTGTAGAAAAACAGATAATCATCAGTAATTTAATGTCAGGACATCATTAAACAAACCTTCAGACCTTTATAATACACTTGGCCCTGTTTCCCCCTCACGGTTTCAGTATGAATATGAACTGAAATAGCTGACCAGAATATCCGTGGGTTAAGACTTTTACAAATAAAAAGTCTTCACCCCGTTGGATTTTTTACCCTCTTATTTATAAATCAATCATGAGCAACGTAATTTGGCTCCTTTGACAAAA
The DNA here is from genome assembly GCA_006937965.1 of Callopanchax toddi. Lineage (NCBI taxonomy): Eukaryota > Metazoa > Chordata > Actinopteri > Cyprinodontiformes > Nothobranchiidae > Callopanchax > Callopanchax toddi. The sequence goes on along the minus strand of SSNR01000033.1, from coordinate 1,674,269 downwards.
GACATTACTAATAAAAAAAACAGTGCAAACTGATTTTTACAAATTAATGGCAATTGATTAAAAATCTATTACATTAAATAAGTGACTGCATAAATATTCATCCCCTCAAGTCAGTATTTAGATGCACCTTTGGCTGCTTGAAGTTTGTGTTTTTAAATCTGATGGATAGATCTTTAGACTGGACCACTCCAGAACATCCACCTTGTTGTCTTCAAACAGCTTTGGTGTTTCAGCTCATTGTCTTGCTGGAAAAAAAACTTTTTCCAAACTGTAGTTCTGTTGCTGATGGAATCAGATTGTCCTCCAGGATTTATCTATATTTAGATTTATATCAATTGATTTCTATATTTTGCTGCATTCGTTTAACCTTCTACCTTTACAAGCCTTCCAGAGCCTGCTGGTGAGAGGCATCCCCACATCATGATGCTGCCACCTCCATGCTTCACAGTGTGTTTGTGGTGATGTTCAGTGTTTGATGTCCGCCAAACAAAGCGTCTTGTCTGATGGCCAAAAAACTCAGCTTTGGTCTCATCAGACCAAATATTCTTCCATTTGGCCATGGAGTCTCCAACATGTCGTTTGGCAAACTGTAGTCAAGACATCTACAAGAGGTTTTCTTATTGCCTCATGAAGCTTTGACTGGTGAAGAAACCAGGCAGCACTTGATGGATGCAGAGTCGATCTCATCTCAGCTGATGAAGCTTGTAACTCCTTCAGAGTGATCCCTCTCTCACTAGTCTTCTTTCATGGTCACAGTTTGTGAGGATGACCTGATCTAGGTATCGTTCTAGTCCTTCCATGTCTTGGTGATGGATTTAACTGTTTAGTAGAATTTTTTTTTTACATGCAGCTCTATGTGTTTTTATGCATTTATTGTTGTTTTGTAAATATCCTTTTATATCCACTTTTTAAAAATCTCTTTTTGTATTATTTATTTGCTCCTGAATCAACATGGACATGAGATTGCTCCAAGCTGAGGGGACGAATATTGAATCAGGCATTCAGACGCTCTTAGTTAAACATTGGTGTTTTAGTTGAGGAGGAGGCAGCGTCGTCCACATGGCAGCTGTGAGACTGTTGTGTCCCGCCTGCATGCTCTCATGTTGATGCTATTCTGACCATCTCTCTCCAACACTGCTGAATTTTGACCAGTTTATTTGTTACATAAGAGGAATTTTTTGTTTTTGTTGTAACATTGTTAATATTTTTAGTTGTATGTAAAAAAAAATTCCCACATGATTCTGTCAGACTTGAGAGACTACTAGCACCAATTGGCTGGACCGCTGTTAAATTTCAGTTAATTTTATTTAGTTTTAATATTGTTGCATTGTTATATAATAACAATAAATGTAATGTAAATGTAAATACTTGTCAAATTAACCAACACATTTTAAAATCTGAGTTTTCTGATCATTATTTAATGTGTCAGACTTTAAAGGGTTAAAACTGCATTTATTCAGGTAGCTATTTATTTTAAAAAGCCTGGAGTAATTTATTATTTGTTTTTTAGCTATCCATCAAACACATGTTACCTTAACGTTTTGCTGGTTTAAAATTTAAAGTATTTTTAAAAGCAACAGCAGGCATGTATGAGACAGATGTGGCCTGCAATTCACAAAAACAAAGCCAAAAAAAAGCAAAACAAATAATGTTTATATAAGAAAACATTCAAAATGAGGCCAAAGATATTTTAAATGATTAAAGGACACATTCCAAACTGTAGCTTTACAGTAGTACAGTAGTAGTTAGGGGTAATAAGTCACACAGCAGCTGTTCTCCTGAATTTAAAGCCACAACGTCCTTAAAACTTTAACACTTTCCCTGAGATCACAAGCAGCTCCTCCGCCTAAACAAACTGACGCATGGACCCAATCAGTCCTCTCATCGAGGGAAGTAACAAATCAGAAGCAGGTTTCAGTGAAGTTAAGCCACAGAAACAACTCCAGCTAAACATAGATCTCTAACAAACCAGAGGCTGTGGTAGGTCCCCAAAGAAAAACACGAATAAACACACAAACCTTTAAAAGTGGAGCAGCGCTGGTCCAAGTCCCCCCTCTGAGACTAGTCTGCAGAGCTCCTCCATGGTCTGACCTGTGTCCAGCATCTGAGACCGTCCCTGCCTCTGAGACCGTCCCTGCCTCTGACACGACGACGACTAATGCTCACACATGTACACTAGAAAAACATCACAGCCAGAGGTCTTTACCCTGATGTGAGTGACGCCGCTTCACTGTGTTAGGAGGGCAGGCAGAGACGAGTGTGATGAAAAGTCACAAGTGTTCAGTGTGTGTGTGAGTGTGAGTGGGTGTGTAGGTCAGACCAGCACAGAAACAAAACCATTTGGCCTTTAGGTGATCCTGCCTCAACAGGGGCAGTGAGACTTAAAGGTTCAAGGTGGCGGAAAACAGAGAAACTGTCCTGGTTCTAACCACAGACTGTCCTGGTTCTAACCACAAACTCTCCTGGTTCTAACCACATACTGTCCTGGTTCTAACCACAAACTGTCCTGGTTCTAACCACAGACTGTCCTGGTTCTAACCACAGACTATCCTGGTTCTAACCACATACTGTCCTGGTTCTAACCACAGACAGTCCTGGTTCTAACCACAGACTATCCTGGTTCTAACCACATACTGTCCTGGTTCTAACCACAAACTGTCCTGGTTCTAACCACAGACTATCCTGGTTCTAACCACATACTGTCCTGGTTCTAACCACAAACTCTCCTGGTTCTAACCACAAACTCTCCTGGTTCTAACCACATACTGTCCTGGTTCTAACCACATACTGTCCTGGTTCTAACCACAAACTGTCCTAGTTCTAACCACAAACTGTCCTGGTTCTAACCACAAACTGTCCTGGTTCTAACCACAGACTGTCCTGGTTCTAACCACAAACTGTCCTAGTTCTAACCACATACTGTCCTGGTTCAAACCACAGACTGTCCTAGTTCTAACCACAAACTGTCCTGGTTCTAACCAAAAACTGTCCTGGTTCTAACCACAAACTGTCCTAGTTCTAACCACAAACTGTCCTGGTTCTAACCACAGACTGTCCTGGTTCTAACCACAAACTGTCCTGGTTCTAACCACAAACTGTCCTAGTTCTAACCACAAACTGTCCTGGTTCTAACCACAAACTGTCCTGGTTCTAACCACAGACTGTCCTGGTTCTAACCACAAACTGTCCTGGTTCTAACCACAGACTGTCCTGGTTCTAACCACAAACTGTCCTGGTTCTAACCACAAACTGTCCTGGTTCTAACCACAAACTGTCCTGGTTCTAACCACAGACTGTCCTGGTTCTAACCACAAAATGTCCTGGTTCTAACCACAGACTGTCCTGGTTGTAACCACAAACTGTCCTAGTTCTAACCACAAACTGTCCTGGTTCTAACCACAAACTGTCCTGGTTCTAACCACAGACTGTCCTGGTTTTAACCACAAACTGTCCTGGTTCTAACCACAAACTGTCCTGGTTCAAACCACAGACTGTCCTAGTTCTAACCACAAACTGTCCTGGTTCTAACCAAAAACTGTCCTGGTTCTAACCACAAACTGTCCTAGTTCTAACCACAAACTGTCCTGGTTCTAACCACAGACTGTCCTGGTTCTAACCACAAACTGTCCTGGTTCTAACCACAGACTGTCCTGGTTCTAACCACAGACTGTCCTGGCTCTAACCACAAACTCTCCTGGTTCTAACCACAGACTGTCCTGGTTCTAACCACAAACTGTCCTGGTTCTAACCACAAACTGTCCTGGTTCTAACCACAAACTCTCCTGGTTCTAACCACAGACTGTCCTGGTTCTAACCACAAACTGTCCTGGTTCTAACCACAAACTATCCTGGTTCTAACCACAAACTGTCCTGGTTCTAACCACAAACTCTCCTGGTTCTAACCACAGACTGTCCTGGTTCTAACCACAGACTGTCCTGGTTCTAACCACAGACTGTCCTGGTTCTAACCACAGATGTTCAAACATAAAACCTCTATCAAATAATTTATCTAAGGCTAACAATACAAAGTGCACTTCATCCACAAAAAAATATTTTTTTGCTCTGAAAAATAATTTTAAAATCTAAAAATGTCAATTATGTATGGACTCATAAATATCTGACACACACTGAACACAGTACAGGAACACTCACGTTTCTCTTTTCTGGGATAATTTAAGTTTATTCCATTCATTTCAGTTTCATTCAAATGTTTTTGGGGATAATTTTATTATAGAGAATTTCAAGGAAACAATGCCCCTAAAATCCCCTGAGCTTCAGAGAGATTAAAGTATTACAAATTGTATTAAAATGTTTCCATTAAATTATTGTTTAAAAAAGAAAAAAAAAAATGTTGCAATCATTATATAATTTGTCTTATTTAGTCACTACATTTGAACTTAATTCCTGCAGGCAATCCCAACCATTTGTGTCTTTTAAAAATAATTTTCTAAAAAGCAACTTTTCTGATAATTAATTTAAATATCACACTAAAGCTTAAAAAAAATACTAGTAATTAAAATAAAAAAAAACATATTTTATGGAGGAAGGTTTATTATTATCTTTATAATAGATGAAAATTAAATATGAAAAAAGCACAAATTATTTATGATTTTTCAGTGTGATGATTCAGTTTATGTATTTTACTAGTCTGGTGAACAATAATTATAAAGAATTAATTATTTTACATTTGCACTTAAAATTCAATAAAAATTTAGTTCTCAAAAAATCACACATTAAAAACATATATAATATATATAGAATAAATGATAGTAATAAAATAATATTGATAATTTAAAAAAAATATATATATACATACACACTTGCTGTTTTGATGATGATTTTTAAGTGATATATATATATATATATATATATATATATATATATATATATATATATATATATATATATATATATATATATATATATATATATATATATATATATAAGTGTGTGTGTGTGTGTGTGTGTGCACGCACTAAACCATGAAAATACATAGTATTATGTCTTCCCTCCTTCCACAATCCTGAGCAGAAAAAAGCAGATGCAGAAAATGAAAGGAACAATGTTTTTTTGTTTTTTATTCTAAGTGGTTCTTACAGACATTAGCTGCCTCTGAACCATCTGAGTCTTTCAGAATCTGTCAGGGTGAAGCCTCTCTGAGTGAAGCACTTTAGTACAAAGTTAGGAAGCTAATTTACAGCTTCAGAAGTGAAAGTCACAGAGGTCTGGAAAAATCCATCCATCCATCTATTTTCTGTGACCGCTTAGTCCTCCACAGAGGGGAGCCGGTGCCCATCTCCAGGGGTCAAGGGGCGAAAGGCGGGGACACCCTGGACAGGTCGGTCTGGAAAAATGTATTCTTTAAAATGATGGGTTTAAATTTGTTGTTGTTTTTATTTTTGTTTTATTTTGACAATCTGAATAACACAAATATCTAAAAATAACAAAGTATTTATGCAGGAAACCAATCTAAATTTTTAAGTGATATACTACACACACACACACACACACACACACACACACACACACACACACACACACACACACACACACACACACACACACACACACACACACACACACACACACACACACACACACACACACACGCACAAACAATTACACCTGAAGTCCCTTATTGCCCCAACATGAAACGGAGACAACCCAGAGTCCTACCCACCACCCCTCACACCTCCTTCCTGTCTGGTCTTTGTCTTTATGATCAAGATTAACAGATGTGGCTCTAAATGAACGACTAGCTCAAGACATGAAAACAGCTTTATTTAAATATTAGAATCAATAAATCCAACAGACACTAAATATGTTTACCAATATTTTCATATTTTCTTTACATTAAAAGTAAACGTATATATTTATTTTATTTATGTGGTGCTGAGTGAAAATGTTGTTGAGCAGCCATCATGGGAGTTTTTATATTTGGTTTGTTTGTTTTTATTAACATGCAGCTGGACATTGACTTAAAAAAAAAAAAAAAATAAATAACATCACAAAAAAGTACATAAAGCCACTCAATAGTTTTCAGTGCCTATTACGTTGCAGACATTCCACAACTTCTCTTTGTTTACAGGTTTAATGTAGAATTGTATTTATTGCTCATCTGTTTTACAGTTTTTACATTTATATATAGTTTGATAGATTGTATAGTGAAGTCTGTGCCTCTACAACAAAAGGTCAATGGGATAACTCTACCTCTAACTCTAAACCTCTGGTTGTTGGATTAAAACAGGGATCGTTATCTTGACTCAGAAAACCTTATTTTTTATTTGAACGTGTTTATTTGAAAGGGACAAGCACAATATTAAACATCAGTGATAAATACAGATATATAAAGTTAGCAGGACTGCTAATGTGTTTCTTAGCTGACTTATAAGAATGAACAATAACATTACATACAGTAATATGCAGCAAAAGGCACACATATAATTCATAATGCAGAGTGAAGTTAATAAATAGAAGGTGCAGATTCAGCAAACATGTTGGAGGTGTGTCATTGATCACTGGAGGTAAAAAGAAGAAACAATAAATCTAAACCACTCCGCTGTTTGGAATGAGTCCAGACTTTGGTGACTTCACTAAAAGCAGCAACAATCAGGACAAACACACAGAGGATACAACAGTATCAGTACTAGCATCAGTAGTACTCAGTACTAAGTGGGGATGAGGCATGAAGAATACAAGTGTTATAAAACTTTTTATTTTTTATGGATTTTTCAAAGTGCTTCCTTATCAAAGATTTTCAGGACTTTTAAAATAGGATGACAATAATAAAGGAAAGGGCATGCAATTATTATTATTATTATTATTATTATTATTATTATTATTATTATTATTATTATTATTATTATTTAATTTAAGAAACAAAATATATGAACTTCAAAATTTTCAAATAAGTTATTATATTGATTTGAGAGTATTTATGTAAGTAAGTGACTAGCTGGTGAACTAATCTTCAGTGAAAACAAAATCAGAGCATGGATAAACAGTCTGCTGTGTTTATCTAATTTTGTAAATGCTTTAAATATATTTTTTTGTAAGTCAGTCTAAAATAAGGCTGCATGGGAACACAGTTGCCTCACAGAGAGAAGACTGCACGTTTGACTCCCAGCTGCAGCCTTTCTGCACACACGTTCTCTCCATGTGTTTGAGGGTTTCCTCCCACTGGCCAGAAACACACATCTTAGGCTAATTGGTGTCTCTAGCTGTGAGTGTGTCCTGTGATGGACTGGGGACCTGTCCAGGGTGTTTCCTGCCTCTCGCCCTAAAAAAACACCAAACAGCACAAAGCTAGAGTTCAGTCCAACCTCCTGAAAGCCTGCAGCCTCAGACGAGGACATTTAATATAATGGTATTTTAGTCTATTTATTTATATTATTTAGGGAGACTATAGAGCTTGAAGCTGAAAAAAGACATGAAATTGTTACAATTTAATTTTCATTATTTACTTTATTTACATTATTTACTTTATTAAAAAACTAATTCACCCACAGGAACAAACTATAACATTAATAAACATTTGAACAGAAAGTTTGATCTGTGTCATTATATTAAGATATTAAACTGCTGAGTATCAGTTGCTTTTCTGTTTTATATCATTTAATTTCCTCCCTCCCCTTCGTCTCTGCAGCTAATAAAGAAGCTGATAAGAGAATTCCAGTTCAAGTTTCCTGAAAGTTTTTTTCATCCGCCCACTAGATGGCGCCACATTACCGGATCCCCAGCGGGTCGGAGTGGAGTACATCAGCCTGCCACTTGGGGGCGCTCTACTCACTTTTAAGCCTTCTTCAATCAAAGTTAGAGTTTACATTTGCAGGCAGTCATTTACATACTGGGACTCATAAAGGAATCCCACCTTTTTTTGTTTATAAAAGGAAATAATACAGAAATACCTCTTAGATGAGACACACGCATAGAACAAACAGACAGATCCAAAGTCAATAATAGATGACGTTAATTAAGTCACACCACCCTAATAAGGAATAAAATGCTACGGCGATCCAGAGCCTTGATTTAACGTGTCAACAAATCCAACACTGCAGACTCACAGGGTCCCCAGCAGGCTCTGGGGGATGGTCGATCGGGGGGGGAGCAGGCTCAGCTTCTCCTGATCCACATTTGGCGTGGTTGCAAGGGGGGGTGGTTCCTGATTTATGGCGCCATGAAGGTGGGTGAGGTATGTTGGCTCCAGGGACACAGAATCTGGCCCCTCATAGTCCCCATCAGGCCACCCATCACTTTGGTTTATGCCACCATTTATCTGATGGCGCTTGTAACACGGTCTGATTAATGTTCAGGCTGAAGATTTATGAACTTATCAAGAGATAAATGTAAGTTTGTGACCTCTGTCTGCAAATTTTAGTATCCGTTAGACCCAAAGACATGCACTTCAACCCCATCATGTTCATGGCTTGATTTAACCATCAGAATGGTGCACCATGGGATACCAAAGTTGCAGAGAAACATCCAGGTCAAGAGGAAACTTTGAACTTGACAGCTGCCTCCCAACTTGGAACATATAGGGCATTTCAAGAAAAATGTCCACCAGCAGGAAAAAACTGAAACTTGACAGAATTTTAGAGCCACACCTGTTTGAAGTATTAACTAAAGGATGAAATGAAACTATGGACTAAAATCTTTTTCCTTTGATTTGTTTTTATTCAGAAAGACAGGAGACCTCTTAGCAGAGAGTCCTGGTCAAGACGGCAACAGACGCCAACAAGATATAGAAGGTTTCGTTTTTAAAAAACAGTTTTGAATGTTGGCGCAATATAAAATGACTCAGGAGGTTAGAAGAAGGTCAGGAAATGAAAAACAAGCCATACCAACGAAATCCAGTGCATCTCACCACCAGCAGTTTAGTGGTTTAACAGCACGTGTCTCCGTTTTCTGGACCATCAAATGGTTTGCTGTTAGTTTTTAACCCAAGTGTGCCGACAGAGCAAAGAGCAGCCGCTCAGTTACCTGGGATCTGCTGACGTTAAGCGTCAAACTGGGTGCTGAGAGCTAAGAGCCAAGTGACAGAATCCCCACACAGCCTGCTTGGACTTCACACAAAGTGACATCAGAGACCTGCTTGACCTGTCCAAGTTGATGCAGGTAAAAAGGATGTAGATGAACAGCTACATGCAAAAAAAACCTCCCTTTACCTCAGTTTGAGTCTAAAAATGTTGTCTAGAGTAAATCAAAGAAATATTCATGATGTGGGAATTTGAGAGCAGGACCTGTCACAAGACTCAGAGGTGAAGTAATGTGAGGAGTGGGGGAGGATTGTGTTGGCTTTGACAACTGAGCTTGACCAACCACTTTTCTCTTCTGCTGCTCTGAAACGGTTATTTATAGCTGCTGCCCGAGTGTAGACAGCACATTTCTTTTTCACTGGCTGCTGCTTTGCTGTGACACATTTAATGTCTCCTCCGTGAAATTCTGTTTGCAAATATAAAAGTGAAAAACTAAAAGGTTGCACGTTTCCACCGCCATATGGATTCCTTCTCTTTAGTTGCAGGGCAGAGCGAGGAACATCTAACCCAAGTCTTCCTGGACTGTGGTCAGCAACATCAGAGCTATAATGGTGCACACGGTGACGTAACTGATTCCCACACCCACTCTCTCTGGTCTTACCTCACTCCCACTCTCCTCCATCTCTGTCCAAAGCAAGCATCGCTTTTCACCATCTGTCACTACAGTCGTGCTTACAAATACCAATCACACCCAAAAGCATCATCTGGCTTGACGACTTCCTAACCAATGGGAATGCAGCTCTCCTCTCCCTCCTCACGGAGTGCTTTATTGTCTATTAACTCCATGGTTGTCCATGTATTTGTGGGTCTTTATTGGAGGTAGTTGCTCGAAAAGAGCCGAGCTTAAGAAAGACACCAGAATCAGGGACATGATCCTGCAGCCATGTCTCAGTGAAAGATGATGATGATGTTCCAGATACTCTCATCAGAGCTTCAAGCTTATCAGAGAACTCATGTTCCAACTGATCGATGGAAACGATGGTTTAAACTTCCCCTGCTATCTCTTTACTCCTGCTCTACATCCACATTCCTTCCTCGTTACCTCATCTGGGATTTTGGGCCACAGTTTGGATATTATTTGAGTTTTTAAGATGTTAATTTGCTGTTCCCTTGTAAAACAAGTCTCACATTGCTATGGTTATGCATCAGAATAAATGGCCAAAAGTAGAAGAGTTATAGACAAATCCTTCAAGCAGCAGAGCATTCAATCCAGAACAACAAAATCACTCCAAAGAGCAAAATCCCCCCAAACAAAAATCACTTTAACAAAACAGAGCTCCTAAAAAACCCCTCAGAGCTGTTGGTGTTGTTTAATATTAAATTAAACTGTATTGTGTCACATCTTAATATTTTATATTGTTTTATTATTGAATTACCTTTTGAGCAGAAATTAGAACTAATTATGAATTTGTACAGAACTTAAAAAATAAACAGATAAATATTGGTATTGATTTTTGTAATTCATCCACATATCATGTAATGGTCTGATGGGGATTTCCACAAAAATTCAATACTGACAACATGTCAGAAAAGATCGATTCCTTTACAATATGCTTGGTGATTTAATGAAAATGAATTGATATGGTTGTCCCAGATGTCTCAACATGTTTACATGAAGAGTCACACCACAGGACATAGCAGTAACGACGATAGGCTTGTTCAGGGATGAGACAACAGATGGAAAAACCATTAAGAGGAAGAGTCGATCTCTCACACACATGTTGGATATGAAACAGTGAAAGGAACCGGAGCCATATGGCTCGCCGCGTCTCACATCAGGAAGCTGCTGGCCGTGCAGGCTGCTCAAATAACAATTATTTCATTTCGGCCTAAACATCAACGCAAGTGAACTTCACAACTTTTCCAACAGCTGCTCGGAAGAATCTCTCAAAGCTACACAGAGAAGTAAAGAGACGGGGAAAAAAAGAGAAGAAAAATGGCCTGGAGGAAGTCCAGGGTGAGAGAGAAATCCCACTGAAAGCCAGTGAGTAAAATGGGTTGGCTATGCCATGACTGATGACCATCGAGGGATTCGCTCCGAGTCTGGACTTGAAATATTACACGCAAACAAAATGTGAACTATTAAAGCAAGAATCTGATTCTCCTTAATCGTTTTAGAAATAAAATCTAAAGAGTCTAGGGCAATGTTTTACTTTTCATTAAACAAAGAAATCTGTGAATCTTCAATCCTAACCAAAACTCTGTTAATGCTTGAATTTGATTAGCTAGTATTTGTGGAAGTTATAGAAGCATGAAACAGAGGCTGCTAGAGAATGCAGAGCTTTAGCTGAAACACAGATAGGAAGGTTTTATTTTCAGTTTGCGATGGTTGGACCAGGATGCAGGAAGCTCTCCTATCTTCTCACTGATGACAGCTGTACTTGAGCTCTTCCAGACTCAAGCATAAACATGCCTGTTATTTTTATTTCTTACTGTTGACTACTCATGTGAGAAGTTTCACCCTTCATGTTATTCAAAGATGCAAAAGACTAATAGAAGTCACCAGACCCGTCCTTTCACCTCCCCGTGGTGTCATCGATTATCTGGACGTTTATTTGACAGGAAGCTCTTCGGTATGAATTTTAACCTTGTGATGACAAACAAGAACTCTCCAGGTCCTTTTCCTTCAACACACTGGGTATTTTAGGTGTCTCATTAGCGTGCCTGATTTTTAATCCACCCCTTAAACTGTCAGGCATAACAACGCTACTCTGTTTCTCTGATTTTCTTCGCTGTCTTGTTTTCCTCTTCTTAAACCTCTTCATCATGTTATCCTGACACTTGATGACAGCGTTTCTCGCTGTCAGCAACATGTTGGACTATCAGTGCTTGTGCCTCGAAGCAAGCGTCACAAAGAGGTACAGGAAAGTTACTTAGAGACCTCAAAGTTATCTTTATAAGACTTATTTCAGACATTCACACACTCAAATGTCAATGTTCTGTCTTTAATGGGCAGTTTTGAAATATTATCAAGATCCAAAAGTATGTGGACTAATTATGAATGCAAGTTAAGTCTCACTTGAGCTTCAGGGACTGGAAGAAAATAGTTTGAACCTTCCAGATCACAAACCAAGAGTATAAGTATAACTAGCCTGAGTGGGGTCACTGCAATCTGAAAACAGTTCCTCTCTCTAAAATATCACAATGTGCTATTTGATAAACTTTCACACCACTGTGTGTTTCAAAATCCACTGTTCATCTGGGATATTCTGATATTGCTGCAAGAAGTTGCATTGAAGATAACTGCTGCACATATATTCAGTTAAAACCAGTGAAAAGTGAAACTAGCAGTGATGTAAAGGTTTATAAAACAGTGTTACCCTGAACCAATCTAAGGCTGGAGCTGTGATAATAGCAGAAAACACACATTGTCCACTTTTATAGTCAACTATGTCTCAGTCAAAGTTATACCGGAAATCGTTTTGTGTGGAAAAAGGTCTAAATCCCAGTCAATATAAACTAAACACACACAAAGTTTCTCATTAAAAAAAATATTAAAGGTAAAGACACTTACAACGCAAACCACTTTAAAAGGAAAAAGAAACAAAGTGGATTTGTTACATCAACATGGTGATGATGCATAACCTGACCCAGATTTTGATATAACCGATGAGGTGTTGTGTAACGTTTTTGCAGACAGACAATACAGTTGGTCCTTCCACAGAGACCCACTCATCTTTTACGTGACTCATCCCAGGATATTCAGAACCTCATCATGAACCTCCTGCTGCTCTGCGCTGCTCTGCTGGACGCTCTCATTTTAAAGTTTCATCACAGATTAATGCAAAAAACAAGAATATTGAGTAACAACTGATAACGCAGGAATGAGCTGGAATCTGAATCTTTGCTCAATAAAACCCATTAGAGACGTGTGACAAGTAACATTAATCACTTTATCCATCTGTTGAAGCAATACGATTTAATTAGTGTGTCTTTCAGATTCATTCAGGTCATTTTTTTAAAACAAGATCAGTAGAAATTTATACTTTTCTACACATTTGAGATTTTAGAATCACCTATCAATTCTTTCTTAAGGTTTTAATTTTATGAATCTGCATTTAATTAAATCATTATTTAGTTCAGACCTGCGTGAAGAGCCATAACACTTCAAATTGAAGGTTTCACTTCAAATAAAGATGGAATTTTCATCAAATAAATGATCTAGATTTCCTATTAAAGCATCTTCCAGCATTTGTTCCTGTCAGTTGTTGGGTTTCAGATTGGAGATGTGCCGAGACTCTGTCACTAAGGCCGACGAATTGATCTGGGAAAGTTGTAAATGTTACAACAAGGGATTTGCTGTCATGTTGTGAAAACCCGTCTGTCTGAAAGATGCCTAAAACTGGGTGGAATATAAATTAAGAAAGTTCTTCAGATGAGAAGTCAAAATCTTCAAAGGAAACAAAAAAAAAAAAGTAATGTTGCTTTTAAAGAAACACATTAGTTTCTAATTAATTTGTTCATTTATTTCAGCTTTTGAGGGTATTCAGAAGGAAACACTATATTTCTGCCATTTTAAGGGGTGAATGACATACAGAGTCAGTATCTTACCTGTCGTAGATGCGTCCTGAATGGCCTCTATTCACAGAAATAGAGTTTTCATCTGACAGGACTGAGCACATAGCCCAGACTGACGTGAACTGCCACTATAATGTTATTTACATGGAGTTCTATGGTTGTTTATAAGTATAAATATCAGCAGGATTTTCTTAATATTTGTACCAAAATAACCATGTGATGCAAAATTGTCAACAGTGAAAAGGTTTATAAAATAGAATGAGCATGAACTGCTATGAGAGACTGGAGCTGTTTGTAGACAGTAGCAGTCTGCTCTGGACCAGCTGTTACTTCGTCAGACCTGCAGGATGAAAGCGTCTTTTCTCCAGACGGAAAGATAAACAGAAATGCTTCAAAATGGCAGAAATATATGAGTGTATAAAACAAGTGTCTGTATGTGACTAGATGGTAAAGAGTTACATCAGATAAGAAGCTAATTATTTTTCCTGCTGCTTAAATTTACCAGCGTTAGTGAAACATATGGTGTGAGTGGGAGGCATCTAATTACTGAGCAGCTGCCTGTCAGGCTAATGTATCATGTTATTTAATGACGCATAAACACGTTTAATTTCCTTTAACCATATTTTAATTCCTTAGATGTAATATAGTACACATGAACTTTTAATTTTAGCTTATAATTAAAAACACACTTTTCTGTAATGGCGTGAGGAATGTGGCCAAGTGCCATTGTTTTAGTGAGTGTTTGTCTCTGATGGCGGTGTTGTCTCAGGAGAGTCCTGCTCCCTAATGCAGAATGAAATGAGAGAAGAATTGGTAAGTTAATGGGTAATTCTAGCCTAAACGTTTAAGCAAAACAGAATTCTTTTACTGCAGAAGTTTCACACTTTATGAGACCGCCCAAGAGGCTGCAGTCGCCCCCCAAAAAAGAAGAAAGTCATCGATCAAATGAAAGTGTTAATAGAATTTATAATCTGTTCCTAAAGTTCTTAAAATGCAATCAGTGATTCCTGGATACAACATACGTATGACCCAAAAGTATGAAAAACAATTTGCCCCTTACACATTTCTTCTGTTTTTGCTGACTTGTGACAACTTAAAATGTCAGCTCAGCAAACAGAATTCATCATCAGACAAAGATAACCTGAATAAATAGAAAATGCAGTTTTCACATGTGAATTTAATTGTTTAAAGGCACACTGTGTAACTTTGTCATATTTTTAAATCTTTTCTTGAGCCAGTATGTGTTAATATGACCTTTTACAGGGTTAATGAAAAGTCACTCAGCCCTATCTGCTGCTTGTGTCCAGAATACTGTGTTTGCAACTTCTCATTCTCCGGTTCGGTGCCCTGAAGTCTCACAAAGTCACGTATCTTACAAGGTTTAGGCTAACCCAGTGTGGCTAGCTGTTATGCTAGCGCCGGAGTGTTTTTAGCTCATGATTCCTGATTTTTTTTACCCATCTCTCTCTGCTTGAACACAGCTGATTTCTTTGAATGAGTGATGAACCGCTCCAGTAGAAACAATGAAGGTCGAGGAGACATTTCAACAGTTAGATTTAGGTGTTTCTGAGCAGAGACAATGCTAACTTTTTTACAACAGTGATTTAAAATGGACACTAGGGGGTGCTAAAAACAAGCCAATACTGCATAGTGTGCCTTTAAGGGAACAAAGCTATCCTAACTAGTAACAGGTTGTAACTCCTGGTGGCAAAAACTACAATTTTGTTCCACTCTTCCTTATAGAATTGTTTCAATTCCGCCTCATTGGAGGGTTTTCCAACAATTACTTTTCCACATAGTTAGGCTGGTTTGGATAGATTTATCCTTTAATAAATTGCATTTTCTAACTCAGGATATTTTTGTTTGCTGACCTGAATCATTTAAGTGTGGTGAGTCAGAAGAAAACTGTAAGGAGGCAAAAACTTTATCACAACACTGTCTGTCTATCAAAAAACAGATAAACCCAACATCATTCATCTATCTTTCCTCACAGTAGCAACAACCTCCATTTATCTTGATGCAAGCTGTAACCGATAACCTGCTCTTGGCTGTCATTAAACCCACATAATATCAGCTGCCTGTCACACAATCGAGACCCAAAACGCCACCGTGAATATCACACATCGCTATCCATTACCACTGCTGCAGGCTGTATTACAATTGCTGAGTTGTTAAGATATATATCAGCCCTAACTGAAGCCTCCCTCCAACACCCGCCTCAAACCGAATTTAGGTGTGGAAAGCGCCGAGGAGGAGAGGCTGAAGAGGTGGCACGCGTGATAATTTATACACAACCCACCTGGTGCTGTTCAGATAGCCGAATGCAGCAGAGGAGATTCATTTACTTTGATTTTCCATAATTTCAGACAGGAAAAAAAACAGGAATAAGCCCAAATATACCCAGTGCTAATTTGATCACAAATGTATTTTAATACCTCTACAAATAACCAGGCTGCTTCAGGAAGCCATTTATGACCACATTTGGTCAAACACATGGAAGTGTGATTGGTCTTTTGTTTCATTAAACTCATAAATAGTGTGTGTTGTAATTTGGTATTTCTTTATTCCAGGTAATAAGTTAGTAATGGTCAAGTTCTGTGTCGGAATGTTGCTCCTACATCCAGATTCACAAACAGCAAGATGATACAAAACTGTAGAAACTAGACAGTCTGAAGATTTTATCCTCAAGTTAAACACAACAATACAAACTGTTTGACATGATTAGGTTAAGCAACAGACACCCATCCAGTGAGTCACACACATTCTGCAAAAGTTGCAGTAATCTGTGTTAAATCTATCAAAAGAAATAAACCTTGAATGAGGTTTAGATTGTAAAAAACGTCTTGAGGAACAGTCATAAACAACAACACAACGTCTAAAGGTAACTGTTGCTCTCCATGGGGAACCCTATAAATGTTAGTATTTATGAGCTCATAACTTTGATGAGCACCAAACTTGGACGGGTAACATAAGTCAGCCTACGTAACACCCTGAGTCATGCACTCTAAATCCGATTAGCCTGCGTTACTCTAACTTTTTTACATAACTCTCATCTAGAAGTTGCCAGATCGTCGTGGATAAAACTGTTAACCTTGAGGCTGAACTACCCCACCAGTGTCAAATACCAAACTTTAGCTCCGGGTCAGATATTCCCATCACATAAAGGTCGGCCTGCTAATAATAGGTGACTTATTTATGTAAAGAGATGAAAAGAGTCAAACACTCTAAATGTGTAGCTCGTGATTTCAAACTGTATTTGTTCATCTGCCAAAGGAAACCTCCAGCGTCCAGGTTCAGCCCATTTTAAACAAAACCAATCTCCTCTTTTCCTGCTTTAAAATAGACATCAACCAGCTTTCTGGATCACACTTCACACACAGGTCATTTATCTGGTGGTAATTAGAAATCAAACTGTTGGTAATTATCATTTATTTCCTGCACTCAGATCACATGGGGTTCCCTCTTTAGCACCTTCTCTTTAAAGGGTCGGTAGGCTAAGCCTGCTGATGCTTTTAATAGAGGCTTGGTTTAATTAAGAGCTTTGGGATGTTAACAGTTGGGTTGTGGTTTTAAAAAAGGACTATATTATGCTGGTTAATTTGTTTGTGCACAGGCTGAGGTTTCACTTCCTAAATAAACCAGACTCTGATGAGCACTGTGAGAGCAGCTGATGTTTTAGCCTGCGTTTCTCTAACTTTTAACAAAATACCTCAAGAGTCCCTGTGTTTAGACTCTCAAAACGTCCTTATTGGATATTCGTCTACAACTGATTAGAGTCAGCCTCGTTCAAGATGGCTGCCACAGCTAATCAACCTCATATTCAACAGGTTTCAGCTAAAGTTTTAGTCATCCGCACCACATACACTGACTGCTAACAGATCACGCTAATTTATCAGATATTGCCTCAGATCTTGCATGATACAATTTAACTAAAAAAGTCCATAATGTTTCAACATAATTTGACTTTAGTTTAAAACTCTGGCATGAAATGAGGTGGATGGTATGCAATCCTTTAAGGAATGCTTTGTCTTTAACTTATTATTTAGTTTATTCCTTATTAACATAAAAAGCTCTAAAGATGTCAAGAATTTGAGGTTTTAAACAGATGGATAGCTATCCAGAGGGGTGAAGCATGTGTTATCAGCTGAAGATATTTATTATTGATTACCAAATAAATTATTAACAAAAAGGTTTTTTTATTTATTTATTGCAATTCTTTGATATTTTTCACATATTCTGGATTAACAGAGTTTTGTCTTGTAAATTGTTTTAGTCTTTGTGCTACAAAAAATGAATATTAATTTTTTTTGTGTGTGTGTGTGTGTGTGTGTGTGTGTGTGTGTGTGTGTGTGTGTCATAAAGGTTAATAACAGGTGAGTTTATATTTACAGCGTTTAGACTGGATCCCCCACAAAAATCATCATCAGCTGGAGGACGGCCATGTTTATTCAACATCCATTCAAATCAATCTACAATACTTTATTAATTCCAGAGGGAAATTAGATATTTAAAATTTAAAAAATCAAACTTCATCAGTTTGATGAACCTAACTTTTAAACAAAAAGTTCCTTTGCAAAAATACTGAGGTGGTTTAAAATGACAAACATCTCAATCCCAGTAGTCAATGCTAGACTTTGTTCACCTGCCATTCTACCATCTGACTTTTGTTTGTTTGAGTGCGCTCCACCTAAGGGTTTTGATTTCTGTATTCTGACCACCTCATCATATGGGTGAAAGGAAGATGCCTTTGGTGTGAGAACACGTGTTAGAATCCCTCCGGGCTCAGCTGTTGGTGCCGGCCTTACAGAGGGGAGCGGAGCGGGACCTAAAACCAGGAGGGGGAGGGTCTATGTGTCATTTAGACGCCTGTACTCTGCTGCTGTCAAACCTTCAGGACAACATGCATTCAGTACATTCTCCAAATTCCTGTCTCAGGAAGTTCACTGAACCGTACGTATGATGTATGACCTTGCATGAGGTTAGACATGTGCAGGGTGATTAAAAAAAAAGCAAAAATACTGCTTCAAAAATCAAATATTCAACTTGAGAGCCAAGAAATAACTAATTTAAATAAAGTTGACCTCAAATATTGTCAAACTCAATAAGGTCTCCCTTGCTGGGCTGCAGGGGGGCTTCATTTCCTGCAAATATTATCAATAACAAACAAAGCTAAATGACATCATCCAAAGATATGAAACTCTTCAATCTCCACTCTGTGAATGTGGCGTAGAAGTTTGACCTTCCTCGGTCTCATTAAAAAATAAAGGATTGTGAAATGTGGAGCAGCGTCAGCCTGCTATCCTCCCTTTATCTGGAACACATCACAGCTAACAGCTGCCTACAGGTGTGGGGGCCTCCTACAGCACCGACACAATCCTAAAACACTCACCAACCTATGACTCATGAAATCAAATGTGGGGGATATTTGGGCTGCATTCAATCAAAAGCGCCCACAGATACTTAACGGATTAACAAAACAACCTGAGGTGGATATACAGTAAAAGGTGTAAATAAAAAGAACTTTATTGACATATTTCAGTTAAATAAATGCACACTACAGTGTTTAGTGATTTATTTCCATACCATTTTAAAGCTTAATATAATTTAAATGTTCTTACTAAACTGTTTTCTAGGATGTTTTTCCAGCTTTATGAAGCTGACTCATACCTGGTATTGTTTGGTGAATAAAGTTGTTTTAAGTTGACAGAAGTCCTCTGAATGTGGGTCCGTTTGGACTGAATGGACCCACGTCCACAGCAGGCTGCTGCTGTCTCTGAACACCTTCAACCTCTTCAGTTTCAAAGCAGTTTTGTGAGGCTTCTGGAACTGTTTTTAACGTTGTCCAAGGTGCTTAGTGTGTGGCCTTAAATCCACTGACTTCTATGTACTATGTGTTTCTCAGTGGTTCCATTCCACTAACCCCTACATCTCTGATATCTGAAAAGTCTCCCTCTGCCTCCAAAAGGCTGAAGAAAACAAAATTTTTCATCAAATTAGGAAATATTTTACCAACATTTTTCCATAAATGCCAAACTTTTACAGGTATTTCCTACCTATAAGTGTTGCATCCATCACCTGATATGTACGGTGTTGGTTGTAGCAAATAGAGCCAGATAACATTGAGCCAGTCTAACTTTTCTGTCTGGTCTCTTTTTTTTTTCTGGTTAGTTTTTAAATTTCAACTCATTTGTTCAATAAAGACGATTCAATGAAGTTCATGCAAAGTTTTTTTTTTCATAACCCTTTACACCATCATCCATTTTGTAATTGTTATTTTAGCAGAAATATTAAGAAATGTGTAACTTTTAACATTATTGATTCAAACCCTGGATGCAAATGTTTGTTTCTACCATCACATTTGTTCTTCACACACTTTTTTGTCCCATTTGAAAGTTTTTAAACTTCAAAACTTTGCAGTTTTATATCCTTGCTCAGTTCTCATATTCTTATTTTTTCTTGGCTGCTCTCAGACCAGCCATAGCTCATCAACCAAATTCTATTTCTCTAAACGGAGGCTGTTCAGGAACCTATTTATAATGGTTAGATGGTATTTCTAACTTTTGGATAGAAACATCCCCAGGAGTCAAAGTCTATATGTTTTGTATTTACGTACTTTATTTACTCTGTACTAGATGACCGTTTCCCAGCTTCACACAGGACCTTCATGCCCACTGAGCCTCGCTTCATTTATAGAAGCACCAGCAGTGACCCCTGATGTGTGATGATTCCAGGATTAACTGGCGTATCCCTCTAAAGCCTCTCAAAGTTATGTGCAAATCTCACTGATAAATATACACACAGATGGAGATATTTGAAGATTCTCTTTTCTCATCACTGTCTTTTAATGTTGATAGATTGCACTGAGTTGTTTAAACTATTAAACTGTCTGTCTGTTATTCCAGAAAGTTAGCCCTGAAAACTTCACAAACCTGTCAGTTGAACAAGCTAATTTGCTCCTATTAGGCAATGGATAGATTTAGGAATAGACTGATGTTGAAGGATGGGATGCAGAACTCAAGTGAAAAGACTGAAATATTATAGATCATAAGATAATGCAACAAAGAAGATGAGCTAACAGTAATACCATACAGTACGTGCACATTTAGCAAAATGTAATAAACCTTTTTTAAAGTTTGTTTTGCCTGGTCATCGTCTGTTACAGTCAGAGTTTCGATGTCTCACAGCTGAGTCATCCCATCATGGTGTGTGTTAGGCTGCTATTGTTGATGCACGTCACACTTGATACGATGCACCTCAACTTGGCTGAAAGTGAACCCCAACCTGGCCACGGTAAACACGAGGCCCCTGTCTGGTGCCATGCAACTGTCAGCCATTTAACATCAGGATTAGCCACAGTTGTTGCTACGTGTCAACACAGCAATGAACACATGCTTAAGGTGGCAGTGGGGGAAGGAGATGGCTTCAAGACTACAGAAGGTGACACAATAAATATGCAGTTCCTCTAAACACTGTGAGGGACAAATATGTTGTGTGCAAGTACCGACAGGATGTGATTAATCTACAGACTCTGGTGCTTAGGTGCAACCTCCCAGGAGTAGTAAAGATTTCTCTTTAATTTCACAAACTTAACATATGTGAATAGCCTATAAACAGGTCATGAAAACGGTTTTAAACGTTATATTTTCAGTGGATTTCTAAATGCCTTGAATGTCTGATGAATCTTTAGGGAGCTCTTCATCAATGGTCATGTCCTGATTCAAAACAAGCATTCAGGCAAAAAGCTAAAAAAAAAAAAAACATGTTCAGACCAACATACAGTAGTTCAGAGACTAAACAAACTCAGGACTGACCCAACAAGTTCAAGTTAATAAATGTAACTTCCAAATGTTTGTGAAGTGCTCCTTTGACATAAAAATGTTATTTTGAAGAATAAAAGCGATGGTTCCATGGGAGAGTAGCTAGCTAACAGCTCATAAAGTGACTTATTTAGGAACAAATCACTGTTCAAAACTCAAGACCTTCTAAGGACTTTAAGTGAAGACTGTTTTAAGGATGTGTTTGTTTTTTATACTCAGTCTTTTTGTAAAAAAAAAAAAAAAGTTTTTGCTGCTTTTTCAACCAATTGTGCTGCTATGCTAACAGCTAACTGTACGTGTAGCTGCTAAAAACCTGAACCTTTCAGCTCGTCTTCTAAGTTGGGTTATATACACAACCTCCCATCTCTCCAGAATAAAAACAAACAATATTTGATTTATACTCATTCATTTTTACTTCCTGTAGTTGCTGTTTTTTTTTGTTTTTGTTTTTGTTTTGTGGGGGTTTTTTTTTGTTTTGTTTTGTTTTTTGTTTTGCTTAACCCATAGAACTGATTCACCGCTGATCTGCGCGATACAATTAGCCGTGTCTGGACCAGGGTTCTTACATGTTGAAACACTTGAAAATACTTGAATTCTTTTTTAAGGTTTTGAAAGTCCTTAAAGTGCTTGAAACTATTACTGAGATCAGTCATAGTACAGTGACATTTTTGAGACATTGAAGTGAAATTTGAGCATTAACATTGCCAGGACTTTTTACGTTGAGTATATAAATGTTTCCATTTTTTTCTAATGTGGATTTTAATTTAAAAAATTAAGAATACAGAGGAAAAACCTGTAAATACTTATTAACGCAAAATTCCTTTAAGTTTTTACAGTGCATTAAACTCAACTTTGCTGAGCTGTTTTTGTGTGTACTGTTTGGGTAAATCATCATCACAGTTGGAAAACATCCTGAAAGAGGCAGAAAAAAACCTTCATGTGATTTTGGTAAAGAGTGTAAGAGCCCTGCTGGGCACACTGACATAGAAAGATGGATGTTTACTGATATTCTAAACAACGGACTCATGACAAAATGCAAAAAGTAGTGTAAACGTTTCTCATTTAGCATTTACTCAGACTGCACTGACTCTAGGTTTGAGGGCTGATACAGTTTCCTGATTCTTCTAAAGCTCTGACCTGCTGATACTGATTTTGGACCATTTTGATTTATCCCAAGAGTTATACCAGTAATTAACAGGATACACTTTTTGTTTTTAATTTTTGATCAATTAGAAAATGATAAATCTCTTTCATTGCTGTTTGGCACCTGGGCTTTAACAACAAAAAAATGTAATCTAATCATAATCAGATGTCTGAGTTTCAGACTGACCAATCTCTGATCAATCTGGGTATTGGCTGATTTCCAGCTGATCCCATGTAATACACTGAACTAGGCCCTCCTCTGATTACCTGTTAAAATAAGTCCTAGTCAGATTTCTTTTACAAACTAAACCCTGTCGTCTTCTGCAGGTTCTGCTTTTAGGCACTGCACACAACCACACATGAGAAAAAATCTACATCATTTTATTGTATGAAAATGTGGTTATTTCATAAAGATAAGCTAAGTAGAGATGAGTAACAAAACTCAACAATAACAAATAAAATCACATCATCTGCTTTGTGCTATGAATCTAACTCACCCTGAAACTGTTTCATGGACACATTCCATTTAGAGGAAGTTCAGCTCGTTAGCACTTTCACAGAAGAACAGCTGCAGAAGTGGAATGCAGCCCTCGTTAACACACCTGTGCTTTTCCTACTCAGTCAAAATGTCTGCCTGATACAGAAGCAGTTAAATAGAATGACTTTTCCTGCATTAACCAACATTTTTAAAACATCCGCGTTACTGGCTGTTGATCAATAAAGCTGCATTCTTAGTGGGGTTTTTACAGTTTTGCTTTTTATAGAATTAGGACACTAATAAAAAAAGGATTTTATAAAATAAATAAATGAGTTATTAAGGATAATTCAGTACTACAAAAGCCACAGTTGACATTATTAGCAATTAAAACTGCAACAGACAACACTGACTTTTTTCCAGTCGTGTCATGAATTGTGATCCTGGCTTTGATCGCTCTGCCTGACAAAAATAATAGCTTAGGACCTCAAGAAAATCCAAAAGATTGTGATTTGTCTTTTCTATGGCAATATCACATATCGGCTGAGGTACTGAGGGAGTGCTGTTCAGACTTTACAGGTCAAATCTGGTCAGAAATAATTTTTCTTTATGTAACTCGCTGCTGGAGTGAAATACAGCCAGCAGGTGGGACAGAGCAGTAAGACGAGCTACACGAAAAAGCAAAAAGAGAGAAACTTTAAATGCCAACGTGACAAAACATGATTACTATGCTAAACTGATCTCTTTCTAAATAAAACTGGAAAGCATGGCTTTCATACCAACCTGTGTAAAAAGATTTAACGGATTTCTACGATGAGGATCAGCTTGTAAAAACAGGGTTTCTCTCTCTCTCTCTCTCTCTCTCTCTTTTAACTTTTGCTTGTTTCATAAAATTCTGAGATCATGTTTAGTTAGTGAACCAAAACTGTGGTTTTAACTAAATTAATCTGTCATAAAATCAACAGGGAGCATAAATACAGCAAATCTTCAGGGAATAACATGTTAAAACAGCGCATGCTTATGTTTTAGAGTCATGATGATATTCATAAACGATGATCTGTAAGGCATTTAGGAACAGAACACAAAAACCAGACAGACCACAGCCTGCATCCTGGGACTTTCTCCCTAAATCGATCTAACAGGTGTCCAGAAACAAAACAGGATCACAGACTAGAGCTGAGAGCAGAGAACAACGTTACTGGACCTGTATCGACACATCTGGTCTGTTCTAATGCAGATGATCTCATCTCAGCTGACAGAATATTTCTTTGAAAAAGCCTTATTAAGTTACTGACATCACTTTTTGTTTTTGATGGGATTTTAATGTTTATTTTGTGCTAATTTTTTATTTTCTCTAATATATAAAACAATCAAATGATGACCTCACTTTTGTTTTATTTATAAAAACATTAAAATATTTTTTTTCAACTCACACCTAAGTTGTTTTAAATTTGTGACGCCATCAGAGTCTGGCATTAAGGACAAATTTAAAGCTTAATTGCTTTGTCAAATTTAAATGTAGCATAAAAATTCATTTAGTGTTCTGTACCTGTACTAAAATAGTAAAATGCAGCATTTAAAGTTAAAGTTGCTTAAATGTTTAACTTGATTAGGATCATTAGATCTATCTATAAAAGTATTTAAAAGTTTGATTATGAAAAATGTGTTAAAAACCCTGAGGGACACCAGGTAAGGAAGTGACACATCCTTAATTTACTGATGATCTAAATAAAGCTGCAGGCAATAATTTCCATGTACGGACTTCAGCTGGAAACCTAAAGACATGAACACAAATCCACAGTCTATTCTTTTATTCTGACCACCGATCAGGGTCTGACTAATCCTTTAGTGATCGTTTGATCCAGATCGCTGTTCGTCACACAAATAAAACCACATGCTCACATGAACATGTTTGATTAATGGGGAATTATTCTTTTAAAGAATATGACAAACTAACTGTGGTTAAAACACTGAACAGAAAAATACAGCTCAGGTTTGTTAAATGAAGGTTTAAACATCAGAACCCAGACAAACGTTGGACGGGAAGACACCGGCGTTAAATCGTTTTACCAGATGCAGTTTGGCTAAGAAACGCTCCACTGGGATTCCCTAATTCCACACAGTCAACAAAAATGTCACAGACTTTTAAAATTTATGTAAATGCATTATAGATGGAGAATTTTAATAGTTCACACTAAAACCTACAAACACGTCACTAAAAAATAGACTTTGTTTCTCAACAAAAACTTAACAAAAAGGTAAAAGGCTAACTTTTAAAAAACGTTTTAATAATTGTGTTTTTAGAGAAATAAAACATTGTTGAAACCTTGTTTGAAAAGCAGCAGTTAAATAAATCAGTTAACTTCATTTTTTAAATTAAATTAAATATTTTTCCCTCTCTTTTTATAATTAATGGATATTTTAGAAAGAAAATAAACTTTTTGCGAAGTTGGGAAAAATTTTTAGAATTAATACTAATTACAAAAATTAAAATAGTTACTTGATATTTTGTTTTTAATTACAAATTAAGAAACTTTTTTTGCTATTTTCTTTTTTTTTTTGCGTTTGATCTTTTCAAACCTAATAAATATATAAGTCTATATCATTATAATTGATGTCTTTTCCACCTTACTTAATTAATTGAACATCAAATAATTCTTGCACATAATTATAAAAACACCACAATTCTACACATTATATTTAATAAACATTTTATATTAAATACTAAACTCACTGCAGACATTTTTGTTTAGATTTTTTTTAAATCAAAAGACAAAAATCAAATTAATCATCAATATAAACCTTTACCAGTTTACTTCTAAATGAAAACACAGTGGAGTTTCATGTTTTTCCACATCCATCAGATTTGGTGTCATTCTTGTTTTCTTACCTCTGTAATGGTTCACTCATCTCGTAGGAGTATCCACCACTTTGTCCCTTCCTTATCATTTTCCTTTGACCTTCCCTCTCTCTTTCAGAGCTACTTGTCTGACCCAAAGCTCGCTGCCGGGCAGAGTAAACTCCCTAGCACCACCTGCAGACTTTACACCTCTAACCAACTCCAAACAACACCCTTTAAATTAGCCGCCACAATCCAAAGACAACAAATCCTGATGAGGCCTGGCTGTGTCCAGCTCAGTCTCTCAGAGGACAGACGGATGAAAACAGGAGCAGCAGTCCAGAGAACTCAGCTCCTCCTGATCGACAGAGGCAGCGAAGCCGTCTTCAGCTCCTTAACTCAGCTTCCCTAAATGCTACACCAACTTCACTTCCTGTGTTCCTAAAGAGCAAAGGGATGGGGATCTCAGAGCAGTGGCTCTTCAAAGGAAAGCTGGTCGACTGAGTGAGGAGGAATAACAGGAGGAGGTGGGCTCAGGGGACGGCAGAGGGGGGCCGAGTCAAGAGGGACCAAACGGGAGTCCCTGCTCCGCGCGGCACAACAACAGGGACAAGAAGTCCCTGCAGCCACTGCTGATTATCACCTCTACAGTCTCACACACACACACACACACTTCAGTGAAGGGATGCACTGGTCTTCTGGGAATGCCATCCGTCACTCAGTGGATGTCGGGATCAATTTAGCTGCTGAATCATTGCAGGGGTTGAGTTTCCAGCGCTGGAACACGGTGTCAGATTATTCACATTCTGTAATCTAACAGACTGAGATTGTACTAAAAGGTCTGAGGGGACAACTGGGAATAAATTTCTAGAAAAATCTCACACATAAGCACCACCCAGAGAGGAGACAGGGTCCAGGTTGCCTGTGGCTGGATGCGAAGTGTTTATTTTGGTTGGACAGAAAGTTATTATTTGGCAGGACTAATGTTGTGACTGGAAACTAAACAGGTTTTTATGAGTCTGAGACTCTAAGCTGGACTTTCCTCTTCAGGATGGTGAAATATAAAAAAGCAACAAAGTTTCTGAGTTTCTTTAAAATCTGCTCAGTGTTTTATGGGATCTTTGCTAACAAACACACACAAAAACATCTCCCCCACCTTCTGGTGATGATCGATGAATATTGAGACTTTAACAGATTATTTATTGTGTTTTTTCTTTCACGGAATCAGCTGAATGATGTGTAAGAAGTTTAAATGATTGGAATTATTGCATTTTCCTTTTTGCCAGAGAACCATTTTCTCAAGTTTCACCTTAAAAAAATTTTTTAAAGCTACAACCATCTGTGCTGACAACCTACTTTCACTATGTGCTGTGTGTGTGTGTGTGTGTGTGTGTGTGTGTGTGTGTGTGTGTGTGTGTGTGTGTGTGTGTGTGCATATATTCATGTGACAACTCTACATAACAATCCTCCACTTATTTTTGGCCCTGTGGGAAAGCAGATACCACTGTGGGCTGAAGTGCTTTCTATAATGGTGCATGATGTCTGGATAGCTCAGCGTTTAGCTCGTACATTTAGACTGAGCCCAGCGAGTCTAAAACCATCAAACCAAAACAAAACTCTGTCTGAGGGGTTCTAATGAATTAGGGTTTAGAGCGAATGATAAGAAAAAACTACAGAATCCCTCACTGGTCTGATGTGTAAATTAAACTGTTGTGGTTGGATTTTGGAGGGATAAAATATCAAAATTAAATTTAAATCGTACTATTAAAGTTATCTTTTTACATCTGCTAATAATAATAAGCTATAAACTGATCGCAGCACCAGAGAGAGAGCAGATCCTGGTCAGACGTCTGACTGTGTCCACAAAGCTGTTTGGTAACCGGAGAAAATTATTCACACAACTTTAAAAGTGTGAAATTAAACCACACTTCCCATAATTCACCAGTGCAGCCTCACCAGCTAAGATTAGCACAGCGAGGTGAGCGTAGATCTAATGTAATTAGTCATAATTAGTGAGGACAGCTGTGGTTAAAAAGCTGAGTGATGAGAAGTCAAATTTGACCATCAAGAGTGGCAACAAGAGCTGAGCAGCGATAACGCCACAGCGTATTAGCACTGAGACGTTAGCGGGACGAGGCCTTAGAGTCTGTTTCTGTGAGGCTTTTAGGTCAGATTTATGGGGGATTATGGGTAATATATACGCACTTTGGTCTCTGAATCCCAAATCTACTTGAACGGATGTCATCTGAGAGGTTTTTTATGTCGTCTGTTTTGGCAAATATTACAAAAACAATGAAGGAAACACAGTTACACAACACGTGGAGGTGAGTTCAGATCTTCTGAAGAGAAATATTATTAAAATCTTACCTGATAGCTCTATGAACAGCCTAAGTTTAATGGAAACAGAGATTAGTTCTGACTGGGTTGATGTGCTAATGGCTAGTCACAGTGGGACCAGTTCCAAAGTGGATTTTATGGATGGAGAACCATTATACAACAATCAATGGTTGCATTATTTCAATAGAAATAAGAATTTATCACCAGAAGTTTTACTCCACACTGCAAAAACTGATTTCTAATAAAGTAAAAACAGCCTAGTGTTTTAATTTTAACTTATTTCTGTCTGAAAAGAAAATATTTTCCTACAGCCGTACTTGAAATAAGTCAAATCTTCTTAAATATGGTCAAATTTTCTAGATTTGAGCAAAGAAAATCTGCCAATGAGGTAAGAAGAAGTTGCTTGGCTACATTTCTTAAAAGCAAATTTTTCTGCATTTAGAATAATTTGCAATTTTTAAGGGTATCCAAGCATATTTTGCTTACCCCACTGGCAGATTTGTGTGTGTGCAAATCTAGAAAAATGTATCATATTTAAGAAGATTTTTGTTATTTAAATATATTTTCTTTTCAGGCTAAAAATAAGTTAACATGTCTAAAAACAAGGTTTTTTAAAAACTTTCTTAGAAATCAAGTTTTGCAGTGCAGCTGTGTCCTCAAATAAGGAAAAAAGCAAAAATATATTGTTCTTAAAAAATTTTTAATTTTTACTTGAATAAAAAACGTATGCATACAATATTCTAAATTTTTAAAAACTAAGTATTCAAATATTTGTTGAAAAATGATTTAAGTTCCTGTAGATGTGAAACACAAAAAGGTCTCAAGCTCTATTATAAGAAAATAATCAAATTCCCTGATTTTAATATGTTGGTTGTTTTCTGTTTCTTGGTCTTGAAAAATATGTTTGAGTCTATTTTCAGCAACAAGAACAGAGTATGAGTCACTCTCTCTTTAGTAGTGCTGCTGAACAGGGTTTATGGGTTTTTAGTGAAAGTTATGGAGGTTTGTGGTTCTAATCACCATGAAATTAAATTATAAGCAAATAAAACACAAGACAAATACTTTGTATTGTACTTAACCTTTTCCATTTTAAAAATATTGATTTAAATCTGCATTATTTTGTTGTTGACATGTAAACATATTTGATGTCTGATAAACAAAAATAACACAAAGTTTTACATTAGTACCAAAACTAAGTTGAAGTGATTAGAGTGAGTCAGCTTTCTCTGAATTCAGTGAGGAATGTCTCCAAAAGAAAAGTGAACAGTTTGTTCTTTCTGTCAAACGTCAAGAACCTGAACATCAAACGGACCCCAGCTTCTCCATAATCATCACTGTATTTGTGACACACTCATTAATTAAAACTAATCCACTGACACTACTTAGTGTTTGCAAAACCCTGAAAGTAATACTGTGCTAAACAAGAAGCAGCTCCCTTTCCAGGCGATCGGTTTTCAGAAAACTCTCCGGCTGCAGCTGAGAATGCCTCTCTGCACGGAGCCCAGCCTTCATCCCACGAGGAGGGAATGCTGGATTTGCAAAAGGATTACAGCTGACATGTGTGTAACCAGTGCATCTACGGTATTATTCTACATGTGACCTTACTGTAGTCAGACACGTTTCACACATGGAGTGTACGCTCATGTACAAATTAAAGGTCTGCTCGTTTCATAAATTCAGAAGGACGTTTAGTATCATTTTTAAAAGCACGGGAAAACAAACATGGTGGTTTTTATTAAGTTATATATCAAAATGTTTGACAATTTTATTACTTTTTAATAGATTTAAGGGGGAAAGTGATTAAATGTTAAATTTCACACTAAGAATGTTTGTTGGTTTTCTGCTTTCTCAATACACAATACCATGGAGCAGTAAAGAAAAACAAGGACACGATGTTGAGATTATAATCAACAGGTTAAATCTAAATATTAGTTCCTGAATAAAGCTGAAATGCCAAGAAAAAAATTGAGGAGCATTTTAAAATATCAGTAAAAACTTCAAATGTCATTTGAGAAATGTCATAATTTGATTTCCAGAATGAAGTTGAAGGATTGGGAAAAATGTTGAAATGTCATTTAAAGAAGAAAGTCAAAATTAGATTTCCAAAATAAACTTGAAATGTTTTTATGTCTAAAATGTTGGGAAAAAGTTGAAATATCCTTTTATTTGTAAACTTGAAATGAAAGGGGAAAAAAATCTGATGTTTGCACACAAAAAAGTGTATTTATATGTTTCTCTGATAAAACTTACACTTACTGAGCCGAATTATAGTTTTTATTTATGAATTTGTTTGTTCTAAAACCTCTTGAGCACAGATTCAGTTTAGTGTCCGACCCCAGTGATTATTCATCTTCAGCATTTGGCTCAGAATCTATAAAACATTTGACCTCATTAAACCAGCTTAATAAAATGTATAATAAACAAACAAACAAACAAATGATCAAAACAGCCAGTAAATTCCACGGTTCACGACAGGGCAGCAGTTGTATTATTTTCTACCGTCGACACACAGCCAGGCTGCGTTCACCATCTCCACCGTGAGGGTGTCACTGAGTTTACGGAGCACCAAATGTCTGTTTCAAGCAGCTGAGAGTTTATGAACACTCAGATGTTTTATAGACCTGAACGACACCGACACCGGCGGAGGATCCACCGCGTGTGAATGGATCAAGTCTCAAACTTGAGAAGCTCTAAACAGCTGAGATTAGAAGAGTTTGTTAACACTTTCACATTTTACACCCATGAGCAGCTCGTACATCAGTGAGTGTGAGTCTTGTAAAATTAAAGGGCTTCACGTGGTTAAACTGGTCATCCAGCATCTACAAGTAAACACGACTTAAACAACGTGTAAACAACGACCGTTCTTTAATTTCAGTCGAGTGTCGCATAAAATCACTCTGACGGCTGCAAATGGGCCGCAGGCCTCACTTTGGACTCTCCTGAGCTAAACTTATAAAATACATTAGGATTTTATCACACAGCTAAGACTAGAGCTAAATCAAAAAAGTCAACACCTAAAAAAGTTATCTGAGTTGTATTTTAGTTTTTAATCAGAACAATTCCCCATTTGATTACATGGAACGTGAAGCTTAAATCTTATACTGCAGCCATCCACAAGGGGGCGATTCAGTTCTTTCCTGCCTCAACTTCTGCATCAGGATGGATAGATCCCCTTTAAAGCTACAGTCTGAGCATTACTTTAAGTATCAAAGTTTTAGAGCTGTTTCAAATGATAGTTCAGGTCTAAACTAAGATCTATGGGTAGAGGTCCACAACATCCGTTATTGTTCTGAAGTCCCTCCTTCCTCCCATAGACCTACTGACCGGTGAATTTTTTAAGCCAATAGAATTCGAGATTCAGTAATGTCAGCTGTCAATCAATGTGCATGCATGCGCATCATGCAAACCTGTAAAGGTGGGACCTAACACTAGATGGAGAAAGATCCAAAAGTTAACCATTGATTCCCTGGCTACTGAGGGTTACATCAACTTCAGAAAGAAAAACAAAGAACAGTCTGCTGAGTCTGTGTCGACTAAACTTGGTGAAAAATGCATTCGAGAATGGAGTGATGCGTGTGCACATTTGTAGAGGTGGGATTAGAGGGAGCGGGGAGAAGGGATGATTTGGGATGTTGGAGTCAAAAACTTCTCTTGCTGAACTACTCCAGGCTTTATTCATTCACACACTCACTCACACTCGGGTGGTCGTAAACTAATCAGTAGCAGCTGCCCTGGGGCAGATGAGAGAAGAGAGGCTGCCATTTTGTGCCATCAGCCCCTCTGACCACCAACATTCACACACAGGCAAGTTGGGTGAAGTGACTTAATGTCAACAACGACAAAGCCTGGCAGGAGCTGAGTGAACCTGCTGGCTGTCAGACGAACGCTCTGACTTACTGCTGCTCCAATGGGATGTGACTGGTTATTATACATGTCAGTGGTAAGACCTGATCTAATTTCCTCTAAAGTGAGCTTGTTCATAGAGCTATCTACTACAAGTTTACATATTTATGTCCACAGAAAAAAACTTCAAAGGTTTTAACCTCCCTTAGAGCTGAGAGCTGCTTCCTTTAAAGAATCAAACATCAAATGGAGCTGTTTAATACAACTACAAATACAGCGCTAGGAGGAAGTGCTGTGTGAAAAAGTAATCGTCCCTTTTGTCAAACCATGAATTAATTGTGATTAATTACATAATCTGGAAAGCTGGGTTCAGTTCAGCTCTGCCAGACCTGTAGAATTTAGAAATCACTACAATAAAACCAGTCTGACGACGTGAAGCAGGCTAAAAGACCTCAAAAAGCAACACATTGTTCCACGTTCTAAGGAAGCTCAAGAGCAAAAGAACCTAGAACCACATCTAAAGCTCTGCAAGCCTCACTTGGTTGAGGTTAAGGTCAGAGGTCATGATTCAATAATAAGAGACAAAAGTTGCATCATAAGAGAGTTCCAACCCCAACACAAAGGCCCGTCACATTTACAGAAAACATCTTGAAAAATATTCTGTCAACTGACAGAACACAAGTGGAACTTTCTGTAAGGTGTGTCCTGTTTGTTCCACCTGGAGGAAAACTATCAGTGTGTTTCAGAATCATCAGTCAGACACGGTGGTGGTAGTGTGATGGTCTGATGCTTCAGGACCTGATGAACAGCTGTAACTGATGAATTCTGATGTCCACCAGAAAACCCTGAAGGAGGAGGTCTGACCTTTGACCTTAAACAGGTCGTTTATAGGAAAACCCTCCAATGTGGCTGAATTGAAACAATTCTCTAAAGAAGAGCGGGACAAAATCCCTTCACGGTGGCGTGAGAGACTCATTACTACAAACACTGGATCGTAGTTGTTGACAGGAGTTACAACCAGGTATTAAATCTAGTGGAATCACACATCACATATAGGGTCAGGTTGGTTTGTTTCCCCTAAACAATTAAATCATCATTTAAAAACAGCATTTTAATTTTACTCAGGTTCTTTTTCTCTGATGCTGAAGATCAAAATCTAAGTAAACTGTTCAGTAGATGGAACTGAACACCAGCTTCCAGCCTTCAGAGGATTTGGACCATCACAAGAACGTATCTGATGGTGAAAACAGAGAGACACAGATGGATCAGGCTGACAGGCAGCTAAAACAGACGGATACATTTGGGGCATCTGATAATAAAATCCAGTCGGCCTGTCGGGTCCTGCACAGCAGATGGAGCGCCATGAAAAGCCGGGATAGAGCCGGTCTCCTCGCTGGCCTTCCTCTTCCTCCTCCTCGTCTCTGCAGTAAATAAGCACCTGTTAGGCAACAAATTAACTTGTTGACTGTAAAATCCTGGACAGCTTTATGCTTTTTTTATGACAAGGAGCTTCATCATAGGTGCTGGTATCTCAGTCCGTTCTGAACTTCGTGTTCTGGTAACAGAAGGAGCTGGAGGTGGCAGACGGACAGAAAGGATTTAGGTTTAGATTTGACAGTGCGGACGGACAATAAAAGTTAAAAAAAACTTTTCAAAAGCAGGTGAAACAAGTGTTTGAATGATCATAAATTAAGAAAATTAAACATACTGAGCATGTTGGCTGTGAAACTGTATGACTTAATATTCTGTCTGGAATTGTTACTGTAAGATTTAACTTTTGAGTTAATGTCTGATGGAAAACACCAAAAGATGCGTAGACTATTGTGTTTTTATTCACTGTGGGAAACAACATCAGGCAAGAACATTATTTCAGTATAAAGACAATACCTCACTGGACTGTGATTTGTAGAACACCAAACATTACAAAAAAGTTCTCAAATTATCAGTTGAAATCCCATTAAATCGGGAATTACGGCACATTTGTGTAAATAGAGCACTAAAAATCTGTTTTCTAGAATGGTTTCCCCGCAGAATTTGTTTATTTCAGTTTTTATTACATGGAATTCCATATTTTATGATGTATTAAAAAATGTAACAGAAAAAAGAGAAAAAGACAAAAGCAACAACTGGGATTTCCTGGGACTCTACTTTAAAACCAACTTTTTCCTGCTAATTTTTTGTTGCAGTTTATTGATTGACACTGAAAGTAAAAATGAGCCAAATTTGACTGATATACTTTACTATTCAAATATACCTTATATTTACTGCACATTTAAATATTTTATTGTCACTGATGTTGATGCTTATATATAGTTTTTGACAGCAAATATACATTCTAAGTAAATTCATTTTCAACAAAATGAATGAAGTGGCCCCCTCCTTCTACGCTCTCAAAGCCTAACTTCTCCTCCCTCTCTGCTGGAAGTGAAGGACAGTCCAGCTGCAGCGTTCTGCGCTGAGTGTCCTT
This sequence comes from Callopanchax toddi, assembly GCA_006937965.1. NCBI lineage: Eukaryota > Metazoa > Chordata > Actinopteri > Cyprinodontiformes > Nothobranchiidae > Callopanchax > Callopanchax toddi. The sequence goes on along the minus strand of SSNR01000033.1, from coordinate 1,639,795 downwards.
GCTGCTGGGGGGGAACTCTTTATCCTCCCTGACGTGTTTTTTCGGTTGTTGTGATTGTGATTTATTTCTTCCTCATCCTTCCCTATTGTTATCCCTTTTTCCTTATGTGCTTAAAGGGGGCGCCACACAAGGTGGCAGCTAGCCCGCGAGGACAATCTTACCCGTCTGTAAGATTGTACTGAAAGTGAATTTCCCCTCTGAGGGATCAATAAAGTTAATCTCATTTGTTTACAATTTATTCTTGACTTTATCTCACCTGTTTTGCACGCAGAAAATCAAATTTTTTTTGTCTCAAATCAACCTTTTAAAAAAATCAATAATAAAGTTGTCTCATATTTTTGACTCACTGAGACTAATCTGTGAAGAGTTCTAGATGCCTGTGATGAGTTCGTCTTTATTTTGAGTGAAAATTTGTTTTGTAAATGTTCAAAATTCTTTCAACACAAGACAGTCCCTGCAACCCCACACATGGAGATAGGGAACTATCAAGAACGTTTCCAGATCTTTTAGGAGGTCCCAGATGCTTTTTTGCTATTCGTTACCAACAGTTGCAGCTCAGTGAGACTAGCTTAACACATCCAAATGCAAAACAACCCAAAAGAAAAGGTAACGGTACTAAACTGTTACTGGCAAGAAAGAAAAAGTCAACCAGGAGATGGATTGAAACCTTGGTTTCCCATGAGGCACTGCTGTTCACTTCCTGCTGAGGTAAAGAGGCAACACGTCCCCTGCAGGTTTATTGTTAACCAGCAAAAACTGATGGTGTCAGTTTGTTTGATTCATTAATAATTTATTACTTCATGCAATGAAAAGAATGGGTTCATGAGGCCTATGAGCCACCAGTTGAAGATATAAACCAGAAGTGTTTATTTTACTCCCTAAGCCATCTTTAAAACAAAAACCTGACATGAGTCTGATTATGAAATTAATCCACCAGTAGGAGCGGTGACGTGATAAGAGCCGTTTCTATTGTTCACATCAGAAGTGTGAATTTAACAAGACTGGATGAAATGAGTTTGACAAAGTTCACCTAAACATACAAAGTAAAGAGAAGAAAATGTCATACAAATGGAGAATCTTAAATAAAGCACTCACTATGATAAACATTTAGCACAGCACAAGGCTGTATAGCATCCAAAGTTGAAGAAAACTTAATATTTTTCCACTCTCAAAGGTTAAACGACTCTGACGCAAAGTCTCGAGCAAGTTCTGGCGAGCCGAGCAGGCGGGGATGCTCTGGAGGTCTGTGGTATTACAGCTGAGATCTACGACACCACCTCAGGAGGTCACAACCTTTCAGACACGCCGCCGGGGCAAGGTGATGTTACACTAGAATGAAACCCTTCGTGTGAGTGTGTGACATGTGGGATCTCCCCTGGCACACTTTAATCCAACAGGATCATCGATCCAAAAATCAAAATATAACACAAGTGTCAGAAGTGTGGGGTGTGCCAGATGCTGACCACATGTCAGCTGTGACCCAGTGCTGAGTCTGAAGCTGCAGGGATTAAGTTTCCCTCTGTGATTAGATTAATTTGGTGGTGAAATTAAAGGATTATATAAAGCAAAACACAAGCACTTAGAAAAAACTGTTAACAACAATCTATAAACGAAGTCAACAAACTACTTTTATTATGACAAAACTCATGAAAATTATGATTAAAATAATTTAAACATCTTTTCTAATTTGTTCCATTTAATTGGTTTGTGTAAATTCAAATATAAACATGAGATGATTCTATCTCATTTTTATGTTTGAGACCTTTTTGATGTAGAAATATTGGTTTAAATTCTACATGTCCGATTGGCTGATTAGACCAACTGCAACACCACCTAGTGGTCTTCAAAAAAAAAAAGGGTGAAACATCAATATAAAGTTTACTTCTAAACCTTTTATTATATTGATTACATAAAAAGGAACAAATACATAAAAAAAACCAGACTGTAACTGGATACAACATATGAGACCAAATGTGAATAAAACCTGCTTTTAACAGACAACTGAATATTAGCTAAAACATCAACATGTTGAGACCAAACAGGTGGTTTTGGAATTAAACTTTCATATATTCAAGTGACCTAAAACCAAGACATTACACAGAATAATAACCATAAGGAGGAGCAGAAACGCCTGAACATTTTAACCATGTAGTTTAATCAATACAAGGGTTATACTTTACAAAAAAACTCAGTAAAAAAAACAACAAACTAAACCTCTGTATTTAAACACAATTCAGAGTTTTAAAGTATCAACTGAACAATTTTTTATCAAAACCTTTAACTGTACACAACCCGAATGTTGGTTGATTCATCCCAGCTACACCTGAAGTGCTCTCTGCTTTCAGTGTGAAGGAGCTACGATTAGAAACCTGTAAAATCCAGTGACTGAGGGGCACATCAACACAAATGATTCATAATCACATAATAAAACACATTTTTTCCAGCCTTCAATGGTAGAAATCAAGCGGTTGATCATTTTTTTTATATTTAATTGACCAAATTCCAATTTTGAGGACTTCCAATATTGTTTATGAGGACTAAAGAAAGGTTCCAGACTCGGAGAGAGCTGTGTGTCTGTGACCTCAACGTCGGAGGTTTGAGCGGTGCACTGTGAAGGTGGAGGAGGATGAGGAGGATGATAAAGAGCACAAGAGCTTTAACCATGGGTGGTGTCGTCCTCCACAAAGTCTTTAGCCTGCTCTGCTGTGATAACATCGATGTGACTCACCTAAAACACAAAGACACACTCACTTAATAACCGATTAACGCCGTGCTGATAAAACCCTCAGCGTTTATCTTATGAAACCTAGAAAAGAAAAACAGTGAAGCAAAGAAACAAAGATGAACTGAGAAACCTGTGTGCACTGAAGAATTATAAAGTTTGTTATCAATTAAGTTTTACATTTTAAAACTACATTTTTTAAGACTTTTCAAGGAGAATGAGTGTTTTTACACCTTTGCCGAAATCAAAATCACTCAAGTGAGTCTCCACCTATACATGAAAAAAGAATATGAGCTCAAAGCAATGATTTTACTTATGTGTCACATAAAAGTAAATATAATCATGCTCTGTTACAATTTCAACCACTTAAAAATTAAAAATTCAAGCACTTTCAAAACCTTGAAAATACCACATAAATATTCAAGCATTATCTAGGACTTTAAGCACCTACTGTATAAGAACCCCGAACAATCAGTTTCAAGCACGTCATTAAAAGTTCAAGCACTAAAAACATTTTTTAAAACTCATGCATTTTCAAGCACCTGTAAAATCCCTGTAGATTACATAAGAACTGCAAACAAATATATTTATAAAATAAGAATTAATAGTAAACCTCTTCAGCTGATTTCTGATCAAAGCTTTGATTCTAAACATCTAATTACAAACCCACAGGTTTCTGTTTGACTGCTTCATAAAAAACTTAAGACAGTAATAAGAAAAGTTAGCTTTTAAAAGGTAAATTTCACCCAGTTCTATTTACTAATGTCATGAACGCGCTCCATTTGTAAAACATAATGATATAGATGAAACCTGGTGAATGACATGAACTAGTCTAAAGTTCTAAACTTCACCAGGGCAGGAGAAACATTGTAACGTCTTAGGTCATCATATACTATACTTGGATAATTTATATATTTCCACACGTTTGACCTTTACTGCTTAAAATTTAAGAAAACTGCAAAATCTTAGTATCACATTAAACATTCAGTTCTGTTAAACAGATATCACGGTTGAGTTTCCTTATGATCAGCCCTGAATGTTCCTTGTGAATAAAAGAGAAAGACCTACAGAATCATGAAGCCTCACCTTGTTCCTGAATTTGACGCCGTAGAACTTGTCTGCAGACTCGAGCAGCTCGGGTCTGAAGGTGGTGGTGATGAACTGGGCGTGGCACGCCAGCTCAACAATCATGTCTGAATCACAAACATATCAAACGACTCGTTAAAACCTTTTACTATAAATAAGAGCTCAAACTGCACTTCAACTAATATATCTCAAGCAGCAATAATAAGATTAAAAATCAGGTATAGTATGAGTGTAATGTGCATTAACTGGATTATCACCAGTGGTGAGTATTAGTTAATTTATAGCAGATGAGAGCTTATTTTTGTCCAGTCCTGATCTGGATCCAGGATCAACGTGTTGCTGGATCACACACGTGTATCGGTTCATCACCTGAGACAGCCTTCCTGTGCTGAGCGTCGAGGGCCTGATCGATCTCATCAAACAGGTAGAAAGGAGCCGGGTCGCACTTCTGGATGGCAAATATGAGAGCCAGAGCCACCAGAGACTTCTGACCTCCAGACAGCTGCTGCATCTCCCTCATCTCACCCTGCTTCCCAGTGAACGATACCTGCAGGACAGAGCTAATTATTCTCACCTGATGTTTCCTTTATTATTTTCAGAGAACAGAAAAGGAATGTGAACTGTAACGAGAGCCTTCACACTGATCCAGATCAGCTTAGTGAACTGTGAATTACTCACTGCATGACTAACGTCAGCTTGGCTCTGATTTGTGGAGAAGGATCAAGTGTTTCCCAATACAACAGAAAAACATCTTCACTTGTTTCCAGACCGAAACTCAAAAAACGCTCCAGGTCCAAAAGCATCATAAAACTAACTTTCATTAGCACATAGTTTAAGTGAAATTAAAAGTTTCTTACTCTGATGCCGACTCCAGTGAACTGGTCCACTGAGGGAACGTTACTCTGTGAACCAGAGCCCCTCTCGCTGTCTGTACCCCCCTCTTCATCCTGGGACTGGCTGCCTTCAGCATCACCCTTCTTCATCACCAGCGTAGCCTTACCACCTGGCACCAGTTTCTGGAAAACCTCACTGAAGTTCTTTGACACCTGACAGTGAGAAACATCACAGTGAATTTTAATCACTTTGTTCTGGTGATATTTAACACGTGCACCTAAAGTGAGACAAGAACTAGCTCTTTCTAAAAGAAGAAATGTGATCAACTAAAGAGAGGAACACTAATATTCTAACAACTTGTCTCATTAACAGGCAGCAGTCATGGTCCAACAGGTCTAGGTGGACTTGTGAGGTGGACTTGTGCGTACCTGTTTGAAGGTGAGCTGAATGGCCTCATACTTGCGCAGCTCCAGGACGTTCATGAGCTCCATGATGGATTTGTAGCCACGGTCGAGCTCATCCTGACGCTTGATCAGCTTCTCCTTCTGCTCAGAGAAGTTAACGAACTGGTCCAGAGCCTTCTTGTTGACGTGACTGTACTTCTTCAGCTCCGTGTTGCACTGCTCCAGTTTTCTGAACAGCTGTTGAAACAGGAAACATCACATCACATTATTATTAGCTGTTGATGACCTGAGGCTGGCAGGCTGTCAGTACCTTTAAACGAGGATAGCTGCAATAGAATCAGGATTAATAAACACATGTGATTCAATGTAGACTGAGGGGGTAAGTACTGTAGGTTTTAGCTGTGAATTTATTTGGGATTGTTTTAATTTGTATTTTATTTGTTTATCTGCATAGGAACTGAAGATGGAAGTAAGCTAATTGCTAAATGTGGTGCGTTTTGGTCCTTAAATTTTTTTATTTTAAGGGTTATGAACCCCCCCCCCCCCCATCCGTATTAGAGTGCCAAGTGTTGTTTTAAAGGTCCAACTTGATTTCCTCTTTAACAGAAGGGGTTTATTATGATATTATAAAAACAGGCATCCTTGGGAATGCAACAGCTTAAAGGCTTGTTTTTAGCACCCCCTAGTGTCTGTTTTAAAAATCAAAATCCCCTCCTCTCCTCGCTGTGCGCCCATGTTTTCAAACCAGATTTAAGGTTTTTGTTGTTTTTTTGGAGGCTCCGCTATGATGAACAAAATACAATAGATCTCTTAGCTCATATATATGTTTATGTATTTAGCAGATGCTTTTATCCAAAGCGACTTACAAATAATACTGTAACCAAGAATTGACTTTGAGGCTAACAAACAACTAACCCTGACATTAACCCTAAACAAACTACTTAGATGGTCAAACACTAGTCTCTAAGGTGACTGTGAGTGGAAAAAGAACACATAGAGTGAAGTGCATGAAGAGAGTACAGAGGAGTAGGGGAAGTTAGGAGCTAGTCGAGAAGATGTTCTCTGAAGAGCTGGGTCTTTAGGAGTTTCTTGAAGATGGACAGGGACGCCCCTGTTCTTGTAGCGCTTGGTAGTTCATTCCACCATCGTGGAACGACACCTGAGAAGAGTCTGGACTGTCCTGAGCGTGGTTTAAGCGCTGCTTGCTGACAGTCCTTTGATGACCGGAGTGACCGAGCCATGACGTAAGCCTTAGCAAGAGGGTTCAAGTAGATGGAGCCGTTCTTTTCAGGACCCAGTATGCTAGTGTTAGCGACTTGAATTTGATGCAGGCAGCTAAAGGTAGCCAGTGGAGCTCAATGAACAGAGGGAGGACATGTGCTCTTTTAGGCTGATTGAAGACCAAAAAGAGCACATGTCATATATGTGCCTGTGTCTTCAGTCTGTCCTGAGCAGGTTCTGAGGTGTAAACATGGACTGCAATTAGGGCTGAAACGATTCTTCGAGTACCTCGAATAATTCGAGTACAAAAAAGCCTCGAGGCAAATTCTCTGCCTCGAGGCTTCGTTTAATTCATATTTAATTAATTCATGGGTTTGCAATCGCCCGCGGTCATGTTTCACCCGGACCGAAATAAGTGGCGCACATACACACTGCAATGAATGCACACGCGAGTAGCGAATGTAACTTAATTTTATCTTAAGCCATGGTGGACAACTAGACCGTACTATTACTACTAGTACTAGACCGGTACAGACTGAAAGATGTCGGTAGGTACCGGTAGCGAAAAAACACGGTGCCGACTTTGGTACTGAGATGCTTCATTTATCCGCCTGCGCAGCTACACGGGTGGAGACACAGATGAGACGGAGGAGCAGAGAGCCCCTCCCCTTCCTCTCAAAACACCGTAGCGAGTTGCGGGTTAAAAATTCCGAAAAACTCTAAAGTTTCGCCGCATTTTGGAAAGGTAAACAGGAACAGAGCAAAATGAAACATATGCTATGAGATTTGTGCCGCAAAAAACAGGCATTCCAGCAATTAGTCGAAGCCACGCATTGCGTATGGAATTAACTTGGTGCTGCAGCCATGATATCTATGACTGCAGCTCTTTCACTTCAGTCTGACTGGAAAAAAAGGTGTGTGAGGGGAAGACAGTGACATAACAGAAAGTTCCGAGGTAAGCAATAAATACCAGTAATAATAGTAAATGCACTTATATGCCACAAAACCATGGTTTATATCTATTTTTTATTTAAAAAATGTTTAATACTTTGTTATTTTCTCTCAGATTTATACATTGTACATGTAATTTATAGATACATACATATATATTTGTATGTATGTATATTCATGTATATTTATATATACATACATGTAATTTATTAGAGTACTCGATTAATCGAAAAAAGATTCGATAGAGTACTCGATTACAAAAATATTCGATAGCTGCAGCCCTAACTGCAATAAAGCGTTACTTCTTCTCACGAGACACGTGACTTTGTGAGACTTTGGGAAGCCGGACCGGAGACTCGAAAGGTGCAAGTGTGGTATTCTGGACAAGCAGCAGATCGGGCTGAGAGACTTTTCTTTAACCCTGTAAAGAATCATATTGGCACAAACTGGCTCAAGAAAAAGATTTAAAAATATGAAAAAGTTACATAGTGTGCCTTTAAGAAAACAGAACGTTTGATTAGATCTGAATCTAAAGTTTAACCTCACATTGCTCACTGTATATTTAAAGTAGGTGTTTTAGTTGAAATACTCACAACTTACATTATTATGAAATAAGTTTTATTCCTCTAGTATTTTAATCAATATACCTCAAATAAATGTCATAAATGTTGCCAGCTTCTATTTCCATCTGAAGAGGGCATAACCTGATTAATTATGAGAAAGTGCTACACATGCAGCCAAAGCACTCAAGCTATAAATTCCTCCATTTAAATCACTAATGACCAGGGGAACATGAGCAAGTGCCAAGATTACTCGGCCCTCTCGTCCACTTGTGCAATCTGTGGTAGCATCTTGGCCCCGTGCAGCGCCCTGAGGAGAAAGATTAACTATATGAAGTGTTTATGAGACAGTGTGGAGCTATTTTCAGCTTCGTCAAGTAGAAGAGTTCAAACACACACACACACACACACACACACACACACACACACACACTAGACACTTCTAAAATATGCAGCCAAGTCCACTCATCTCTCAGTCTTTGTTCCCAAAGGCAGCTGGCTGAATGAAAAAAATTAGACCAGCTCTGGTGTGTGAGTCACTGGTGAGTGGGTGGGATGTGATGGTCCTTGACTTTATTCCTGTCTGTGTGTGTTTTCAAGTAAAGTTTTAAAAAGGGAGAACATGAAAACCACTCTCACTACAGCTAATTAATTGTTGTTTTTGTGTAATAAATTCAAACTGCTGTCTGGAGCCTTAAAACATTTTGGTTTTGAAATACATTTTTTTTGTTTCACTGGACTTTTTAGCCTCATTTTCAGGCTAAAGCTCAAGTGGACACAACAGTAATGTTTGATTTGACTTTTTCTGTGTGTAACGTTTGAATAAGCAACAATTTAAACACACAGCTTTTTAAATCTGTACTATTAAGTGACACACAAGTTGTCTGTAGAAAGAAAACTTTGTTCCAAGTTCTAAAAAATTGTGTGTGTGTGTGTGTACCTGTTTGAGTGTGAGGGTCTGGTACTTCTCAAAGGCCTCCTGAGGCAGCGAGCCGAGCTCTCTGATTTTCTTCATGCACTCCTCTTTCTTCTTGAGCAGCATGCCCTGCCTGTTGGTCATTTTCTCCAGCTCCTTTGTGTCGTGGTTGATGGCGTCATTCTGTTCCTTTTCAATGTTCTTCCATCGCTCCATGCTCTTGATGTGATCCTTGATCTCTGCTTCTGTCTTGTCAATCATAGAATCCAGATCTACAGGAGGAGGCAAAAGAGAAATGAAAGGACCGTCTCAGCCTTAATAGGACTCTTGTAAGTGGTGGACAAATACCTGATTCAGGGAAAAATGTGCTCTTTTACATTCAGGTTTTTTTAAAGGTATTTAAAGTCGATACTTCAAATAAATCATGTTAAAAATACAAAAAGGACAAAGAAAATGTGATTGTTCACTGAATAAAGAAGGTAAACCATCAAAGGTTAAGAACAAAGAAATGAATATAATACCCACTCAGGAAGGAATTCATGCAAATGAATTCTGTTCAGGAACAAGTGCTTTCTGACAACTTCATTACACCAACCTCATCTGAGTCACAGCACAAACACATTTATACAAGTGTGCATGAGTATGTGCACCAGCACATTATGCAGTCTGGGAGTGGAAATGCAACAGCGGTTTGAAAATAATTTTATTTTTATTTACATTAAACTGATTTTATATATTAAATGAATTTAAACAATCTGCCCTCCAGAATGAGATCAGGGTACAGACTGAACTGTTCTATGTGATCAACACTAACTTGTTACTCATGTGTTTATGATCAAAGGTAAATCTGATGGGAGGATTGTTGAAATCCTGATGTTTTTATGTCACTGTAATCCTGCAGCCCTATATGTGACATGTGCTGACATGTCTGTGAGAAAATACACACAAAAAAGACTCACTCCAACTATTATATCCAACCCAGAGTTTAAAAAAGGTAAAACCTGCCATCACCAACAAGTTACTTCATCTGATTGGACTGCTTTTGGCTTCATTTCTGACATTTGGAGCTCTGATGTTTATCTCTTTAGGCTGCGGCTGTTGGAATCATTTGCAAACGGCATTTGTGAGAGAGTTTCAAAAAGGTCTAAAACCTTCTGAATCAATTTCCTTGTGTAAATAGAGGTGAATAGATTGAATGTGAAATATTTGTGAGGTTAATTTTCTTTTAAAAACAGTCACAAAGTTGTTGTGGGTGTCTGGAATCCATCTCAAGCCCTTCTCTGTTCTGTTTCCAGGAATCAGTACAACCAATGTGAGGCTAATTTGTGAGGAGACCTAGTGGTGACAGATTTGGAATCCCCCCCCCCCCCCCCCCCCCCCCCCCCCCAAAATCCCAGTTACAAAAGAAGTGACGTAATAAAAAATAAAGATGAACGAACTGCAAACAAATTCAAATGTAATTTAAACATTTAACTATATTGTAACAAGAAAAACGTACCCATCCTTTTTCACTATTATTCCAGCTTAATCAGTTTTGAATTTTGCAAAAGTGTCAAATAGAACAGATCAGTCTGTACATTTTCTAATTTTCTTGCAAATGTGTGCCTCCAACTGGCTGCAGCCCAGTGACATACAGGCCTTGGTATGGCGCTTACCTTCTGATCGAGACAAAGTGTCTTTCACTCGTTTGTTGATGCCGTCCAGCTCAGATGTTGTAGCTGTGAGCACGGTGCCACCCTCAGTTTCTCGCAGCTCGTTTAGTTCCTAGAAGAAAACAAAATAATGAAAACATGAACAACTGTTGTATGGCTGACCTATGAATAAAAAATATTTCCAAACATAGCAAATTCAAACTAAAGTAGTGACCAAGGCAAAAGTTTAAGGTGTTTTAAAGAGTACCTGCTCCACTTGATCTAGACGTTTACGTAAATTCTCATTGAGATACGTTTCCACTCTGGTCATGATTCCCTCCAGTTTGATCCTCTCATTCAGTAACTGTCTGTTGTCCTGTGAGTAAACAGAGGGATCAACACACATTCATCACTCCTGTGTCTTCAGACAAACACTCATTTATGCATTCAGCCGAGTCCATGTTGAAAATCTATAGAAAACCAAGTGTTATGTCACAATATTATTATTTAACAACTGCAGATGCAGCATTTCAGACATGAAAAGGTGTGTTATGAGAGCGACGCTGTTGCACAACGACAGCAGAAGTGGAGTGCATCGAGGTGAGCGCTGAGAGCAGCTGGCAGTGAAAGAAAGAGAGGAGGGGAGGGGAGGTGGGGGAACTGCTACATCACAGCAACATCCCACACACAGCTGCAGCTTTCCACTCTCGCCTCATTCAGATCATTTGAATACAACAAGGATGAGCTGAAAACAATAGCAAACAATTCAAAGTAAGTAGCAGATGTTTGCTCTGAATCATGTGTAGATGCTCCCTTTGTTTTTATTCCAACAATAACTTTCTAAATATGTTTCATCAGCTGGAGGTTTTACACGCTGCTGGCAGATGACTCAAATGTGGTCACAGTTCCTCATCGGTATAAATATAAATCATATGCTGGGATCAAGCTGGGATCACAGAACGTTTTAAAGATACCTGCTGCTGTCACTTAGACTGACACGTCATTTTTTATGGCTGCTCTTCTGATCTTGTGTTTATGAAATTGCTTTTGTGTGTGTGTGTGTGTTCATGATTTTGTAAATGTAACTTTTTAATATTTTTAAAATGTTTCTAATTCATGTTATTTTAAATTGTTTTTATATTGTAGCCCTTTTCCTTTCTCCCTCAAAAGACATTGTCTTTTGCCAGGCCACAGTTGTAAATAAGAAATTTGTTCTTAATCTGTTTTGCCTGGTTAAATAAAGGTATTATTATTATTATTATTATTATTATTATATGCGTCTCCTGACCTGCTGTAGCTGACGGATCTCATCGTTGAGATCGTCGACACGTCTCTGGTCCTCAAGACTGAGCTGAGAGAGGAGATCTGTACCAAGTTCAGCCTTCAGAGACTCCCTGGTGGACTCCATGGCATGAAGGCTGGCCTCCAAACTTTGAAGACTACGTTGCTGAAGAAGAGGAGGAGAAAAAATGAGCAAACCAAGCAGAACTATTAATAGCACTTTAAAATATGAGTTAAATCTGCTCTGATTGTAAACATTATGCACCACAATACAACCTTGGGCATAAAAGTCTTCTCTGACTGCTGCCTCTTCTCCTTCAGCATCTTCATCTCCGACAGGATACTGTCTCTGGAGGCCTTAAACTTCCTCTGCTGCGTCTCAATCTGCTGCATCTGGTTCATCAGCTGGTCGATCTCATTGTTGATACGTGAAGCACAAATTAAAGAAATATAACAGTTTCTTTAAATAAAAGCAACAGCTGCTATTAAATCCTACGCTGTTCTGACAGCAAAATCCCAAAATATCTTTTGAATTTATTATGAATCTTGTGAAAACCAGATGACAATAAGATCGCCAACAAATTGCAATTGTTTTCAGTCTCTTCAAGCTGCAGTAAAGCTCAACTGTGAGCAGCACTTTTACTTTGCAGAAACTAATTAATAAATAATAGTAAAACAACCCATCAACCCTGCTGTAAAGATTTATTTTATGCCAACACTCCTTTTTAAGCATGTCAACCTTATTTTGTTCTATTTAGTCAAATACACAGCATATCATTATTTTTATTACCACAAATAAAGATTCAAAGCTTGATTTAGATTTGATCAAATGCAATGGAAACATTAGAAAGCACCTACATGTGTTTGGCAAACGCCTTTCTTGCTAGCTAATACAGAAACAGGGCAGCTTCTGTCCAACCCAGAGTATTTGCTTAATGTGACTGAGCTTCAAGGGAAGGCTGGTGTCAACCCACATATCAAGGCAGAGGATAAAGAAAAGCTGCACACTTCAATCATTAGACTAAATTAACCACCAGGATTATTGATCTTCCAGAACTGAACCACTCTTTGAGGTTTAACAGAATTCAATTAACCCGGAAATCTGCTGATTCAAATCAGAACAAAACAAAATCAATCTGAGGTCCTTCCTGCCCGCTGATCAAAGCAGGCGTAAATAGTTTAACCTCTTGCATTCAGCTCATATAAATTAATAATATTGTTGTGAATTTCCCTATAGATGTTGCAGTTACACTCCTGTGTTGAAATATAAAGACTAACTGGAAATAGAAGGGATGAGGGAGGTTCATCGGTTTAATCTCATACGTATCAACAGGGCAGCAGTGGAGAGACAACAAGAGGCTTTTAAATAATTGATCCGTTCTCTGACTCATAGCTGCAGGAGTGAAGGACAAGCACCTGCTTATAACTAAATGCAGATTTTAAACACCATACACCTTCCTCTGTCAGTATGGCTACACAACAGTCCCAAAATTCAACCATACTGCACCACATACCAACTCAAATTCACTCTTATCTGCCCGTTTTCCTTTCAAGTGAAGTGAATCATGGGTCTGGCAGATATGAGCCTAAGGAGATTAATCCTTCACCACCTCCTTAAACCCTCCTCCCCTCAGCACCGATGGGTTTAATCCACATATAAAATAAAAGCTCAGTCACATGAGATCAATGACTGACTCACATGTTTCTATAAAACCCCCACACAGGGAAAAAGAACGATTTCCTGTCTTTACTTCATGCCAAAAAAGAAAAAATAAATAAATAAATGAGCTATGACACGCAGGAATAAAAGGCTAAATTTTACTTTTCATCTTCCGGTTTTCCTTCAACCCCAGATTAAAAACAGATGAAAAAATGTTCCTGGAACTGACAGGTATGACTAAGAGTATCGATGGTTTTAAATGCTGTATTATTTTATTATCCTTTTGATTCTGTCAATAATACATTTTTAAGTATAAACATTTAGTTTGATGTCATTTGCTTTGAATTGCTGTGAGTCAGTCCATTACATTGCCATCAATAAAACTGAATGTGGCGATTGTTACGGTTTGAAGAAGAGATCGTTTACTGACGCTTTTAAAAAAACTACGACTCACTTTCCAGTAAACTCATCCAACATATTACTAATAGTGAGGATGGATAGAAACACACACACATTTCATTTTCAGAATTCTTCTAATAACTGATCATGAAGACACCTGGCTTTCAATAATAAAATCCCTTTTGCTTCTCAGCTTTCTAATGAGGACTGTACTGAGGCTAAATTTTCTTGTGGATGATCAGTAAATTGTAAGTAAAGGATATGTTCGATGTTCCTGCGCAGGTTTTCATTGAGCTTGGCCTCCAGCTCAGCCAGCTCCTCCTCAGCCTTCCTCATATCTTTCTGGAGCTCCAGGCGAGACTTTCTGGTGTCGTAGTAGCCTCCTGTCAGAGCTCCACGGTGGCTCACCTGGTCACCTAAGAAGAAACAATGAGCCACAAATACACAGAACCACTGTTATTGTTCAAGATCATTCTCCCACATCCTGCAGCTATAAAGACTTTATTCTAACTTGTAATGTAATTGTATTAATGGTTAAAGCATTTTTGTATTAAATGTTAGCTTACCCTCCAGGGTTATACAGTCCATGGTGAAAGCTCTTGCCAGCTGGGTGGAAACCTCCATGCTGCGACAAATTAGGGTTTTCCCAAATACATGCTTGAAGGCCTTGTCAAAGTTGGGGCTGTAGCGCAGCTTACTGATCATAGGGATGGCATCCTTTGGGTCGAGACACATCATTATAAATACAGCTGCTAATAATCCACTCCCACATTCTCATATAATACAAACTACATCCAAATATATAACGTGTGCTTTAAAGTGAGTCTGTTAAAACCATTTCCTAACAGAATCCAGATGATCAGATGTAGTTCATGCATAGCTCTTACGTTGGTTTCTGGGTAGGCGGTGTCTCTGACATCCAGCTTGCTGAGTGGAAGGAAAGTGACTTCTCCAGGTAAGTTCATCTTGTTGAACTCCATAAGGATTTTAGTGCTCACTTCATCAGTCTCCACAATGTGGTAGAACAGTCTGGAAGACACAAGTTGTCATATTTTTAAAAAGTATTGGATATAATAAACTATGAATTGTATGAAAAATGTAACACAGAGCATTGGGTAAACATTAACTACTAAACTATACAATAGAATAATTTAGGCACCAGTTTAGAGCTCCAAACTAAAGCAGCAACTATCAAACTTTTTTAGTAATCAAGAACTTCATCACATCATCCATTGATTAATCAAGTAACCTTCAATTGTGGAAGCACCCAGATTTACCTACAATAGAAACTGCACTTGTCCCTCTTTGTGCTCACTCATGTACAAACATATGCATAACAATGTTGTTTTTATCTCTCTATCCAGGAATTTTTCTTGTTACGAGGCGAACAACTCGTTTACGTGCAGAGCTGAATGAGAGAACGACCTAAAACTCTGTTTGGTCTGCCTGAGTACAACAGCTTTGTCCTTTCAAAATCCAAAAAAGTTTGTTCTTGTAGAAATATTTCTTTGGCACTGAATCAATTTGGTGAGTTTCTCATCATAGCTCAGATATTTTAGGTCATTTATGCTGGAAACATGTTCAACAACTCATAATTTATAACAGCAAGTAAACGTCAATAAAACTAACAGTAATTTGACCTTTTAGCAAATCTACATAAAGGTGTTTTATGATATAAGGGGACAAGCTGAATGAAAATAAACCAGCATGTCATGTGACGTCTGCTGTTGAAGCTCTGACATTTTTGTCTCTACTCGTCTTCACGCAGGATGACACTGCACCTTACTGGTGTCATTGTAAAAACTCACTGCAGCCACACAGAGTACCATTTGAATGCAAAATGCAACATCGTGTTGACGTTGTACTGTGAACCAACTTTTACTGCAGTGTTTTCTTATGTCTGATATATTTTTCAGGACTTTTGCCCTTTTGAATTTTTTCCCCCCCATCATCTTTATATAATGCATAATTACTCCATTGAATCAGGAGAAATTGCACGCATCCAGTGTTCTGTTCTTTGATATTTACTGTGGATAACAAGCAACTCTACAATGAACAGAAAGCTGTTGTTGAATTTCTTAAAGTATCCTGGGTTTATATTTGTTCCCCTGAGATAAGAGTCTCACCTTGTTCCAGCAGTCACTTCCACACATGTGTAAAAGGCCGGCTCACACTCAAAGTTATTCATGACGATGCCATGGTAACCATTGATAACGTGCTGGTTTATTCCCTTCCGCCTAAAATGCTCCAGGACTTTGTTGATGCTGTCAATACCATTCAGAATGGCCTGTTAGAGACAGAAAATAAAGTATAAATTGCAACCACAAAATACATTACAAGAAAAAAAAACCTGCACCAAAAGTGCTCGTTTCCACACTCAATAGTAGCATAAAAAACAAGAAACTCTATAAAACCAAATAATGTGATGCCACAACAAAACCAGATTAAGAAATGCCAATATGATCAAACACCAAAATGAACCGTACACTGCCAATAAAAAGCGCTACAGTGGAGGAAAGACAGGACTGAGCAAATCAAATAATAATCAAGTGAATCAGATGGAACCGACAGAGAAAAATAAATGCATGACGTTTGTCCATGAATCTCCAAGCAGCCTCTTTTCATCTCAGCAGACATTATTCTGAGGTGATATTTGATTGATGTATATGCTCAGAAAAAAATGACCTGATGAGGCAGGAAGGAGTGAGTCATATGTAAATTTAGCAAGTTATCATAAGGTGCAAGTAGCAAGGCAGATGAAGGATTCTATTTGATATACCGATTCTGACAACTGGGTGAGTCACAAAGTGAGTTCTTCACAGTATTCAGGTGGGCTCACTTGGCGATTGAAGCGCTTTTCTTAGGATTTATATACACTTGGCAATTTCCTCCCTCAGAATTTTTCAGCACGTAAGCACATATGTGTACTTTTACTAGGTGAAAGTTGAATAGATTTATGTGCCAGAGCTATCTCTAATGTGATGTTTCACCCAACAAAAAGATGATATTTGTGCAAGAATGCAGCCAAGGAAAAGGCATTTTTCTTTTTACGTGCACACAAGCAGATCTCTCGCTTCTGTCCAGACGGAAGTATTGGTTATCCTGTAGCTCCATTATGCAAGTCAATAATTACGCAGTCATGCAGAGTGACACAGACCTTGCCTGTGGCCGCTCTAAGGAGCTGCTGTTTCTTCTCCAGGTCCTCTCGTTTGGCTGCCAAAGCCTGCTGCTCTGCGTTCTCCTCACGCCACAGGTAGCTGGACAGAATCAGACAGTCGCACACTGTTAGGCTTATGTCACTAGAAATATTGAAGCCTAACTGCAACCGTGATACTCAAATAAAAACCCAAGTCAGTGAGAAAACACCCAAAAAGTTAATGTATGAAAATGAATTTTTTTATTTACTAGGATAATTTTTCATATTTAGGACTGAATTCAAACAGTCAAGAAATGAGTGTAAGTGGATGGAAGTGGGTGGAATGTGAACGCTGCCATGTTTTGTTTCAGGAAACAAGAAAATACAAACTTCCACTCCTGACCTGCAACAATGAAGAACTTTATTAAAGCTCTGGCAGAGGCTCAACAACATATTGATTCGGTTACATAATTAAATCTAACTGTTTAAGTGGACTGTGAGGACTGCTAAATAACTAGAGCTGCCAAGCAGAAAGCAGCACTACCCTTGCCTTAGTTTGAACAATTACATTTTTAATTAAACTCAATATAAACTAACACCTTCTCTCTAAGGCTGAATTTAAATGCACTTTTACACTCACTCACTTTATTTTTTATTACACATATCTACTATAAATAGTCTAAATGTTTATTTGTTCCTAAATTAAGGACTTTTCTACACTTCCTCAACACCCAGTCTATGTGGTTCAGTTAACTCAAGTTTCAGGTGGTTTAGAGCTGCTGTATAAACTTTACCACACACTGAGAACATTATAGGATACTTAATTTACGTATAAAAGATGACGTTAAAGACATGGTAGGACATAATACAAAGTTTCTTACTTTCTTTCACTTTGGAGTTCATCCTTCTTGTTCTTCACCTCATAATACTTTTTGTCCAGCTCCTCCACGCGGGTCTTGACCTCATTTAAATCTTGATCAAGTTTCTAAAGTCACAAAAATAGGTGTCAGACAAAGTTCAAATCAGGGAGTTGAATAAGAACTACAGCATTTTAAGTCCATAAGAAACGGGAACCGTTGACGTCTTACATTGTACTGCTCGAGGTTCTTCTCCTTGTTCATCTCAGTGTCCTCCAGGTCTTTGTGAATGGCTGCAATCTGCCTCTTTTTGTCATTGATGGCCTGGTCCAGAGACTTCAGCTCCTTCTTGATCCACTTGTCCCTCTCCTCCTTGGAGGTGAACTGACTGCCACGACCCTGCTTGGCGTACAAATCAGTCCTCTCTTGTGTAGCTTGAGCTAGCCTGGAATAAAGCAGAGCAGAAACTGTTACCTTACAAAGTTTAAACTAGAATATGAAGCTGTCATGTATTTGAAATATATACATTTAGTGCAAAAGTCTTTAATGTAGACACACACTGGAATTAAACCTTGTCATACTGTATAATATGGAATTTTATAAATACTAATTTCCTTGTGTCCAAGCGTTAAACATGAAAACACTTTGGAAAAAAAGTAGCTCTTCCATGTTTCCTACATTAAAGGCATACTCAGTGGCCAGGTAAACAATGTAGCTTTTAACGTTTTTTTTTAAGCCTCTTAACAACGTTCCAACATAGTATAGCCATAAATATATTGTGGAGATTTTAAAAAAACCAAAAGAAATCAATAAAGTAGTTGTCCCACAGTTCTCTAAAAACTTCAGCCAATCCTATCGTTCAGACCTAACGATAGGATTGGACAATCCAGCTGTCTGTCTGCCGCATTTCCTCACTGCTTGGACTGGCATTAATCCGCCCGGACACATTTTGGGGCAGAACATCCCGGAAGTGAAAGTGAAAGTAGAAGTAGGACAGAGAGCCGGCGGGCGATTCCATTTTAAGATAAAAACACCAGAGTCCCCCCCAAAAAAACACCTTTTCAGCTAGCAGAAAACTAAAAACGTTTGGAGGTGAAAAGAGGAAAAGCTGGGGGAACATTTCTGCGACTGGAGTTAAGACTCTGCTTTGTCACCTTTGCAAACCGTGGTCCTATGTCGGCGGGAGGCTGGCCTAAGGATTTTACCCAACGGGAGGGGTGAGTTCACTGAGACGTGTTTCTGTAAAATAGCTAGCGAGACCTCGTTTGTTTACCTGGCTACTGAGTATGGCTTTAAAACATTAAAAATTTTTATTGCAACAAAATACTTTGCAAGTTGCGATCACAGCTATTAACGCATATTCAACCATTAGTCACAAATTTTGCACAGCCTTGCAATTTTCACCAATAACCACAACTTTTCTGCAAATCTGACCAATCACCTTAGTGTTGGCTGTTTTTGACTTCTTCTCTGACCAATCACTGCAACTCGGATACATTTTAACCAATCCCCGTAGCCTCCAGGTTTGTTTACTTCCAGTGTTCGTGCCAAATCTGCAGCATGTACAACATATTTGTGATGCTAAACTGTCAGTGTCCGTCAGATATTACAACTAAAATACAAGCAAGTCAGTTTCTCAAAGTATCACACAAAAGTGGAGGAAAGCTGTTCTGCAACATACACAATGTTGTTGTAGAAAATAGATGAAAATCATTTCTTGACAAGAACTTTTCAACCACAAAACATGTGAGGAGATTGGCTGAGAAGCGAGGAGCACAGACGCAACAAGCTACCATGACAGAGGCTGTGGCGTCTGTTACAAGTGCTGAAAGAGACGAGGTGAGTTTGATGTCTGTATTTGGACAACTCAAGAAAGTATATTTAAAAATTCAGAGAGTTGAACTTATCTGTCCTAAACTGTGCTGTGCTAGTGGTTTTGCTACTATGTGAGAGAACATTTGAAATAACTAAGACGTTAGCGTTAACTAATGTGGTAATGTGGTTAATATTTTTAAACACATGGTGTTTATCTATTGCGCATGAAGAACCGCTTCTATTTTCTAAACTCTCTGCTGCGCCAGCAAACCTTTGAGGTGAACCTCTCACGCGGAGGTGGGCCGCTCATGCTGTAACGTCTGAGTGACGCTGTGATAGGCTGTCATCGTTGTTGTCATGGTGGAGATTACAGCATCTTGTAGTCTTCGCGTCATGGTAAAACACAATGCATACCGTGTGGGTGTGTAAAGAGGTTGACTGTGTGCGCGTATAAACTAAATAAAATCTTGAAACAAAGTTTTTTTAAAAGCTTGAGAGAAAAAAAAAAATCGCAACTTTCATCATTTTAGGTCGCAACAATCACAAAAAACCATCACAACATCCTGGAGGGACTGTTATTTCCAGTCTCCTCTTGAGCTCCTGCAATCAAAATGTTTTTAGTGTATGATGACTGACTCATCAAGTTATGCCTGGTCACCAGCTGCGTAAAGAATGACTCATCCCTACCTGGAGATGCCCCGCTCCTCTTTTTCCTTCACCATGTTGAATTTGGGTTCAGTCTCCTGCAGTTCTTTTTGTTTCTCCTCAATTTTCTCCAGCAACTTCTGACGCTCTTTCAGCAGACGTTTCTGAAAGAAAAAGAATAGGTGAGGGTTTTTGTGCAAATGTTTGAGCTGCAAAAATAAAACAAACAAAAAGATGTGTAATATGAAAGAGCCCAAAAAATGGGATGATTTAAAAGAAGAGAAATTTTAAATGCTTTATTCAAACCTTTCTACAGTAAAGTGTGTTCGCATAGATGGAAGATGTGATTCACTCTCCCACAGCTGAATGGCACACTGATTGATATTTCATGCACAACGGGTGAGCAGTGTCTTGAATACACCTGATGTTTTTCTCAACCGTCAAACACAAGTTGGTACACTTTTAGTTAAATGGCTGCAGACTGCTAAAAGTCTAGTTCACAGCAGACGGCACACTTTCCTGCACATCCAAAACTCAAGCACATGGAAAAAGTAAAAAAGTTAAAAGCCTACGCAAGTTAATGGGAGATCAGATGGTAAATTATTGATGGACCAACAACTTGGTTGTAAAGAAAACTTCCAAATGATTTCATTTAGCATCTGGCAGTGGTTCCCTTCTTGCAAGAAAATCAATAAACAAAGCACACTTATCTGCAAAATGTTTTGTAAATCATTACTACAGAAAGTAGCAGGAGCACTACCACCAAACACACCACCTGAGATGTGATTTACTGCTGCATAAAGAAAGTTTTAACTCTACATCTCAGTGTGACTCTTATGTAGTCATTTTGACTGTATTTTCTAATTGTGCATAGTAATAAAGCACCAATGTACCAGTAATCAGACTTTATTAACTATACTATCTAGCCTCAATAAGGAACATTTCTCTAGATTTTACACTTCGATGGATCAGCCTCCTCAAAGCAGATCAAACCAGTGAGGCCTTTGATTTTCCCTTAGTACCTTCTGGCTGGTGTTGTCTCAGCCATGGCCAGGTGGGCTTAATCCAATGACCAGCCAGCACGCTGCCTGTGACCCAACATAGTTCATACACAGACTGAGCCAAGAAAACCTTTGATTACCATCTTGGTACTCACACGTGCTCACAAACACACAAAAACTAAACACAAGGCCATATGGACACAGAGTTATGCCAACTGAGTACACAAAAACCAAAGCCAAGAATGATGCATAGTGGAGCTGATGGTGACTCTGACGGTGGCTGCTCATTTTACTTCCTAATTCATCACAAAGGGGATTCTCACTTGTCTATATAAGAGCTGGGTGGCTTATTCTAATTTAAACACGCCAAGATTGTTTTACACATTGATTTCAGAATATTGTTTCCAAAATAATATTCTCATGGATATAAAAAAATAGAACCGTGTGACTAAAAATCAGTCAAATTTGTTGAATTTTATATCCAACAGTAATATGGAGAATCAGAGATTAGATTAATTTTTAGGTATCTTTTGATTGAAAACGACCAGTAAGGAGTGTCCAGAGAGCTGAAGCACAGGAGAGAGGGAGGGGCGTGAACCTCCTATACAAAGCATACCCTGTCCTACAAATGCCTTCTCTAAACTCGACACACTACTTTGGATGTTTAATGCAATTATCTTGCCTTATTTTTAAACCACTAATAATCTTAACTTTTTTAAAGGCTCTAATCAAGATTTTAAAAATTCTCCGACACATTTGGGTAAATTATTTGCAATCTAAATGATCACAATCTATGTTCAGAACTTAAGATTAACACCTGATAGGACATGTGCCCCACTTAGGTCTAACACCAGTGTTTGTGTAGTGGTTGCTAATTTATCCATTCAAAACTAGTTGATTACAGGCTTCCTGTGTATATTTAGTGATTAATAAGACTACATTACTTTCACTACTTAGATCAGTTTATCAGTTCTAATTGTTTTCTAAATTCCTTGAAAACTGAATAAAAAAATCATACTGACAAGTAAATAGTGGGTTAAAAGAGTGAAGACTCTTTCTCTACCCAGAGTAATGATGAAGGAGGGGGAGTGTTGTTGGTGCATCATCACGTGTGCAGTGTGACGCAGATCGGAGGCTTCCGTACCCTCTGTTCACTGTTGCCTGCCAGCTCATCCTGCAGGTCCTTGGCCTTCAGCTCGAGCTTGGTCCTCTGCTTGATCTGCTCCTGGCGCTCAGCCGACAGCTGCTCTCTCTCCTCCTTCATAGCGGAAATCTTGGACTTCAGCTCCCGCACAACACGCTCAGTCTCCTACAAGACGGATGCAAAATAAAAAACTTTAAAAGAGGTTATGAGCTTCATTTAAAAAACAAGAGTAAATGAAAACGTTACAAGAAATTGTGGTGGTACATTTATTTCACTTTTAACTTAATCAATCAAGTACTAATGACTGCATGTATAAACGGATTCACATAATGCATGCTCAGTTTAAACTAAATGATAAAAAACTGCAAAAGCGTTTTTTAATTATGTAGTTTTCTAAAAAGCTACAATCATATACAAATATATTTACATATATCACAAAAACATATTTAGAGGCAATACTGTGAGGATTACTGCCATCAGCTACAAATTCCAGATATGGATCCCAATGTCAAAGACAGGCCTTTTCTGTCCTTTACCTCTACTTTGTCTCGAGCATCTTGCTGAGCATCTCGCAGCTGTCTGGATTTGTCTCCACATGTCTCTCTCTTGCTGGACAACTGGAAAAGACCCACAAATAAAAGTTAAGCAGTAAAAACAATATGTTTATTGCACATATCTTAATTTTTCATGCCCAGAATTCAAACACGATCATTTCACTACAAGTAATTCACCAGATATGAATGAATGATATGAATGGTGATATGAATATTTTCTGCAATGGGTCGTTTTTAATAAAATATTTATATATCATAGTTTGGTACAACCTTTGAAACCACATTACCTCATCCAGTTTAGCACGGGTTTCATTCAGCTCCTGGTTGTAAATGGTGTACTCCAGAGCTCTTCTCATTTTGTCCCACTTCTGATACTGAGCCAGCTCTTCTTTCTCGTCTTCCAGGGTGTGCAGACGTTCCTCGATGTACTTCAACAGCTCATTAATCTTCTCTCTTTTCCCCTCTGTGAAAAGTTGGAAAGATTTATAAAACATTGATGAATAGTGCAATGATTATACTAGGATTTTTTACTGGCAAATCATTTTAACTACCATACCAAAATAACATTTGTTATGCAAAACTGCAAACAATAATAATAGTAATTATAATAACAGAAATGTTATGTTTCAGTCTGAATCTTATACTTTGTGAATCTTGTGATTATAAGATAATAGACTCCATTTTTCTAATCATTTTCTAAATTTACTACAGCATGTTTATGATTGCAATGAAATTTTTAAAATTTACCGAGTACATGTTAACAAAATGGACGACTCCTTGTAAATGCATCAAAAAATTAAATTGCTACCATTCAAACAAATTTTAAAAAACTGTTCTAAGTTTCTCAGGGTTTTTTTTTTTTACCGGTCTCCTTCATGAGAGAAATGCTCTCCTCCTTTCGTTCATCATACACTCGTGTTCCTGCCACCTCCCTCAGAAGCTTCAGACGCTGGGAGTCAGGTGCTGTGGCCATTTGGTTGATCTGGACAAATCAGAAGAAATGCAATGAAGATATAGTTTGTGTTGAACTCCCAAGATGTTCCTGTCAGATTATTCAATGAATCAGATATTCAATTTACAGAAAACTACTGTACAATAAACAAGTGTGAGATTAGCACCCACTGTTTTCTCACCTTTCCCTGCTTGACAATGTAATAGGGGTTACTGCGAGAGAAGCCTGCGCTCTCCAGAAGGTTCATGACGTCGTTCTTACTGCAATTGAACATATGGAATACTTGAAAGAGGCAGAGATACAATTGCCTTTGAAACATGGTAATTCTTCAAAGTGCACAGAGAGTCCATGCACACTACACTTACGTCACCATCTTCTTATCTAAGAAGTACTGGTCCTTCTTTGCACCAATGACACGGCGAAGGGACACTTCCTCTTTGTCAATCTGGAGGGAGAAGATTTTGTCGCTGGTGAAGTTGAAAGCAGCACAAAGAGGCTATTTGTGCTCGTTTATGTCACAGCTAGGGCGATAATACACTCCTGATTTCTATGAAACTCTAAATGTCCAACCATTATCCTTTATATAAATGTTGTGTGAACTGGAAGCAGAAAGATTGCTCCAGGCCTTTGTAATTGATGCAAGTAGACACATGCTCTGTGTGGGTTCATGTTCCTGTTCCTTTGACTAGATACTGCAGAGGTATCATCACTGTGTGCTGTACCCAAGTAGAAATATTTTTAACTAGAGTGCAGAACAGCAAGTTGCTTAGATCAACACACCGCTGTCCTTCTCCACCGAGCAACAAACACATTCTAAGTTTTTACTGAGTCTATCTGAAAACAGTGTGGATTCTTATATTTTGTCCCTGGTTTTGTGTCTTTATTATCAGTTATCAATTACATTTTTTGCTAATTAACTGAAGGACAATGATTTCAAACAGCCCATTAAACATGATAAAGGTGATAAAAACATTCACCATGAACTTTATTTCTACATAGTCATTCTCAGGGACTATTACTGACACTGAAGCTTTAGAAGATCTGAAAATGGTATTTAGTAAAGCCCTATAAAAAGGCATTAGGATCATTACAAACTGATGTTCATACCGGCAGACGGTTGTCAGAGTTGTCAAATATAATCTCCACAAAAGCCGAAATGACACGTGGACCAGTTCCTTCCTACAATGACAGAAGATGGAAAACATTTTTAAAAGTGGCTGAATGTTTACTTTTCACAACAATCAACAGGTATGCTTGTTAAAATGTTCCCCAACTGTGTTATTAACATTTATAATTGAAGACTATGTCAGATAAAAAAATGTTTGTTCTCACATGAAGAAGGGCCAGACGCTGTTCAGGTCGCAGGTGGCTGAATTCATCACTGAGCACAAACTGGATGGCTGCAAAATAAGAAGGAAATTTTCATTTTAAAAAGTTATTGTTTAACAGCAACATGGTAAAGTAAAATACATTAAAGTCACATCACATACCATAGAAAAAGTTACTCTTTCCTGATCCATTTCTGCCAACTGAAAACAATAAGGAAATTATTAATTTATAGAGTACAAATGTTGATTGATCACATTTCAAAGCTTAAATAAAAAATAATTTTGTTTAAAAATGAAACAGATATTAGAACAAACTCACCAATCACATTGTGTTTAGGACTGAAAGGGTCCACAACTGTTTGATCCCTGTAACTTCGGAAACCCTGAATAATGACCTGCAAAACCCCGAAACTACAGTGAGCCAACAGATCATAACAAACATCTTATTTATCACCTCTTCACAGCTGAAACGCATTAGAAGTAACAATATAAGCTCTTGAATGCGGTAATATTACTAATCTCATTCTCAACATGACTGATGCAGGAATCGTCGCAGGAAATTTAACTCTTAATAGCAGGACTGGGCCTTGGATTGTACTGATGAGTTTATTGTAGCATATATTAAGGACGCATTCAGCTTGGTAATCAGATGATAGTGTTGGCAACCACATTACTGCCAAACTCACACTTTGCAAAATACATTTACATATAATAACGCAACGCAGCTGTTTTATCGAAGTTCAAATTCACCGGCTATCCAAAACTTAGCCCGCTAGCGTTAGCTTAGCATCTGGACACGCACATCTCAAGATTAAACCAGGCAATGCGAGTTAACTTTAACAAGTTAGCTCGCATTAATTGTGTACTTTTTTCAGTAAACGTGTTTAGTTTTACATTTCCGTTATCATTAAATTCTGACGCGCAAGCATCTACCCAACACCGTTAACTAGCATGGTTGGTCAGTGACAGTCGGTAAAATGAACAAGCCGAGTTGCCTTAGCTTACCTGTTTGATGTACATGGCTGCTAAACAGAGCGTCTCCTGGGCAGAATTTGGAGATATAATCCCCCTGCACTATCCTGGGGAAGCCGAAATTGTATTAATGCAAAAAAAATATTGTAGCATTCAAAATTATTGAAGTATTGTCTGGGAAAAGAGAATAACATGGAAAATGGCGGCGGGGGCGGGATGGGATGGATCGTACTATTAAGTAAAATAGGGCAATTGCCGTAAAGTAAATGTATACTGTCTTATGTGGCATTATAATGATATTTACATCAAATATATTGTAATTATTTTTTGTTACAATTATTTTATTTAAGTTGCGTTTTACTTTTATAAGGTAAATAAGTCCCCGTCTTCCTTCCTACAGTTTGGTACATTCTGTCAGTCCTCCTCTGGGCGCCAAAGACAGTTGAGTAGTTCAAGTACCCTCCATCCAGCGTGGAAATTACAGTTTCAATGCGTCATTAACCTTATCAATCATGTTTTCTGCATTTGAGACAAAACATTGAGTTGAATAAGGGGAAATAACAATTAAATGAAAATTACATCATAATTTAACCATAGTTATAATAAAAGCCATAACCATGAAAGACCAAATCAACAATTATAGTCATGAAATAAATGTTAAACTATGTAAGTTATTAAGCAGATGCTTCTCACTATCACTCACTATAAATCGAGACTTCAAGTTAAAAATTATTTTGGGGTAAAAACTTAAACATAATCAATTTACCGGTATTTATTTTTGGTCAATGTATACTGTACTTATACGCAAAGCTGGTAGGCCAACTTTGCTCTTGCTTTTTTTTTTTTTTTTTACTCACAAGTGTTGATCATGAAACTATTTTTAATCATAATAATAGATTCTTTATTTCTTTGCATTTCACCCATCCCTGAGGGGGCAGTGGGCTGACATGTTGGCCGGTGCTCTGGGGTCAACTTTGGGGTTCAGGATCTTGCCCAAGGATGCTTCTCAGCACTGGTCTGCTGGAACTGGGGATTGAGCCCATCACTTTCTGGTCAACAGATAACTATCCTTACCTGTTGAGCCACGACTGCCCCAATCTTACTAGATTACAATGACACAAAGCGAAAGAAGCAAAACAAAAATGAGCTTATCAAGCCAACTAGACCCCATCTAAATGAACTGTCTGGTAGCTGAATCAAGACAACCTCAGTTATAAATGTTTTAATAGAGTCTTTCAAATGTCTACTCAGTTGGACAGAATGCATTTTGACTTTAAAATACGTTTTTAACAAACAAATAATTTTCTTATTCTCATAGATAATTGTCACTTCATTTGGAACCAGCAGGGGGCAGTGTATTGAGTGGTAAAATAAAGTCAAGTATGGTAGCTTATGCCCAAGTATATCATCAATACACAGATGCTCACAGGAAAACACCTTTTGAACATCTGTCTGCTGTGGTGACCTCTATGCACAATTTAAGAACTTAAAAGGACAACATAGAATAACATTTGATCATTTAGTGTCTCATATGCAGCTGTTTAATAGCTTACATTCTTTATTCATTAGCACAGCTGAGTGTTCAGTTGTTTGTCATATTCAATACTTTTTTTTTTGTAATTCTGGCAATTTTATTTTTCTACTTTCTATTTCACAATTTTATCATTTTATTTCATTTAGTGTTTGCATCAAATCATGAAAACCAAAGATGAGAACTGAGCAGCAGCTTTCCACCCTGTGAAACTGCATTAATCTTTCAAATAAAAAAGTTTCTGCCTTAGAATTATTAAGTGGTCTCAAGTTTGAATCAGTTTTGTCTGTTTTATCTATAGGGTTTTTTTGTTTGTTTGTTTGTTTGTTTTTTATCTATAGGAGGTAAAGGAATTCATACCTATCATCGTAAGATGATAGGAAAACAACTGAAATAAGCAATAACGTATGTGTAAATGTAAACAATATGTATTAAAATATAAATGGGGAGTGTATCATGTTTTATCTTCATATTATGTTATGGCTTTTTCTGTAATAGGTTTTGTTAAAAACATCTAAATGTTAGATTGGAATGATGAAATTTGAAATTGTGGTTTATTCTATTTGATAAATTCTTGTTTATTTATTTTTGGGTTATTTTGTTGTTTTTTTTAGATTCATTGTTATTTTGGCAGCTTCCATTGGAAATTTAATCAACATTTTACAGCTCTTTAAAAATGCTTTCATCTTTTGTTTTTTTAGACTTGCAGCACTGATTACAGCATTTATGACTGGTGTAACTTTGATTAATTTGGTGACTAAATGTTGACACATGCAGAGTGACTCTTAATCAGGGAAATGACATCATTTGTCTGAATTTGTTTATAAGACCCACTCTAAGTCACTGCGGGTGTGACTGTTGAGTCTCCTTTTACTTTTCAATTTGTCTGCATAAAACATTTTTTATGGAATTAATAATATAAAAGTTCTACTAACCTTAAATTTTTGGAGAAGATTAATGAACTGAATTTCTTGAAAAAGAAATACGACATCTAAAATGACAACATGACATATTTCTAGAGATGAAAACATTTATTAAACACATTAATTTACACATTATTGGAAAAAAACAGACTATAATTTTCAAATAAATTAGTTTTAAATGCCTAACTGTATTTGTGAATAGGCAAATTAATCACAATAATAACCTAAGGCAAGTATATTGCAGTTCATCGCTGTGCTGTGTTGTTTCAGCGATGCAGTTCAGAAGACGGTGAACCAGCATCGACCCAAAGATCTAACGGGCCTCAAGTCCTGTGAGGTGAAGACTTGTCATTAGTCCTGCTGCTGATCTCCAGTTCGTCTGCACTGCCAGTTTCAACACCAGGCACACAGAGAGCATTAATTTTCAAAATTTTCAAGTAAGACTAAGAGCAGTCACAGTTCATCTTTTAAGGCAGTGCAGTTATTGGGCTCAGTTTCAACTGGTGGTGGACCGGGGACTGCAGGCAAGAGGTAGGGAGGGTGAACACAGACGGCTCAAAGGTTTTGGTGCTAAAGGTGGCGGAGAAGTCACTGGCAAAAAACGAGGCTGACTCCGGGACACAGGGAGTGGCTGGTTCAGGCGTGGCAGCGAGAGCCGGGGCGCTGGACAGAACCTCCGACTCAAACTGCAGCAGCTGGCCCATGAAACTGAAGTTTGGTGAAATGACCGCCCGGCGCTGCTTGATGATGTCAAAGGCTTCATCTAGACGCAGCTGCTGGGTTCTCATGATGTAAGCCATGCAGATGGTAGGTGAGCGTGAGATGCCTGCTTCGCAGTGTACCAAGACCTTCCCTCCTGATTGCTTTATGTGATCTGGAGAGAGAAGAATGAGGAAACCATTTTTTGTTAATCATCTGTGATCTTTTTCTTCTTTGATCATCAGTAAAATTTATGCAAAATCCCAAAATTGCATCATATTATTGGGAAAAAAAAGCATAATGAACACAAAAATGCAAACTAATATGATATTTGACACAAAAGCACTTCTGAAAGTGGTATTAGTCACACAGTGCAGCTGCTCTTCAGGTCTTTATTCCTCCTGCACTGCTGTGGGGGTGCTATGCAGCAGCCACGTTCATATAGCACACGTGTGTGCCTTAATTTAGAGCTGCTGTACTCCTACACGCTTAGCAGCAGGTTCTATCGCCTGCACGCAAATCTACTTTCACTCATCTGTCTAAATGCCTCTCTTAAGACGTTTCAAGATTTCATTGATTCCTAGATCTACTGCAAACACCCACATGTCTCAGTTTCCATCTGTCTCGTCTGTGCGGCACGGACACGCAGCTACACCTACACGTCTGTCTCTATCACAGAAACATTGAGGGTCACTTAGAGCCGCTGCAGATTTTTTGACGGCTCCAATCTTTTGATAGAAAATCGCATAAATTAATCACGAACTTCAATTTAGATATGTTGATGCAATGAGAGTCAGACAGCAGCTGTGGGTGTTTTAATGACCATCATTTGGATGGAGATGCTTCAGTTGCCGTTTTCATCCGGGATGCCGATAATATTTATTATCTCCTCTCCAGCGTTACATCACTCACTCAGTTCTGATTTACAGATTGATTTTAATTTAACAGCTGGCATTGTTTACTGCCTGCCTGACTGTGGAGCTGATGAATTTTGGAGGCCTTCTCTGAATGTGGGCTAAACACGGTCCTCGGACGCTTATCTGCTTTATGTAACAGCCAGGCTTACGCAGAAACTGCATCCCCAAACAATACACAATACCAACAATAGCTGCCACCCATTACAGGTCAGCCAATCTGCTCATGGGTGAGCTTTGCCCTCAGTTCTGCCTGGCTATAATTATCCCTTTGTGTATATCTTTGCTGCTACTGCTGCTATTATCCTACACACTCTCTTTTTTCCTCTTCAGGGCATTCGCTGCCCTGCTGGCCTCAGGTCCATCAGTAATCTCCTACATGCAAACAAACATGCTCTCATATTAGTCAGCTAGTATTTATCCTCCACCCAATAATCATAAATAACCGCGTGTGTGTGTGTCATTCAGCCCTCAAACTCCTCCAACGATAAACACAGACAGCTCACCTAGTTGTCACGCTGACCACACCCGACAGCCAGTGATTTGGCCTGGGAGGTGATGATGGCACTGGAGCGCCTTTTACAAGTTAAGACCGGAGGGGAAGGAAGGAGAACGGAAGGAAACGAGGGAAGTGAGCAAATCCTGACTGACGGAGGAGTCGGGATGCGTCGGTGGGGGATTGAAGGCTTGTCATCAAGTTAAACTGATTACGGTTTCTTATAGCGCTCTATTTGTGAATGCTCTGATAAACAGGGATCCTATTTAAACACACCTCTATAACTCAGCTCAGGTATTCTGAGTTGGTAGTATAAATACACAAAATCTCAGGCCGGATTTAGAATGGAGGTTGCTGAATCACCCTGAAAACAACAGGCCTTGCACACATTCCCTTGAACTCACCTATAAATTCTATGGCCTCCTGGAAGTGAGAGCTGATGTCAGCCATGTGGCTGTCCTCCACAGGGATCCACTTGTAATCATAGTGGCCCTTAGCCGGCTGCAGGTCCCTGCGTGACACGTTGAGCAAGGCCGTGATGTGAAGGTCACTGAGATAGTCCTGTCTAGAGGCGTGGTAGGCACTACCGAGGTAGAGGAAAGGCAGGATCTCTACGGGTTTACCCTGGTGTGCAGAGAGAGAGAGGGAGAGGGGGGGAGGAGAGAAAACAAGAAATGCATTTGAGAACTGGAACACACAGATCTCTGAGGAGACAAAACACCAGGCTGCCATCCTTGATGCACCCATTGTCCAAGTCCCTGCATCTAAATGGAACATTAAGTTCATTTGAGTGCACTGGAAAATAGAGGAATGGATTCCCTCCTTTTTATCAAAGCTCCACAGTCACAGGCTTAAGTGTGTGTTTTTTATATCAGATCTGAAGCTGCTTTCTGTTTGCAGCAATAGAGGAAAGGTCAGACATGAAAGTCTGTTTATTTTCTGTGGGATGTCACAGAGTGGCTTCTCCTTTTGTGCCAAATAAATCAGGACCACATGGAGGAGGGAAGGTCAGAGGATATCATTCTTATGTTGATAAAAGGTTTTGATGCTACACCTCTCTGCAGGGTTTGGATGGGTGCATTTTGGAGAAGAAGAAAAAAGAGTTCAAAAATAAAACTCGACAGTTGCTGGATGCTTTGAGTTTTGCAGGGAGGCG
>SSNR01000033.1:1462618-1607986 GCA_006937965.1 Callopanchax toddi | reverse complement strand
GGGGGGTGTTCCATACCTGATCGTAATCTGGTTTGTGGTGAGAAAGCTTCTCGCTGAGGCTGTTGACTCTCTTCTCAGTTT
Organism: Callopanchax toddi; assembly: GCA_006937965.1. Classification (NCBI taxonomy): domain Eukaryota; kingdom Metazoa; phylum Chordata; class Actinopteri; order Cyprinodontiformes; family Nothobranchiidae; genus Callopanchax; species Callopanchax toddi. Next base: position 1,607,905 of record SSNR01000033.1, on the reverse strand, counting down.
CAGTTCCGCTCTGGTCGGTGGTTTTCACCTCAGTGCAAAGTTCAGGGTATTGAGAGTGGAAGTTTTCGTATCCTCCTGAGACAAACAGGAAAACACACGAATACACGTTTATTGTTGTTTTTTCTTAGAATAACCCATTAACACGCACGCGCGCGTCTTGTGAAATCGCAGCGTTTGTGAAACAGTCTTAAAGCCGGATTATAGCGTTTATAACCTGATTATAGGCGCGTAATTAATTACAGGAGCGCGCACTAATCCACTTAAGGCCGACATCCTGAGGACGGAGAAGTGGCAGACGGAGATGTTTCACCACATTATCGCAATCCCCCAAAAGGAACTTATCTAAATAAAGCAGCTTCTATAGGAGGATCGAGCGCTTCTTTTTTCTTTTTTTTTATCAGCATCAGTTTAGCTGCGTTTCTCCGGCACTGACTCATCCGCTCCGCTGACGCACACAGGACATGTCTGTCTCCAAGAAGTGGGAAAAATCTCTCCAAAAACAGGATATCGGAGGAATGATTATTTGTCACCAGCAATAAGTCTCAACGTGGGAGGATTTTTAACATTTTTAGACAGCACTTTTTCTTTGTTCTCAATTAAATAAATGCGCAAAATTAATATAATGTTTAGCTTTTATTAACAAAATGTGAGAATTAAACAACTAAAATGGGCTCATGAATAAAAACTAATCATTATTAGCACATTTATAAGTTAAGCAGCATTCTTTTATTTTGAAAGGAGACATCGTCTCCCCAACATGTTTGAATTTTCTCACAGATTCTCACCTTTCAGGAAACAGATGCTCGTCCCGCTCGCCAGATGTGACAAAGTGTTTATGACTATTTGTGCTACGCTGTCCTTTTTCAGTTTCTGCCAGTGGGACGTCCGGTCATCGAGCGCTACGATGGCCGATATGCTCCCCTCCCGAAGCCGATACAGGGCTCTCTCATCCGGGATGACGAACTGCAGAGGCACCGGTCCTCCTCTGGACCTCCGGACCACCACAGAGTTCAGGTTGACGTTGACAGAACCTTTAATACTGGAGTTCGTGAAAGAGAAATAGGATCGACAATCCACAATAAGGCAGCTTCCGCACTCCTTCCTGATGATTTTCCTCAGCCGCCGGCAGTCTATGCTGGAGACCTTCATTTCTGATGAAGACTTCTTGTTATTGCCTAAAGGAAACTAAGTGGATTACTCCTGAAAAACGGGCGAGCGAAGAGCCCTGACGCGCGTCTGTGTCTACATTTCCTCCAAGGGGATTCCGGCCGGGGAGTTTTATGTGAATGGAACCTCCGGCGCGTGACGCAACGAACCATATTTGGACACCGACGCTGCGAGCTCGCAGGAAAAAACCCGCCCACGTCCGTGACTCGGCTGTGACTCCGCCCGCGGCTCTGGTAAATAAAGAGAAGAAACCCAGTCTGTCCCACTGCAGCAGCCATTACTCACAGCCAGGCTGCTGCACCTGCTTCTCATCCGCAGGGTTAACTTCACTTCACGTCCAGGGACCGTTTGACAGCAGAGTTTCTAGGAATGAGCTGGAAGAATCCACATTCCATACACACAAGTTCAGGGAAATAAACCCAGAAAATAATGACCGACTTGTTTGTTGTGCGACAAAATGTGAGGTAAGCCACAGGAAATGGCTATGATCTCCAAACTGAAGGTCCTGACTGGATGAAAAAATAGATAAGTCAACTAATGAATGGATGGATAAATAGATAAAAGATAAAAATACTAACTAAGTGAATGAATGAATAGGAATAAGACATTTCATGCTATTGGAGGTAATTCGACTTTCTGGTCAACCATCAGTTTGAGTCTGCATGTTTTACTGAAACATAAACTGAAAAAACTAATGAATTAAAAAAAATCTAGATGTTTGAATGAAAAGGTAAACATTATTATACTATTAATATAATTATCATGAGATTATTAGAACCTTAGATGCTCTCAAGGTTATGAACAGTTAGCTTTTTGAACAACCTCAATTTAGAGAAACTACGTATTTAATTCTGATTGGACAGATGAGCTAACAGTTAGCTAGTGAGGACAGTTACAGTCATAAAACAAACTTAATCTCAAATGTGTCATGCATAATTATTTTTCAACTTTTCCACCAGCTTTCAGCTGGCAAGCTCATTTATGTAGAAATCTGTTGCAGAGGAAATTAGCTCCAGAGCTAGCTACTGGACACCTGGATACGATTTTATAATAACCTTGCAGGAGTAATCATGAAATGTGAAGTTTAATGCAACGTAAATGTTATAAATTAGCATTTGCATGTAATCTTTTAGACTGGAATTGTTTGAACACACTTAACTGGCTTGAGTGACTAATTAGCTCAACTGTTTGACTAGAGCTAATCTGTTTCTTCAAACTGAGGTTGTTCAAAAAGCAAAAACAGGTATAGTTATTTTTTATATCCTTTCTACAGAAACCCACTCTGAGCTGTCATCTGCACTGAATTTATATGATTTTAAATGTTTAATAATAACTTTATTTACTCGTTTATTGAGGCCAGCCTCAGAAACACATTTCATTCTCACTTGTCTCCAACAGGATGTTGAATGAAAATAAAGGAATCTGAATTGCATTCCCCTAAATGCCTTTTAAAAATGCAAACACAATGTTTCATCACTGTTTTTCTTGGTGTGGACCTGAAAGATAGCAACTAAGCTTCAACAGAGTTTTAAAACAGTGATATTTATATGAAGGACTTTTGCGTAATCCTCTTTGTACTCAGTGATGTGGTGAGTTTCTAGAAGAGATCAGACAGAGTAGCTGACAAAAGCATCCTCCAACTTCCGCTCAGTCCCATGTATAGCCCAGTGAACCAACATGACATCCCTCAGCATCCATAAGCCTAATCCTCCAAATGAATTAACAGGTTTAAACGTCACTCTGCCTGCACACACATGACATGAAATCAATCCTGACACACAGCTCGGGACTGTGTTTGGAACTGGTCTACATTTGGATTTAGATTTGTGTGTCTGTATCCTAATCCAACACAAACCATGTTGGATTGACTATCGGTTGGAGCATAGGGTTCTGGTTTTACATTGATGGGAAGAGAAATTTTCCAAAAATTGTCAAAATGTTGACTGCAAAACAACCCATGTAAAAATAAAGGTTTTAATCATGTTGCGGTGAGACTGAGCATGAATAAGTGTGTCTCTACAGAGAGAGAGAGAGAGAGAGAGAGAGGCAGCAAACAACAACACAAATGTGACAAAGTCTGGACAAACAATACAGACACAGTGAAAAGTCAGAGAAAAAAATCATACCAAACTATTTCCTTACAGCTGATAGGTGATAGGCTGGAGTCTGGATTAGAGGTGACAGCAGGCAGTGTGCCATGTGGTCTGGTCTAATCTAGGCCTGTGACATCACTGAAGAGCGGGGAGGCCCACCATTCATTTCCAAACCCCGGTTTCATTTCTCATCTGTAAATAACAACACTGGAGCCACACGAGCTAAATAAACAGCCCGCTTCTCATTCAAAGCACTTTCATTGCTCTCATAACATCCCTTTATCATCTCCCCCTCCGTCCCTCTGCTCTCCCCTCCCCTCTCTCCCTCACACGTGAATGGTCTGTGCTCTTACACACTAACAGGATTGCTTCAGTCCATCAGCGGCTCTGTTGTACAGCTAATGCATTTAGGAGGCAGGCAGAGCCCTGCAGGCTGGCTGACAGGACTCCAGTTTGACTGGGTCTGACGCAGCGTGTTGGCTGATGTCACTGGGTCACGGGTACGACAGATCAGTTTATGTGATTCTGATCATCCAGGTTCAATTCTCTGTGTTTTCATCATTTTCCAACAAGAATGATAGAAAAAACAGAATATCTTGTAAAGATTCTCAAAGAGCCTCACCTCCTCTCCTCATAAAACACTTGAATTACGCTCCCATCCAACGCCCTGAGCGCGGGATGGGAGGGAATTAAATATCTTGACCTTGAATGACCTCACTTGTAGAGATTTTAACTAAATCATAGCAGCTAGTTCTTATCACCATTTTGTTTTTAACAAATATATGAGGGGTCACAAAAACAATTCCATGAATGAATGGGTGTTTTTACACATCCTTTCATGCAAGAATTTATAATCGAGATCATCTAATGTTGTTTGGGCTTTCAGCAATGAGCAATGCTTCATGAATGGTGTTCTTTTATTTAAGTTTGCAGTTTATTATTGTTTTGCCTTCTTTGTAACAAAAGGTTGAACAAACCTTTATTCTTCCAAGAAATCCTCCATCAATCAATAGGAAAAGAACAAATTCATCTGTTGCATTATTGTGGCACAATGGATGTACCTGGAAATGCTTATTGTAACTCAAAATGTTGCATCTCAAAGGAATCCCTCCCTCTAACACTTTATTTTTGCATTGTTTCTTGACAAAATATGCTTTTGTTTGGTTGTGTCTCCTTTTTACCTGACAATAACTTCTTGTCAGGCTGCATTTTTACAGTATGTTACTTCATATTGTTACTTCCTGTCGAGAAAGCCCCTTTTCTTTATCCACGTGACTTATTAAAAGAAGTCAAACACAATGGGGTTGCCTTTGCCGGGACTCGGATCCCGGCTCAGCCTTCCTCCTCTCTCAGCTCTACAGGTGCTTCCTGGTTCGAGGCTCCAGAGGATGATGATGTTCCCCAAAGAGAACCTCATTACTCACCTTACCTCGCCGAGCACAGCAGGTTGGAATTCCTCTCTGATATCAAAACCAGTCCAAGACCAGGATTCAGTCCAAAAATACAAACAATAGTTTATGCTCTAATAACAGCTGTCTGTTTTTCTCTGGGGAAAAAACCATGTTAAGTAGAATACAACCCTAACACTTCTTATTTCTGATAAGAGAAAAAACACAAAAATAAATTCAGTCAAAAAGTAATTATATACCCATTATATAAGAAGATAAGATAGTGTACTGTAAAATAATACAGTACTTTTAGTTGCTTGGCCTTTGTAATAAATGATAGTATATTAAATCCTTTGCATGTGTATTTTTCTGTACTCTGAACTCTGGCACATATTATCAACATCTAAGGACATCTGGTTATTTTTATGTTGATATTGCAATTTTTATTCAGACTATTTAAAAATGGAGGTTTAACGGTTATAGTAGTGTTAATTATTCACATTTTACTTCCGTTCATCAAATAATAAACAAATGTAAAAATTGATTCCTAAAGCTCCAGTTTTACAGCGACTGCAAAATGTAACAATAAAAATTCAAATTCTTTATACAAACTATGTAAACTATGTAATTATGATGACATCACAATGAGAACTGACTTTACAACTCAGAAAAACCCCTTCAGTTTACCAAATAGAACATTTCAGAGGACAATGCAACTTTTCCCAAAAACATCAAAACAAAACAGAACAATTACAGGAAACAGAACTTCATTTCTTCTGGAATTTTTTCACACAATGACCTGAAACTATTTGCAGAGGAGTTGAAAGGAAACAGGCACCGAGACCAAAACTGCAGACCCCAATTCAGTCATTTTAAAACAACTAGATTGCTCCTAACAGTAAAGTTATGACTAAAACCTATTGATAAATGCTCTAAAACAAAAACTCAAAACACACACAAAAAACCCCTTTTGAGACTGAAAGTTCACGGATAGAAACTGTTAGATTTAACACTTAGAATGACTGAAGGAACCACATTGATCTGCATTTAAAAAATAAAGGGCATTATGGAATGATAATTTATCTTAAAGTCAAAGTTTCATCATCAGTTCTGTGTTGTTTCATACTTTACTGAATTATGAGGAGAAATGTGATATTTCTTGGTGGTACTTGTCCTGGCTGCAGGTTTTCAGGCAAACTAAAAGCTTTTTGGAGAACTTTTTGATACCCTCATTTAAAATAAACCAATTTTCTGTGCTTCTTTGGCCCATATGCTAATGAGTTAACTCGCTCACATCCGCCTCGCTCACAAGAAAGTTTAAAAAGTCACTTTACTGACTGAATCTGGTGTTAATTTACTGACAAATCTTGGTCAAAAAAGTTTTTAGAAAGCAGGAAAACAAAGCAGAGAACGCATATTTCTTTGTGTTTTGTTCAGGCTTATTGTGTTTTGCATCTCTGGGTCACAGCAAATCTCAGTTTTGTGGCTCAAAACTGCAGATTAGTTCCAGCTGAGTACACGACCTGTGTACTCTGGAAACATAAAAAAGTTTTAATGGAAACAAAGTGGAAATAACTGACAACGTCCAGGAGGTACAGTGAATATTAGCTGTTATCTCCTCCCTGTCAGTTATGAGGAAACAGAAACTGTAAAGGATTTCTTTGGGATTGCTGACGGCGTGTTTTCACATGTAGCTCTGGATCCGAGTCAACAACAACAAACTTCCGTAACACAGTCAAGTCACATCACATCCAGTAAACCTGCAGCTGCCAAATCCAATATGGAACAAGAATGTTTGGTATTCTTGTGTTCAGCTCATAATATGATGGCCAATATGACACACGCTGAACACACACACACACACATAGATTCACACACCAATGCTTCAAAGGCTTGACTCACCATTTCCACCCACAGCTCATCGTCATGTCATGACTCTTAAATCAAAACTAACTCTTGAGCAAGACGAGGAACTGAAAGGGAGATTAAACAGGAAATAATCCACTCCTTTTTATTAAAACATTTTTGCTCTCGGTCGTTCAAAGGAATTCTCACTGGGGGAAACGTCAGGAGTGGTGGCGGCCTCGGGTGGTGACGAATTCTGCTTGGCGTGGCAGAGCTCTTCCCTGTGACGTGTGAAAAAGGGAGCGAGACACAGAGAGAGGAAGGAAAAAACCCAACGAAAACTCTGCTGACTTCTTTTTTTCCCCTCTCTGTGTCGTCATGTATCCAGATGTCCCACAAAGCAGGGAGAGTTTCCGGCGCTGCCTGTAAGTCGAAGTGAAGCAGAATTACATTTTTGGTATTGTGCTGTTCAGTGAATCACAGCATGACCTGGTTACTGAAGAGGAGGTTTATATTAGAGCTCACAATTTATCACATCTCCTAAAATAACGCAAGTCTACATGCAGATCTGTGAAAGCCGCCGTGACAGATGATGATTAAGGAAAGCAGGCTACGTTCCTTTCACCTGCTCTGAACTCAAACACAATCTGGAAGCTTCTGGGTGTTCAGCGGGAACTCTAAAATCTGGTCCTCCTTAGGAGACGAGGAATTTATTCTCCATGGAAAAACAAGGAACATGTGATCAAATGGGATATCAGAAAGATGTCTGTACTTCTATATTTTGTCCTCATTAAAACTATTGTCTTTCAACCTGAACACGAAAGCCCACTACCTAATCATGAAGACACACTGTAATTGTTGTGACTTCAACTTTTTAAAATCAAAACATTTTCTTTAACTTACATGTAAATCAAGTCTATAGTCTGCATTGTTTCCTGCAAATAATATTGCAAATTTTCTGCAGAGTGATGCAGAAAACTTGGTCGATGCATAATTTAGTTTGGAATTCCTTATCTGGATGCAGCTCTCTGAAAATCAACAACTCAAAAATCAGAATGCTTAAGGATTAATTCATGCAACTGCCTTCAGTCTACAGCCCTGAATTTACCCGCATGCACAGAAGAAGACAGAATACTGAGGTAAACATGGGGGCTGCACATGTCAGTGGGTGTGTATCAGTTCTGAAGGCTTCGTGCAAACCAGAGCCAGCAAATGGATGACAGGAAACTTGTTTCATTTGTTGTTAAACACAATCTGACCGTGCTGTTCAGACTGGCATAATAAAATCAAATATGGGTCACAGATGTCCAAAAAAAATGCTAGAATCGGGCATCTTGTGCCTGCAGAGTGAATGTAGCTCTGATGGAGGAAAGCTGCAAGAAAATGGACAAAATTTAGTTACACTGCATATTTTGCAGGTCATTTTATATTGCTGGGGTGGGGGGTGGGGGGTATAGTGTCACAAAACTCTTCTGTCACAGTTTACTCTGATTTATTCACAATTTGATTGTCCACTTCTTTCAAAGTTGTCTCACATGTCTTGAACCTTCTAAAGCTATTGAGAAGGATTTAAAACTACTCTGTGACAAGTGTGAGGCCCTGAGACTTCCTAGTGTCTTAATATGATGCTCTGACCTCAAAACATTTAACAAAACTGAAATTGAAATTGAAACAACATATATTTTTAAAATGTTTAAAGATAAAGTAACCAGAGGATGTACGTATACGTAGGTCAGTTCCAGTGAAAAGCGTGTGTTTCTTGTCTGACTGTTGTATAAATTCCTGTTAAACTCCTGCAGCTAAATGTGAGAAGATTTCCTTTCAAAGCAGTTTCACAAAAGGTCCAAAGGCTGCAACCTGCTGTGCAGTTATTTTTGTGGCCACAAGCAACAAAAAAAGGAGAAAAAGTTACGTCTGAGGGCAGGAAGCAATCAGTTAAAGTTTCTCCGACATTTACCAAAATGTGTTGAGACACAGTCACAGTCATAAACTCAAATTAATCATCGGCTTCTTCTAAAAGCAATTTGTCATTGAACAGTTGCCGGTACTTTAAATATATGACACTATGCACACAAGAGGTGGGTTTTATGACCATTTACTCTATTTATTTAAAACATACTGTAAAAGGCAGAGTTAGGCCTGAGAACATCAGTTTTAACACTTTAGTATTTATATCTTTTTACCAAACTTTACCAAAAAAAATCTACTACACAAAAATAAACAAATAGAGATGTGTGAATAAAAGTCAAACATTATTATTATTATCCTAAAATTTAATAATGCTATTTTTACATTAAAAATATTGTTGTAGGCTTCCGTCTCATTGTTTGTGTCTCTTTGTTACAGCGCTTTATTACTGTATGTTTTTGGAAAATGAGAAACTTTCTTCTGATGACATTATGAGAACGTCAGGAAGGGAAAAATATGGTTTTTGGTTTTATTTCAGAACAAATCCTCATCTTCTTAGAATTCACTCAGAAAACTCACCAGTCACATTTCTTTTTACTCTTTCTTTTTTGAGCATAATGTTGTGGAACATCTAAGCAGAACTTCAACGTGAGTGTAATTTAATCGCCCTTATCAAGTTGACAGTACGAACAGCAGCTCTTAGAAAACAGTTCCTCATCTGTCTGTTCTGCATTATTCTAACACATCCTCCTATAACAATGCCTCTGTAAAAGCCTTCCTCTTTGGCTTTTCTTCCTAACAATTTTAGCATCTATAAATAAATACAGTATGTGTTTGTCAGTTTATTGTTGTCTGTCTGCACTTCTGCAAAGTGCAGGGGGTTACAGAAGAGACCGAGGAAGTCAGAGGATAAACAAACACAAAGGCTGCGCTGAAAGTTGCTGGTTCCTGAGGGTGTGAATACCAAGTTAAGCTTTTGGCTGGGAGACAGAGTCCTGCAGGATAGATGTATCACGATTACATGCAAACAGGACCGGACAGAAAAGCTTTCAGGACTCTGGACACACAGTGTCACAATAGGGGTTATATAAGGCCAGATACTCTGAGAACCAGTTTCCAGAAGTGTTGTGGAGCAAAATTAGTAAAAGTACTTAGTAGCTCCACATCTTTAACGGCACGAGGCTTAACAAAACATGTTTTGCCCAGAAACGACCAGCAGCTCATGTTCAGCATTTCCGGCTTCCTGGCAGACGGGTCTTTGTTGTTAAAGGATGCATGTTCTCATGAGCGGAAACACATTCCTGCACACAATACGTACCTACAGGTGTTTGTGTGTGCTTCAAATGTTGAGGTGCAGAAGACTCTTAGTGAAGTAATCAAAATATTAATAGCTGAGATGTCAAATATTCAAATGAAATAAAAAAAATGACTTAACCAATCGACTGGCAGGACATATTTGCTTTATCACTGTGATGAAACAGATCCACTTGGCTCAGCCAAAAACAGAACAGGACACTAAATCACAGTTTGTGGTAAACAAGAATGATCTGTTTGTGTTTTAGACACAACACAGGAACTATTTCTACCACAAGAAGAATAAATCATTTGTAATTATAATCCTTGGCCCTGTGATGGACTGGCAGCCTGTCCAGGGTGTCCCCCGCCTCCCGCCCCGTGACTGCTGGAGATAGGCACCAGCTTTTCTCCACCCTTACAGGATAAAGCCGTTCAGAAAATGGATGGATGGATGGATGGATGGATAATTATGATTCTAGAGCTGCAGAGATGCAGGAAGCAACACAAAATGTTGGAGCGGCCACGCAGGCTCCAAGGGTAAAAACTGTCATCCGGTGACCCACAAGCTGAAGCATTCCTTATGCAAGTAAAGGGGCTAAATGTCTTCTAGCATATCAGGCAAATGCTATTTTATGTACCTTCACCATCATTTTGACCAAAATACTCTGTCATCCCAACTGGAAGGTTAGAAGTTCTATATGGTCAAATAAACACAGATTTCTATATAAGCAACAATTTGAGGTCTATGAATGCAATATCTTTGAAATTGGCATTGCTAATTTAATAGGCAACATATTAATTGTTCATTTTCTTTCCACACAAACCGACTTCACAAGATCTGAACTGAATCTTCAAGATGAATATTTTGACCTTAAAGTTGAAACAAACCTGCAATCTTTTAAAAAAGTCTTCACAAAATCCCTCCCTTCCTGCGAAAATCACACCAAGATTAAGGATCTTTATCTTTTATTATTACAGACCAGGAGTCACCATAGCACCTGTTTTATGGTCTCTCTTTCTGCCCCCCCTTTCCTTGTCCAGCCTGTTTCCCCTGCTCTCCTCTTCCTCCCCTTCCTCCCCTCTCATCACCTGTGTGGGAGGCACAAAGCTAAATCCACTCAGCTGGAATTAAACTCACTGAGACCTTAGAGATCTCACTGCTTCCCTCTAATCACACACAAACACATATGCCCACACACACTTTGTCTCACTCAGCGGATGGAAAGACTGAGGCAGGGATGGAAAGATGTAATAGATATGGAGGTTAGGTGCGGGTGGCGGCTGGGGAGTGCCCACGTCATACGGAGCAGGAATAAACACTACTGTCATAACAGTGGCAGCGATGACAGCTGTGGTTCTGCTCCTCCACCGTTTAAAGAAAAATAACACAGCAATCCGCTTCCACTGGTCCAGAAGCACCGAGTGTGTACGAGATCCACATCCAGAGTCCCACTCTGCTAGAGGCTGATGGCCCGCAGCTACATGAGTCACCACCAGTGGAACAACGGCATTGTGGGTAATTTAAGTACATTTTGAAGAGTGGACATTTTGCAAAAATAGGCCAAATCTCTACGCATCCTGCATCACTTTCTGCAGCGCTAAGGATGTTGTGCAGGAAGCTGGAGAGGAAAATAATTCAGATGAATGTGATGAAATTGGACACTTTAGTTTGAGATTTGATTCAGCTTTGTTACCTTCAATTAGGATAATGTTGCTTTCTATACACGTCCTGTTGTGTTCCAGTAAAAAGTTCCCATCATCAAGAAGAAAATCAGGAATAAATGTGGAAAGTATTTTTAATCAAAGAAATGCTGCAATGTGCTAAATAACTTTTTATTCAAATATCTTTATATTTTAAAATTCTTTTATTTTAACAACACTGTTTTCAGTTTATTTCCGTGACTACCTCATGTAGGGATAATATGTGGTTGTTCTGTTTGATGTGCATGAGAGATCAAAATGGTCTGTTTTTTAATCAAAATGCAAATAATGCATCCAATGAGAAGTGGAATCATGAAAACTATTAAAATATTAATGCAAACACATGTAAAATGTATTATTTTAATGAAAAAATTAAAAGGAAAGATATACAAAACAATAACTCTGCATTAAATTAGCTTGGATCTGATAAACCAACAAAAAAGATGCATAATAAATGAATACAAAAGAAGAAAATCTATAATAATGGAATTCTTCAAAACTCAGTGAGTAGTCAATGCACACGCGCACACACACACACACACACACACACACACACACGCACACACACAAATCCCAGGTATATTCATTATATATCTATTCTTCATTGTATTTTTGATGAGGTACACTAACAGATGGGCTTTGACATTTCCTCTTTCTATATCACTCTCTAACAATCTCTCAGAGGAGAGGAGGTGGGGGCTGGGAGTGGTGACTCATACGGCATCTGTCTCCCTCCAGCTTCCCCACAATCAGTGACAGAGGTAGGTGAGGACGAACGATGTCTGATTCTCAGTTTCTTGTATTTTTTCACTCTCATATAGCTGCAAACTCCCCAGACAGAAACCTCAACTGATAGAAAGGTTTAGGCGTTTTTATTGAGAGGGAGGATTTAAAGGTAATGCATCTTTTATTTCCCTTCCTCACTCTTTCCACAGAGGGGAAGGGGTGACTTATTTTATCTAGATGAACCCGATGCCCTGATTAAGAGTAACTGCTGTTTCTTGATAAGGCTTTTCTGTGGGTGGGGTAGTGAGTGTTATAAGGAGGGGTAGAGGAGGCAAGAGGAAGGAACAAGTATCCCAGCTGACAAGTGGTCACATCCTACACAAGAAACGATTGTTTGCTCCGTCCAGACATGACACCACTCAGGCTTTTATGACTCGTGCTCATGATTTTCCTCTCAATCAGAGAAGGATGGATGTGGATGTGGACGTTGAAGGAAATTGTTTTCTACTGGTGTCATATTTAAAGTGACCAAACATTCATGAATCCTATATGAGTCATTCATTCATCAGCTGACCACTAATGCCTTGTTTTCTTGTTTTGATCCAACCATATAGTAGTGCGGTGGTACTCAAAAGGCAGCAAATTATAATACATTTATGACATGTTTATGTTTGCTTTTATCCAAAGTGACTTTAAATTTAACCTAACATGCATAGGTCTGTAAGGGGAAACCTTACAGACCTATGCATGCAGGTGCATGCATACATGCATAAGGTACAGAAACCTTAGTGGTTGCAGAATTCACACACATGCATGGGGAGAACATGCAGTCTCTGCACAGAAAGGCAGAGTCTGTAACGTGAGCCTACAACCTGCAAGGCAAGGCTACACTGCTGCACTCAGGGTTGGGCATGGTAAACAAACTGCAAAAATTATGCAATATGCTAATTTTCTTCTGCATTTTCATCTCATAGTGTCTCATTTATGTCTGTTTATTCTCATTTTATTTACAATTTGGTCGCCAACTCCTCCCAAAGTTGTCTCACATTTCTGACATTTTTTGACTCACAAAAACTAAACTGAGCCAGGATCCAGAAGCCGCCAGACGACGACTCTGTGACTGTTTAGAGGAGAAATGTGATTAAACTATCAGCTCTATTTGAGATAAATACAACCAGTTTACTTTTAAGACTGGGCTAAAAATAGTGAATCTTAAGTTTATTAATAAAACCTCAAGCCAACTTATTCACCATGAGACTGCATTTCCAACCCTGGTCTTTAGGTCACACCGCCCTGCAGAGTTTGAATGTTGCTCAGTTAATTAAAACTCACTGCTGACTAACAGACTTCTCTGGAACTTGACATCGGACTGTTGGGTTAATTAATTCCTTTGAATTGGATCAGCTGGAGCAGAGAAACATGTGAAACATGCAGGGCAGGTACCCCTGATATGTTTTTGGTTTGTCTCCTCCTGACTCCCGGAGTCTGGTTCTGTTACAGGTCCTCTCCACGGTGGATCGTCAGGATGAAGAAATCTCTGGATCATAACTGTAATCAGTGTATTGAACTGGACCATACTGTGAAGTGAACTGGACCATTTGTAGCTGGATGGGAATCTGAACATCACTGAATTGATTTGGACTAAATTGGACATTATATCATAAAATGTAAACTGGACCTGTTCACTATACTGATCTCTCTTCAGCAAACCACTTTTAAATCTCTCTGATGACAGTTATTACTTCCAAATTCACACATATGAAATGACCTTTGACCTGTAGGTTTAGTTGATTAGGGTTTCCTCTCACTCTTAACCCTTTAATTCTCAGGAAGAAAACATTTTATCTTATCGCAGCATCCAGTGAACTTAACTGAGTTCAAAGACTAAATCCCCCAAATAAGGATGTTTGAATAAAAAGTAAAAAATAGTGAACTCCAAATTACACCTGAAGGCAGCCCAGAGTTTCCCAGACAGGTTTTCTTAATAACTTTTCCCTTTGAGCATGACAGATATTGAGATAGTGATCAAAACGCCTCAGAAGGCTCAAACTAATTGTCATTCTTGAGTCACGAAGAAAGAAACAATGAGAAAAATAATCGTGTGAAGGCTTTCTGACAGAAATGTCTGCAGGGAATATTCTCACACATCCAATTTACTCTCAACAGAGTGAAGATTACTATCAAAATATAAGAGGGAGTCTCAAACCAACAATCAGTCCTTAGCTCAGTCTTAGAGGAAGGACTTTGGTCAGAGGATTAAAAGTTGAGATTCTGAGAAGCTGATATCAATATCACAACAACTACAACCATCTGCAGCCTCATTTGCTGCCAAGAATAATTCCTCTGTTAAAATGTGTCACAGTTAGTGTCACAACTCGCACTTTCAAAAGTATTACTATTGTTATGATTGTCAGTCGTCCACGCACACTCTAAGAAAGTTCCTCATTCTGGAGAAAGTGGAACCTTTCTGTTGAAGATAAGAGACAAAGGCTACAGGAAGGTTATAACACCGATATCACAAGAGAACTGGCAGGAAAAGACAACTTTAGTGATGACTAATGGTGCATAAGCAGAAACAAACACAGGTTTTTAAAATCTTTCCTGGGAACATTGCCTCCTTTTTCCAGCAATATCCGGTCCATGTTAATTTACCTGCATCCACCCCCCCCCCCTTCCTCACCATTTCTTTCATCCCAATTCCCTCTGACACACACCATTATGACATTACATGAAGGTCTAATTAAGAATATATTAAAGTGTGTGATTCTGAGTCATTTGAGATCAGAGAATAAACACAACTCCATAGCCGTGGCTGGTCAGTTGTTTCTCTGCAGCCACTCAACCAAATCTTCATTTTGTGTTTACTTTCACGTTGTAAAAATCAAATCACACTCATAAAAAAAGGAAAAAGAAAAGATCAGAAAGTAATTTCCTGTCTCCTAAAAGTCAGGTCACCGTCGCACGCTAATGGCTATTTTATCTCCTGCTACCACTAATGGAGTGTTTCTCTATGTGCTCCCTCTCTTTCTGTGAATGGAAGCAGTTATACTGCCAGCCAGTTTATCTCTGTCCTTTGTTTGTCTGAGTTGTGCCACAATAAATGTAAAGTTTGGAGTCATGGCAGAAACGGCTCCTTGGCGTCGGGTCATTAGATAAGCGATCAATGCTCTGGAAATAAGCCTTTACCTGAATTCAATCAGGGACGACGTTAAAGCCTGTTATCATGAAGTAACTCAGGCGCTGATGAAAGAGGACGAGGACGAAAGGCGTCTCCCAGCTGATAGGAGCCGATGGAGGGGTGAGTTCCCCATAGGGTAAATCCTGGAGAGGATCAGGGAGCAGCAGGAAGGAAGAAACAGGGATTTCTGACCCTAAAGGGATCATTCAGAGCTTTAAAAGTGAGAATCTGTGGAGACGTTTTGAACAATTGAAGGTCTATTCATGAATGATGTCACCCACTGCCTTTCATGACAAGAGTTTGGAGCTAAAGCTATTTTGGTCCATTCATGAAAATAGCATGAAAAATCTCACATGATGCATGATTTGTTAGCATGTGTTGTTACTGTAAAGGTTCTCAGCTATACGACCACATCAAACTTTAGGAGAATATCTGTAAAGTTTGGAGCCATTTTCTGTGTTTGCTGACGTTGATTAGCTGTGGCATTTTGAACCGGGTTAAATCCAAAAGTTGCAGTAATTACTTTCTAAGAGTTTAATTAATTACCACCTAATCCTCAAATGCCTGTCTGGACTGTTTTGATTATTTCAGCAATAAAAGGGCCATAAATAAATAAAATGTCCTAGGAGTACTTTTGTCTTTTATTTTTTTCCAGAATTTTTTCTGCATTGTTGTTGGGTTTTTTTTCCCACTGCTCTATCCACTGTGTGCATGTGCATGTGTGTGTGTGTGTGTGTGTGTGTGTGTGTGTGTGTGTGTGTGTGTGTGTGTGTGTGTGTGTGTGTGTGTAATTGAAGTTCCTTCAACAATGTGAGTACATTTTTCATAATAACAACATATAAAACACCTAAAGTGAAACTTCTCAGCTTTCAGAAACCATTGTAATTTGTAAAAGCACAAGCTGTCATGTGAATATGACAAAATATCCAGCAACATGCTCAGTGATTTATCCAGTGGTTCAGGACTTGTTGGCTCAATAGCAAATACTTGACAACGACAAACATTTAAAACAAAGATATAGAGTAACTTTTTAGCTCTTTTTTTTAGCAGATGACACCAACTCCCCATAATCTAGCTCAACAACTGTATTTCTGAGCATTTTTGTTTTTGCTAATGTTGATGCGGTGGCCATCTTGTCTCAAATTGACTTCAAATGTTAATCAGTTGTATTTGATTATGCAGTGAAGATTTTCTGAGAGTTTCTTTAAAATATGTCAGGGGGTTCAAGAGATATTTAACTAAAAGATAAACAATTTTATTGAAACAAATCCATCCATCCATCCATCCATCCATCCATCCATCCATCCATCCATCCATCCATCCATCCATCCATCCATCCATCCATCCATCCATCCATCCATCCATCCATCCATCCATCCATCCAATCATGTTATTTTCTTACCCTTAGCTCCCCAGTCATTTTAGTAAATAATGACAAAAAACCTCAGTTTACCTCAGTTTAATTTGTTTGTTGGAAACAGCCAGTTCTTATTTTTTGGCCCAGATTGTTACCGAACCACTTCTCCAGAGTGGGCGGTTATGGACGTATTTTGTTGAAAACCAGGTCGGAACATGCAGTCACACCACTGACAAATACCCACACCTCGAGAAACTAAAGCCACTCTCAGGTTGACTAATTTGTGAAGGAGGTAATTGGAAGAAAGGAGCCTCCACATTCAGAAGCTGGATGCACATAATGAATGAGTCAGATGAGTGACCACCCCCACCCCACCAACACTTGTTCTCAGTGACAGCTGATGCCTAAAAGCCTGTTTTATCCCATTTGATGGCATTTACCTTGGCTTTTGACTCATCTTCCAAACCTGCACTTAGTTTCACCCATCTCCCCTGCTGCAAACCTGATAAATGTCATCTCAAATAGCCTTCACTCCCCACAAGTGAACTCACGCCCACCGACATCTCCAGATCTTATTTCTCCCAGTCAGCCTCACCTGCTGAGCCAACTCCACCTGACGTCACAATGCTTTAATTAAGTTACTCTCTCTATTGCTTGTGACCGCTGCCCTCAGACTTCCTCTCATCACACAAACGAAGTGCTCACGTCGCTTACGTCCAACTCATCTGGCTGTGGTTGTCAGGCACGGCCCGATGAGTCACCAGCTGTCATCACCCACCTGCATTCACAGTCTTATTAGCAGCTGCCATCATCAGAGCGGTAATGATGCTCCTGACCTCAGCGGTTATGACTTGTGAGGTCATGGTGAGGCTCCAGTGAGTCGACTGCTGTGTTTTCACTGCGGTTTCTATGCTGTGAGGAGCAGCAGTGTGAAATGTGGGTGATAGCATGTAAACTTAGAAATAGAGAAGCTGTTTATTTGAATCTCTACAATAATGATACTGGACCTTTTAAAAAGGTAAATTAATTACTTAAAAATTATTAAACTTTAAATAGTGGCATTTCTTAAGCCACATTACAATAATTTAATATTGGTAATAAGTGAAATCCCCGAAATATGACTCAGAGCTGAGTTCCTGTTTTCAGTTGAGTTTATTGGTTTCTAATTCTAAACCATTCAGGTGCTTTGATGTAAATTCCCTGTTGTGGAAAAAAACTACAGATGCAATGGTGACATTTCTTTGAGCAAAAGGCAGATCAGTGCACCAAGCAAAAGCTTTCACACCAAACTGAAAAACCACTGATAATTTATACTTGATTCATGAATGATGACATCCCATCCCATAATCCATAAGGTTTATCATGGAGCTGACTCCTCCTGGAATGACTTCCACATGGTTTATGAGTGTGCTAATAGGAATCGTTGTCCTTCCAGGAGTGCATTATGAGGTCTGACCTGATGTTGGCCTGGCTCCTAGTCTCCACTCTAACCGGTCAGGTTCCTCCAAAGCAAATATTTATTAAAACACCTGAATTCATTGATTTAATGGGGCATCCCAGTACTTTTGGTTACAAAATGTTATTGAACTCAAAATCTACAAATGTCATTTTACTACTCTTTAAACAAACTCTGTTACTAAAACTTACCAATATTCATCAGGGCAGAAAACACACAAGATGTATGCAAATGTAAGTATTTATTAATTCATGATTCATGATGTCAATGAATCCCATTAGTCAATTAAAGTGTAATTCTCTTTATGGAAAAAAGGAAAATAAAATATTAAAATCAGTAATAGAAGAGGAGCATTGAGGTTATACTTCCAAAACAGATCAGTGAATATAAATAAGTTTGTTTGGTATGTTTTTATGACTCTATCAAAGATATATCTGTTTCACTTTTTGTTCTTGAGAATAAATTTGTGGTTTTTATCCTGAAAGGAGAAAATCTAAATACATTTAGAATAACATCAGTCATCTCTTTTATCATATAATGACTTAACGTGTTTAAATCAGATTTTCTATAAGCTAAGGTTATATGTGCATGTTTAAACTAGTCTGGTCATTTTGAGGGTAGAGCTTTTATTATGTATATAAGTTTTTTAATACATTTCTGTAGCAGTTTTTGGTGAAACTCTCCACCCCAGTGACAACATTGTTGGGATTCCTGCTGAGGTCGTGGTTAATGTGTAACCTGAGGTAAGGTGTTTGTCCATGATGAATGCAATGTGTCCTATTGTGAAAACAGGAACTTTATGACCCCTGGTTACTCACATACTCTGAACACAGTGATCATCACATACAGCTTGTATACAACGTGTTTCCTGCCATATATTTACAAAATATATCCAGTTTTGTTCACGAATATTCAAAAGAGTACAACTTTTAAATAGATGAATGTCCTGTTTCAGTTTCTATTATTTTTTTATATCATTAAGTCCTATAAAAATCTATTTTTCCCTGTAAAGAAAAGCCACAGGACTGTTTTATGCAGGCATCGACAGGATCAAGTTCAGGACATTTTCCATGAGTAAAACAAAACTGTGGATTCAGCAAAAGCACAGAACAGATTAAGAGGTTATCCAAACATTCTGCTCAACAACGTTTCACATGCAGAAGGGAACAGCTTCCTGTTAGCTCTTCCCGTCCTCACTACAAGAGCACTAAACTTCCCCTACAACAGGAAGTTGTTTTTTTTAAGAATGTGGTCGGCCTTTCAGATATTTTTGGATGAAGGAATGTGATTTACTACATATATTTCTCCTTTTTTCTTCTCATTTAAAGCTTGAGAGCACTAACATCTATCTTTTAGAATCACTTCTGTGGACAGGTTATGACTGTTAGTATCTTACCTGCTGTAGAGACCAAGATCAAAGTCGCTTATTGTCACCTTAAAATCTATCTTATTACCAAAATATTTCCTAGTGGTTCATGTGAGACTCAGCATAACAATAACAACCATATCGAGCCTCCCAGCTGATGCTTTGGGCAGATTTAGAAGGAAATTGTTATTTTGTGGCCTTGAATGTTTGCTGAAGTAAAATGTTTATGTCATGTTTCTTTGGGGGATATTTCTTCTAGCCTAAAATGAGATGTACTCTATTTAGGTTAAACCAACTTTAAATGCAGGACATTTATATTTTATATCAACTTTAAAATCTACATAATCAGATTATGCTGTAAAACAGAAACTAATGAATTCAGTTTAATTCAATTTCTGATTTATTAGAAGTGATTTCTAACTTTTCATATCATATAAATATTACCTATCAATCTCATTACTACACTTTTCAGTACTTTTCTCAGACAAACACTGTGTGGTTTGCACCTCTGACATTATGACTTTTTTTTTTTTTTTGCAATGCACTGTGGGTAGCATTTGACATTAGCTTATGTTGATCCAGACAATGTTAGCGATCCACTTTGATCTTGGCCTCTCACAGACTAGCCTTTAACTCAATCTGGTCAGAACTCAATTCTGTTTCTCCAGACAGGCTGTACAAAGAGCCATCTGCAACAGGAAGGACATTAAATGGTCATCAGTTTCCACAGAACCCTTAAGGTGGTCAGCTCCACTCATGAGGGATTTTCCATGCATGATTGAGACCTTAGAGGAAGAGAAGAAGCCACTATGACTGACAGATGATCAGCTTGTTGACAAAGTGTCATTCTGAATTTCTCTGTAACTTCGCCCACATCTACTTATTAAAATGCAGTGAAACCCAAATGTGTCATTGTTGATTTATCAGGAGGGGAATTAGTTTTACCAGAAAGATTTTATTTTGTTTGTAGGGTCACTTCCTCTTTGACACAAAGTGTGTGTGGGCGAAATTCTGAACTTTGAACAACCTGACAGTGGTCTTCTTTGGTAATACAGACACGTTTGCTAATTGACGGAATCATGACTAAATCCCCATCAGCTGATTTAGCTGTTTTTATATGATATTACTCTGTGTGGTCTGTGTGAGTCAACTTTTAGACTGCTCATGTCAGGGTGATAAGAAGTTCTGTTGAAATAAACATGTCTACAGGGATACATGATGTATTGAACTTGTGAAACAAAAAGTTTGCAGTTTTGATGATGATTCAGCTCTGATTGGAAACCCAGGCCACAATAACAAACATTTCTCTACATCTTCCCTTGAAAGTCTCCATTCTGAAAAGGCCCAATTTGGAGGCAGCTGCTCATTTTTTGTTTAAAAAGAGAAAAATCAGCCTCAAAGGAGTCATCAAAGAGTGATTTTTGTTACCTTTGGAGGTCTGTAGATGTTTTACTTGAACAAAAATGCTTAAACACATTGAAAAAATGTGATTTATCTTGTTAATATATTTTAAAAAAGTAAATTTGTTGAACATTTTATTAATTTTCAAAAACTTCCCTGTAAGTTTGGGGAAAACCAGTATAGAGGGGAATCCCTCCTGCCTCCTGGAAAATGTAGCCACAAGCTCAACCAGTTTAAACATATGAATTGTGAGAAAAGGAAAATGCTTCGGGCTTCAAAGTAGGCAAATCTACGGAAGCGTTGTACTGCCAGAGGTGAGAAAAAAATTAAAGAGCAGAATCTCGTTATAACGAGATATAAAACTCGTTTAAACGCGATAGTTTCTCGTTATAACGAGATATAAAACTCGTTTAAACGCGATAGTTTCTCGTTATAACGAGATATAAAACTCGTTTTAACGTGATAGTTTCTCGTTATAACGAGATATAAAACTCGTTTTAACGTGATATAATTTCTCATTTTAACGAGAAAGATCACAACAGTAAAACAGCGACATCTGGCGGCGGGATGTTGGAGTTTCATCAGTAGAAGACACGGAGTGAGGAGCTGGAGCTCCAGATCGAGCAACTTTCTGCCTTTTTAAGAAGTCCTAACCTGTCAGAGGAACGTATTTCTGCACTGAGGAGTGACAAAGTAAGTGTTACATATAAAACACTTAGCCTACATGGAATTAGCATCGATTTAACACAGTTGTGTTGCTGAATGAACCTGCAGTGCAGCGGAACCGTCTATGACCGGGAATGAGAACTAGCTTTAAGTCAAATTTAATTTAATTTAACTTTGATATCACATTTTTAAACCTAACATGTTCATAATGTGTACTTGTAATCTACACATTGATGGGTTAAGCTACATTAAATTACGTTTATTTACATTTTATTCAGTGTCAAAACAAAGCAATCCATACAGAACATGCTAATGTTGTGATTAGCCTTCAGCTATCTGTTTATATCAGCTCCATTAATTATTAACCCAGACAACAACTGACATGCTTTAATTTGTGTACCAACCAATACTGATCATGTCATTGACTGTATATTATACATGGTTTGCAACATAATATTCATCACATTAATATCATATACATTATTTACATATAACTGTTTAATATATACAGTCGATAAAGGAGCAGCATTTTATATAGAGTTAATTATGAATAATACTCAGGGGATGAGTGGCTTCTGTTGGTAAGCTGCATGTAGCATGCACACACTGCATACTGTTCTTAGTTTATTTGTTTCTGTTTTTAATTTTCTGATGTTCTTGAACTCACTACAAAACTTAAAACAATTCCTGTGTACTTATTTGTAGACTGTCATTGTTTTTAATATTGATCTAGCCTACTCTTTGAGTCACAATAAGTATATGTTTTTAAATACATATGTACTTTTTGCTTGTCTTTTAGGAAGAACTCCAAAATATTGTTCACTTATGGAACACCCACACCATTCGTCGGAGTAGAAATATGATTGCTCCATGTGGCCGACCCTACACGATGTATACCTTTCCTCAGCTTTTTGGTGGACAAGATCATCTGAAGCAAGTTTCTGAGCAAGCAGTGCAAACTTGCAAAGCACAATGTCTTCAGAGAGGACCATACACCTGTGATGAGACAGTGTTCGAACTATCCTGCCTTCTGATGACAGAAAGCTTTCTACATGCACCATCCTCACCAGATGAAGCAATAGAATTGTACTTATTTTTAAGAGCTTGCATATGTACAAACCTGTAAGGCAAACATTTGCCCTGCGATGAACTGTTGACCTGTCCAGGTGACCCTGTCTCGTGCCTACAGACAGTTGGAGATAGGCACCAGTAGACCCCACAAAGAACAAGTGATCAAAAAAATGGATGGATGAAAATGAAGAAAAAGTTCCCAGCTTTCATTAGCGTCTTTGTACTCAATGTTATTGTCCATATTACCCTCACACACACCTACAGGTTTCATCATGATGTAAATAACTTTGATAATTTTGTTGCTAGGTGCTACATTGTTCTAAATTCTTGTTATGTATGACATCTAATATATACTGGGATATCTATTAGAATCTTAACAAGACTCAAAGCTAGCTTTACTCAATTTTCCCTGAAATGTGCATGATATTTAAAGATGTAAACACTAATAAAAATTAAAGTCCTTAGACTGGAAAAACATTTTGAAATGTACTTTTGCCTTGTAAAATCTATCATACAAATGCAATCAATGCTCAGCATACAGTATATTTAAAACAATCTATTTATAAAAGCAAGACTCTCCTCATAGTATTCTGTAACTGAACACTAATATTTTAGTTATAAACTGTGATTTTTTTTTTATTCGGAAATTATAAAATGAGCTGAAAAATAATGTTGCACTGCTTATGATAAACATGTAAGTTTTTTATTGAACAATCTGGTAAAAATTCATAACAAAATAGAGGATTTATTTCTTTTTACCAAACTAACATTTTTTCTCATAGATGTAACAATATTCAGGAATGTTACAACATCAACCTGACAAGGTAAAAACATCAAAAAATACATTTAGTGCTCAGAAATATCCTTTTGGAAGGAGGTTCTCTCCTATGTCCATGACATAGCAGCTGTTGCTGCTCAGTATACATTGTTGAACTCCACACGCAGCTCTGGGAAAGACAAGTATGTCCAAGGTAGCTCCAGGACTGGCCCACAGGTATGAGCAACTGGCCGTCATACTACTCCATCTAAAGATGTGAAGACAAGCAAAAATTACATATTATGTATTTAAAAACATAAACTTATTGTGACTCAAAGAGTAGGCTAGATCAATATTAAAATCAATGACAGTCTACAAATAAGTACACAGGAATTGTTTTAAGTTTTGTAGTGAGTTCAAGAACATCAGAAAATTAAAAACAGAAACAAATAAACTAAGAACAGTATGCAGTGTGTGCATGCTACATGCAGCTTACCAACAGAAGCCACTCATCCCCTGAGTATTATTCATAATTAACTCTATATAACATGCTGCTCCTTTATCGACTGTATATATTAAACAGTTATATGTAAATAATGTATATGATATTAATGTGATGAATATTATGTTGCAAACCATGTATAATATACAGTCAATGACATGATCAGTATTGGTTGGTACACAAATTAAAGCATGTCAGTTGTTGTCCTGTCTCTTNATTCAGGTCTCAGTCAGAGCCAGGACACCAAGTGACAGGTGGTTGGCATGCAGTAATGAAGTCTGCTTTGTTAACTGCTGATTGGCAATTCCACAGTCCCACAGACAAAGGGGTGTCACTGAGGAAAGTATGATTAAGAGAGCGGAGGCTTTGAAGGTTGAGGTGCCGTTTGGTTGTGTGAGGCCTTCTTCGCAATCCTGTGACAACAGGAATAGGATAAAGGCAAATTTTATAAAGAAAGGTGGCAGTGGCAGTTCTCAAACACACATGAATTCCCTCATCAGTAAATCTTTCAGCTCTGCAGTGACCTGGTAACGAGCCATTCATTTGATTCAGGTGTGTTGGAGTAGGGCTGCATCTAAGAGTGCCAGGATAGTAGCTGTCAAGGACTGGACCTGGGCACCCCTGATATACAGTATTTAAGCTGTAAATTACATGCACCATTATTATTTTTAAGTAGCGAGGCTAAAAATGGAGATATAATTAACCATTTCCTACATGTTTCAGACATAAAAATACAAAAATTTTTGTCTAATGTCATGCTGCCAATCTACCACATCTATTTTTATGAGTCTGTAATGCCTAATGTGTTTATAAAGAAACAACACAGCCATTGCCTACATTTTACTTCTAGAAAGCACTTTCTTAAAACCAGGGCTGAACCAAAGTGCTTCACAGCAACTTGTGCACAGAATAAACATGTCACGTCAATACTTGATGAAAATGGTTTGCAAATAAAACCATCAATTACACCAGAAAGATCTGCTAAAATGTCCTGACCTCAGTGGTCACAATGACCACAACAAACAAACTGAGCAAACAGCCACAGTCAGGGTGCCTTTTCTGCGTGAACTTTGAAACTCACATGATGGAGAATTTTCAAAGATTTTTACAAAGCTCTGTTTTGAGTAAAGAAAGGGGAAAAAATTGTCAAAATCTACATAAACTGTCAATCAGGTGAGTAAATAATGAGCAGAACTTTGTAAGAATGTATTTTGTTTATGTATGTTTTATAATAGGCTATATTGAGTTTATCATGAAGGCCACATTCACTGAGGATCTGTGGTTAGTTCTCCAAGATGCTGGACAAAAAAAAAAGACAAAAACAGAGAAAACTTATTTGTTTTAATTAGTTAAAAAGTCCTTTCAGTAAACCTTTCAGTAAACTACAATTTTGTCCCTATATCCTATAGAAGCATGCACTGAATGTGACAACACACACACACACACACACACACACACACACACACACACACACACTCTCTCTCTCTCTCTCTCTCTCTCTCTCTCTCTCTCTCTCTCTCTCTCTCTCTCTCTCTCTCTCTCTGACTGAAGAACAAAATAAAAAATAAAATCTGGGGTGTTGGAATGAAAAGTACCTTAAATTCTTCTTATCATAAACATATACCTCTGAATGAATAAAAACGTGCAAAGACATTTTCATGTTGTTATGGAAGCCCATTTCCGCCATTTTGAAAAATATTCCAATATTATATATTCCATATTCAATATTCCATATTCTTTTAGGAAGAACTCCAAAATATTGTTCACTTATGGAACACCCACACCATTCGTCGGAGTAGAAATATGATTGCTCCATGTGGCCAACCCTACACGATGTATACCTTTCCTCAGCTTTTTGGTGGACAAGATCATCTGAAGCAAGTTTCTGAGCAAGCAGTGCAAACTTGCAAAGCACAATGTCTTCAGAGAGGACCATACACCTGTGATGAGACAGTGTTCGAACTATCCTGCCTTCTGATGACAGAAAGCTTTCTACATGCACCATCCTCACCAGATGAAGCAATAGAATTGTACTTATTTTTAAGAGCTTGCATATGTACAAACCTGTAAGGCAAACATTTGCCCTGCGATGAACTGTTGACCTGTCCAGGTGACCCTGTCTCGTGCCTACAGACAGTTGGAGATAGGCACCAGTAGACCCCACAAAGAAGAAGTGATCAAAAAATGGATGGATGAAAATGAAGAAAAAGTTCCCAGCTTTCATTAGCCTCTTTGTACTCAATGTTATTGTCCATATTACCCTCACACGCACCTACAGGTTTCATCATGATGTAAATAACTTTGATAATTTTGTTGCTAGGTGCTACATTGTTCTAAATTCTTGTTATGTATGACATCTAATATATACTGGGATATCTATTAGAATCTTAACAAGACTCAAAGCTAGCTTTACTCAATTTTCCCTGAAATGTGCATGATATTTAAAGATGTAAACACTAATAAAAATTAAAGTCCTTAGACTGGAAAAACATTTTGAAATTTACTTTTGCCTTGTAAAATCTATCATACAAATGCAATCAATGCTCAGCATACAGTATATTTAAAACAATCTATTTATAAAAGCAAGACTCTCCTCATAGTATTCTGTAACTGAACATTAATATTTTAGTTATAAACTGTGATTTATTTTTTATTCGGAAATCATAAAATGAGCTGAAAAATAAAGTTGCACTGCTTATGATAAACATGTAAGTTTTTTATTGAACAATCTGGTAAAAATTCATAACAAAATAGAGGATTTATTTCTTTTTACCAAACTAACATTTTTTCTCATAAATGTAACAATATTCAGGAATGTTACAACATCAACCTGACAAGGTAAAAACATCAAAAAATACATTTAGTGCTCAGAAATATCCTTTTGGAAGGAGGTTCTCTCCTATGTCCATGACAAAGCAGCTGTTGCTGCTCAGTATACATTGTTGAACTCCACAGGCAACTCTGGGAAAGACAAGTATGTCCAAGGTAGCTCCAGGACTGGCCCACAGGTATGAGCAACTGGCCGTCATGCTACTCCATCTAAAGATGTGAAGACAAGCAAAAATTACATATTATTTATTTTAAAACATATACTTATTGTGACTCAAAGAGTAGGCTAGATCTATATTAAAATCAATGACAGTACAAATAAGTACACAGGAATTGTTTTAAGTTTTGCAGTGAGTTCAAGTTCGGGGGCTCTGATGAAGGGAGTAAAAAAAGACTTATGTGCTCGTTGATGCAACCATCTACAGAGCTATTGCCATGCTTTGCTCGTAGCTTCGCCATGACTGTTATGAGGGCAGGGGTGGGCTCAGGTAGCCAAAGGTGCTCGTGATTGGCTCTGTCCTCTAGAGAGGAGTGGTCTTTTCCCTTATTGATGTCAGCAGGGGAAAGATTTTGAAACCAGCCAGTTGGGTCTCAAACACAGTCTTTGGGACTGATATGACTGTTAAAAGATAGTGAATTTTGCATCATATGGGACCTTTAAGCCAACTAGCTGACTATACAGTAAGCAGTGCAGTGAAATAATCCAGAAGTGAGGTAGTAAGTGTTACGAGAGCAGGTTCTAAGAGGAGCTTGGTTGCTTCATTAGCTGTTTTGGAAGGAGGAGAAACAAACCTTTTATGAAAAGAAAGAAGAAAACCCCCTGAACTTAAACACAAGTAGGACAGGATCAGATACTATTCTATTTATAGTCTTTTCTCAAACTATCAAACTCAATTGTGACATACATGCTAAAGCAAGAGTTAGGTGATGTAACGTGGTTTCTACAGGATGTTTCACTAGTCTAGTGCAAACCCATTTTACAGCTTAGTTTGAATCTTTTTGCAGCTTATTTAAATTCTATTACAAATTCACCAGTTTTTAACCTTCTGATGTTTTGCAGGGTTCAAGGACAACTCAGAAAAATTATACACAAAAACTATGTTTTTTAGTCCTCCATTGTACCCTATGGGTTAAAATGAGTTGATACTTGTGGAAAATAACATCCGTTTCACACTCAGTGGGAGCAGAGCTCCAACCACTTCAGCACCACAAAGGTCCCACTGGGAACACCAAGTCCTGGATCCACAAACCTGCTGCTACTTCTTTCTTTTTTATCAACAGCAAAAATGCATAAATAAAGTTTCCTCCTGGGATTTATTACAATAGCTATACTCAAATGTATGACTAGTTTTCAATATTTAATGAAAAACATACATTGTAAGGGTGAATATTATAAAAATAAAATAAAATGAAAACAAAAGCGGTTAAAATTTAATAGTTTTTTTCACAATAAATTGTTGCAGACCTCACTGATACACAAACACAAGTTTTAAAAGTTTATTTTTGTCTCTAAATCTAAACTTGGACCAAAAAAATGCTGATTTTTGAGGAATCTCGTTTTGACAGTTTTGAGAACATTCATTTAGACTTTAAAACAAAAATGGTGGAGGAATATTTAGATTTTAAATCAAAAGTGATAGAGAAGTATACACATTAGATGCAAGGTCTCTCTCTGTTACTGACTGGATGTCTTATCTTATAACGAACACTCCCTCTCAAAGAGTCTGGGTCCTGGGGGGAAGGAAACAGACATGTTTCTTGGTATCTGGACCCAACACTCTCTGCCCCTGTTTACCCACCAACATCCTGCACAAACAGGCCTGCCTCAGAGTCCGACAACAGTGAGTAATCTTGACCAATCTGTTCCTCCATTCCTCTGGCTTCTGCTTCCTCCCAGCAGGCTCCAACCACGAGCCAACGGCTCAGCTCGCGTCATGTGGAGCCGCCGGACGGGAGGGTGGCGCGCTGTGGGCGCACGCAGCCCACCTGGCTGTCGAACCGAGTGAGATCTCTGAGGATGATGATGATGACAACATGGTCTGGTGTCAGTGAGGATGATGATGACGATGACAAAGCTGAAATACAGTGAATGGGAGAAATGCTGAGGAGTTGGTTAGTCTGGTCCAGTGAAGTGTTCATGTGGTTAAAGTGAAGCTGTACTATGAACACAGGATGTGGTCAAACAGGTGTTTGACTTTCTCTTGAAATTAGTTTAAAATCTTAAATGATATATCCTCTGCTTTCGGTTTTAAAAATAGGCAAAGGGGTTAAGGTGGAGGAAAGTGAAACCCTCAGAGGAAAGCACCTGGAAGCACCTGGTTCTCTGGCAAAAGCACATTTCAGAGTTTGGGTTTGGAAATAACTCCCTTTTGTTGTAGATGTCAGTGTGCCAGACTGAAAAAAAAAAGGGTCATGTAAAAACAGAAACATAAGAACGTCAGACTTAGGGGAGCGTGTTATTTTAATTTTTTATCTCACCTTTGTTTAGTTTTGGACGCACAGTGACGTTAAAGAAACTGGTTTTTTACACTTGCTGGGTGGTTTTAGGCTGATTTCTTTAACAAAGAAGAGTCTGGTCGAGAGACATTTTGTAAAAAAAAATTCTGGCCGTCTTAGTCACATGACTGATATTTGTTAGACACAATTCGTTTGCGATCACAATTAATTGCAAGTCAACTGCAGACAATATGCCATTACTCAGCTATCGTTGTCCCTTTGTGCTGACGTTCTTGTTAGTCCAGATTTAAACTTCTGCTCCAACGTGAACTTCATTAGAAAAGGAATAGTTGCTATATAAAATGACATTTCTTTTTGTTTTACATAACAGCAGACTAGAATTGGTCACCTTTCCCAACAAACAAGTGAAAACTTATAAGAGAGAAAATAGCAAGCTTTTAGATCTACTAATTGTTTAAGGACAAAAAAGTAGCAGCGGTGTGGGGTGGTGTTGGCGTGGCCGGTGGACTACGTGAATTCTACCAAGAGGTTGCCACGAGTTCGTGACTCGCTCAGTGCCCAGCTTCAGCCCCTCCCCCATGCAGACCGAAGTCCGAACCACACAGTGTGGGGGGTAGGGAGTGTGCCATGTGCCAAGCTTGTCGCTGGTTGGCAGTAGCTCCCCAGTGGCGCTCACGCGTCTCCCCGGACGCACCCCCTCCCCCTGGTCCAGGGACTGGGTCCTGGATTTGTTGTGTGGTCCGGACGGAACTGGCTCAGGGTCTGGATCCAGACCACGGTCCACAGACCATACAGCCTCCCCAGTCTCACCACTGTCTTCTACACCTTTACTTTCATTCTTGCAGAAACTCTTATATCACACCTCACCCCCAAGGGCGGCTCCCAGACCCCACCTGGAGACACAAACCAGGGCGGGAGGAGGGGGACCCTGAAGTAGGACCAGAAAGAAATCAAAACAAATTATTTCTTTAAAGGACAGTACATGTCAGGTTGGAGGACCAGACAAAGGGGCAGCGCTCAGGAGGACCATGAGGTCACGCAAAGCGGCGAGGCGGCCCGACAAGGCGAAACCCTGGAGGGTGGGGAACGTCTCAAGCTTGACATTGGTTTGTGCTCCATTTATGCAGCATACCTTCATGATATATCACTGTAGCATGAACCTTTTACATACATTTGATTAGTAATACAAATATCCCTAACCTTCTGTGAGTAGTGTAGCTGACAAAGGCGGTGCAAGACCAGAAGAACAAGTGTAAACGTCATTTTTCAGAAGTGAAACTTAAAGTGTCAGACCTGGTTTCAGCCTTCAGGGCTGCAGTCAAGACTAACTTGTGTTTCTGTCTGAAGGAGAATTAACGTGAGTTCATCTTTTCTTTTGACAAATTGACTCAACTATCGGTGAGTACAAATAATAATATTTACTGCATCACAACAATCAGCATAAACTCAGATTCAATCAAAAAGGAAGATTTACTCTTTTCTTTTCCTGCTGACACCTCATCAAAAAAAATCAGTAGAAGTTAAATTAAACCACAGCGTTCTGAATAACAGTAATAATAAACTAATGCATGTTTTTAATTCCTTGTTTTTTTCTCATTGACTCTTGTCCTCAGAGGTCAGAGATGTCTGCTGGCAGCAACCTGAGATCAGAGGATCAGTTTCTGTGCTCCATCTGTCTGGATGTGTTCACTGATCCAGTCTCCACGCCGTGTGGACACAACTTCTGCAAAACGTGCATCACCCAACACTGGGATGGTGATGGTTTTTACAAGTGTCCCCTGTGTAACGAGCTTTTCCGCACCAGACCTCAGATCAGAGTCAACACCTTCATCAGAGAGATGGTTGTTCAGTTCAGACACGAAGCTGAACAGAAAACCAGCATCAGCTCAAAGCTACATGCTGCCAAACCAGGAGATGTTCCCTGTGATGTCTGCACTGGGACCAGACTGAAGGCCCTGAAGTCCTGCCTGGTGTGTCTGCTCTCCTACTGTGAGACTCACCTGGAGCCTCACTTGACAGCATCACGTCTGAAAAGACATCAACTGGTGGATCCTGTGGAGAACCTGGAGGACAGGATGTGTGTGAAACATGATAAACCTCTGGAGCTGTTCTGTAGAACCAACCAGACATGTGTCTGCTCGCTCTGTTCTGTTTTAGACCACAAGACTCATGAGTGTGTTCCTCTGAGAGAAGAATGTGATGGAAAGAAGGCAGAGCTGGAGAAGGCAGAGGTTGAAGTTCAGCAGATGATCCACAACAGACGACTGAAGATTCAGGAGATAAAAGAGTCAGTGAAGATCAGTCAAGATGCTGCAGACAGACAGAAAGCAGAAGGTGTTCAGGTCTTCACTGCTCTGAAGGAGTCTGTTGAGAGAAGCTTGAAGGAGGTCATAAAAGAGATCCAAGACAAACAGGAAACTACAGCGAAACAGGCTGAAGACTTCATCAAAGATCTGGAGCAGGAAATCTCTGAGCTGATGGAGAGGAGCTCTGAGGTGAAGCAGCTCTCACGCTCTGAAGACCACCTCCACCTCCTCCAAAGCTTCACATCCCTGACAGCTGCTCCACCCACCAAGGACTGGACAGAGGTCAGAGTTCATCCACCATCATATGAGGGGACCGTGGTGAGAGCTGTCGGTCAGCTGGAGGAGACTCTCAAGAAAAAGATGAGGAACCTGTTGGAGCTGAAGAGGGTCCAGCAGTTTGCAGTAGATGTGACTCTTGATCCTGATACAGCACATCCTCACCTCATCCTGTCTGATGATGGGAAACAAGTGAATCACAGTGATGTGAGGAAGAACCTTCCAGACAACCCAGAGAGGTTTTCTCTGTGTGTTAATGTTTTAGGAAAACAGAGTTTCTCTTCAGGCAAATTTTACTTTGAGGTTCAGGTTAAAGGAAAGACTGACTGGGATTTAGGAGTGGCTAGAGAGTCCATCAGCAGGAAGGGAATAGGTCCACTTGGTCCTCAACATGGTTACTGGATTATTTGGTTGAGAAGTAGAAATGAGTACAAAGCTCTTTCTCTCCCTTCAGTCCGTCTCCATCCTGAGTCTGGTCCTGAGAAGGTGGGGGTGTTTGTGGATTACGAAGAGGGTCTGGTCTCTTTTTATGATGTAGATGCTGCAGCTCTGATCTACTCCTTTACTGGCTGCTGCTTCACTGATAGACTCCGCCCATACTTCTGTCCCTGTTTAAATAATAGCGGTAAAAACACAGCTCCTCTGGTCATCTGTTCTGTCAATCAACCAGTTTGATGTTTTCTCTAACAAAGCCCCAAGAACAAAAGTTCAAATCTGAAGTCCTGCTGGTGGAGAGGTGAGGTAAAACCTCAGAAACAACTTCAGTTCACAGATTGACTTCTGATTAGATCTGTATTATTCTGCATAAAAGAATCATTACTTCATGATGAATTAAATGATTGTTTTGATCTTTAAGATAGCCGTTTTCTTCTCTCACTAATAATGAATAGATCCATGTTCTGTGTGAAGTCATTATTAACTAGGTGTTTTTATATAGTTAGCTTTTCTGTAGAATGTTTAGCCTCCATAAAACATGAAAACAGGACAGAATGATGTCAAAAACTGTCACAACGATTCTTGTTTCTTAAGAATAAACTTAAACTATATACCTAGGTGATCAGTCAAAACTTCATGATGCCACAGGGTGTGATTTGTTGGGGGGATGTGTAGGATTTATACCCCCCTCCACTTTTGACATACCACCCTGGTTGTTAATTTCTCATCCCAGGAGGGATATAGGTATATCCATCACCTGATGGGCTTGTAAATCATGAGCTTTACCTTCCAGAATGGAGCAACACCCTCACTTTATTAGAAACCCCAGTCCATTGGTCCATCTCCCGTTTCATCCTCATATTGCTAATAAAGAAGAAACCGAGATACATGAATTCACTGAGGTTCTACCTGATTCCAGGTGAGGACTATGACCTCATCCACAGGAGATTATACCAAAAACACATTTTACCATAACTTTAAAACCTACAAGTGGCCAAGAAAAGTGGCAGGGTTATATTTTTCTTTGTAACAGCACAAAATTATTTCCCAAGACAGAGAAAGCAAGTATTTTTAAAAAATAGCTTTATTACCATACATTAAAAAAGCATCAGCCTGGTTTAACTCTGTAGGAAAGCCAATATGAAGGTTGTGTGATGAGAGCTCAGAGCTTGGCTCAGTTTCACCAGAGGTTTTCACTTTCACGTCCGGCAGGCAGACATGAAGAGACTCTCAGCGAGGTGGGGAGTGCTCCCAGAGGCGAGGCGGCTATTTGTGACTCAGCTGTGACGCTTCGTTACCATCCTTACAGAAACTCGACTCTTAGACTTCCTTAGACTGTTTACATCCTCATGTTCTATGGCTCTGATAAATGTTCATTAAATCTGATTATTAACACCTGAATTTGTGGGAGTTTCAGCCGCCAACAGTTTTTCCGGCCGGTTTGCAAAAACATCCGTTTCATGGGAGTGATGGTTAAACAATGCAATGTGACGTGTGCTAAATTGAGTTTACCTTCATCTGAATATGGCAGCAGAGGCCCGTCACGCCCTTCAGATCTCGTGAGCACATACCTTCCCCGTGAGTCACCTGCCTTTGTGTTTTACGATAAACATGATTTGACAGGTGTCACATGACAGGCCACTGAGTCTGCATAGAGACGCTTTTCAAACTCGATGTCAACACCTAAGCCTCATTAGACATTTCCAAGGATTTATTTTCAACCCCGAGGTTCTTGCTGTAGCCAGAAACATTGTTTTTTTCTCTTTTATCCAGTCAGTCAATCTGTCGGCGTCCTCTCTCGTGACTACAATGATAGGCTGTCAGAAACATGAGCTCAGATTTACGCTTTTCTTTTTCTCATTGTCACTGTGTGTAAGCAATCATTTCATAAGCAGCTTTCGTTCTTGTTAGGTAAATGTTCTGAAATAGACCTAAATATTATATTTCAAATGAGATAACGGACTGCTCATACCCGATGATAATGTGTTTACATCTTTAATAAGTCATTGCTGCCTTCTTTAAATGTATTTGCTTCTCAGTCGTTTGTGTAACATAAATATTTGAAAATCCCTCTTGGACCTGATCCCTTGGTGCACTAAGGTCCACTTTTATCTGCTGCTGCTGCTATTTATGCTGTAGAATTCCATTTTTAATTCCCACATCATGCAAAATTGACAGCAATGTAAAAAACTATAAAATGTGTTTGCAGCTAAAACCTTTGAGGTTGGAGCTGTTTTAAGACGCTGTGCTCAGACAGTTAGATAATCAGTCCTGAAGGACATTAACTCTATTTCTCCAAACTAAGGTCATTCAGGAAGCTTTATACAACTAGTACGTTTAAACATGCTCCCAGATGGACACAATATCCGTACAAAATACCTGGATTCTGATCAGTCTGCAGGTGGACAGCTCTGAGTGCATCACTTCACACCTGTAATTAGCTTTAGCTTTACCTGTGTCTCCAGTGACCGTGTGATCCGATCTCAAGGCCCCGAGCTAGTTGGGAAAAAAATTCTGTTTGCAAGACCAAATGTCAGAGTTCAGTTTCCACCTTTACCTGAATAGGATAAGAATCACTCTCTTAATCTATAAGTCCTGTGGTTATTTCCTTGTGAATGCTTTGGTTTTTACTGACATATATCTTTATGACAGATATGTCAGCAGAGGGTAATACTCATTTAAAACAGGGACTGGTTAGAATTAAGGGCTCTAACACTTGTTCTTGTGCTCATAAATTACAGAAATAATGCTAATCTTTTTTTTAAATTATCATTAGACGTAATAAAATCTTGAGATTTTCCCAAAAGGTTTTTTATATTTCTGCATCAGATTGCTTAAAATGGGCATTAATTTATTATAAATTCAGCTCATTTTAATCATTAGATACTTTCATTCATCCCTAATTTGAATTTCCATGATATTGTGTTCCAGGTCAGTGTATTTCTTTTCTTCTTTTTTCCCCTGCATGACCTTGCATTATGATTTTAAGATGAAAATACTCAAAGAATCAATGGTTTTAATGAATATTGTTCAATTGCATTATGTTCTGTACTTAGAGCAAGACACAAAACTCTATACTTTTCTCTTGATTATATGAGACAAACACAATAACACAAGACAGGAAGGGTGATTCAGACATTTTAGACAGACTCACCTGGGATAGAAATAAAAAGAACAAACAAGTGGCTGCTAAATGTAATAAAGAAGTTTAGAAACAATTATCTAGAGTGTGGAATGGGGAAAGGTCACAATAACAAACATACTGCTAAATTTAACTCTTTAGAAATAAACATCATAAAGAAATAAAGAAGCACATTTCCGGATGTGTCATAATGTCGATTACAGTTGTGATGTGCTCAGACAGCAGCTACACACTCACTCACTGTTTCTGTTCAGCAGTGACAATCTGACCCGAGGGATCGGCCCTCTCCCTCGAGCCTCGATGACTCAAACCCGGGTACAGACTTCTCCAGCTGGTTGCGTTCTCCCAGCGTCTCCTCGCTGAAGGCCAGAGCTATCTCCATCACTGCTTCTGAGCCTCCTACCAACCCTCAGGTGGCCTCTAAGGAAAGTCAGGTCCCACACTGGGAGATGAAGGGTGGGGTGTTATTTTGAGCAGCTTGCTAACGTATGGAGGAGTGTGATTGCGTAAAGCTGAGATAGGATGGTGGTGTGAGTGGAATAAAGATGTTGTATTTAGACGTACGTACGTACGTACATGAGCTGTGCTCTTTAGCTGGAATGAGTGAATCATACCAGTCACTCACATCCCTACCTGTCTCAGACCATGCAGGGTTGTGCGCAATAGTGTGTGTGTGTGTGTGTGTGTGTGTGTGTGTGTGTGTGTGTGTGTGTGTGTGTGTGTGTGTGTGTGTGTGTGTGTGTGTGTGTGTGTGTGTGTGTGTGTGTGGGAGTGTTTTCTACTTCTCTGTCAGGACTTGAACTAACCAAGCTTTTAAAATATTTTTGAATGCAGTAAATAATACAGCCTGGTACTTATGAGGGTAAGTACAGGATTCTTGCAGATATACTTACAAATAAGTACCTCGTGAGTACCCCTAAAGTGTCCTGTATGTACCCCCATAATTACCCTTTACATATCCCTGTAAGTAAACTGTATACCTTGTACGTACCTTCATAATTACCCTCTATATACCCAGTGTTTACCCTTGTAAATACCAAGTACTTACTCTGTAGATACCACGAACATAGTACACTTCCCCAAACTAAACTGAATTGAATCAAAAACTTAGTTTAAAAAAAACATTTCCCAGAGTTTTCAATGCATTTGTCTTAATTCAAAATGTACTTCTTATTATTTTTTTAATGACGACACAACTGTGTTTTTCACATATACCCATTATTACTTGTGACCTAGAAACCATGACAACAGTGGAGCCATTTTTACAGTTTTTTAAAGTCTGCCTCATCATTAAATTTTGATTGCATGGTGAAAATGTTATTAACTGGGAGGATATTAAATTGTGTCAAAGAAACAAATTTAAATTTGTTTAGAGCGACTCTCCAGGCTCAGAATGTTCTTTCTCTGTACTTTGATGTCAATATTATTGATGTTCTCGACACCTAAATGTTTGAGATTTTGTTTTTTGTCCTGCTTTTCTTCAGGATTGAGATTTTCTTTGTTTTTTCTTTCAGAAACATGTTTTAGGAGTAGCTTAGCCAGGACTGGAAACTTACATATCAGTTTATTGAATTAGTTTTCATGAGAAATGTATGAGAAGGGATTCATTTTGTCCTTCAGGGATTTTCAAAGTTTCCAGAACTTCCAGGCCCCATGACGGAGAGGCAACCAGTCCAGGATGTTCCCTCCGTCTCGCCCATTAGACACTAATTGCACCAAACAGGAAACAAGCCACCACAACAATAACACACTGGTTGTGTAACTGCATGCCATAGTAAATAGCTGGCTGCAATTTACAAAGAATGTGCTGCCAATAAACATCAGAGATGTCTAAAAACCTTTCAGTAGACAATCAGCAGGTCATTTTAAGCTTAAACACATATTTGACATCTCTTCAGGCAGTGGAGGTTTTCACATTTTCACCTTTCCACTCATGAGACTTTACTAAAGTTTGATTATTTTTTATGTTGTTAGGGTTTGGGTGTTCTTGGACTTGTTGTCAGGTCTTTTCATCAGTGTTTTTTATTTCATTGCGCCACAGTTCATTGTTTCCCTCAGCTCATTCGTCACTACAGACCTGTGCACCATCTCTGTCCCCCATCTGTGATCACCTCTTCCTGTAAACAGAGGGCAAAATAAGTTTTGAATAGCTCACCAATCTTCTATTTAAACATATTTCGACAGGTGCTATCAGCAGGAAACTCTTCATCACAACCCATCCACCTCTGCTCGTTTCAGATGATGGTGGAAAGAGTAGCCGAGCCAAAAGGCTACCTAGCTCTTAGTTTACCGTTTCCAACCCTCACCACAAGATTTGGATTGAAGAATTCTGTCCCAGGAACAAGCAGCTGAAATGAGCTTCTTCCCTATGGGTGATCAACTCAGCCTCAAAGACGAACTGAGGAGCTCCATCATCTGAGGGGAGCTTGGAGCAGAGACACTGCTCCTCTTCATCAAAAGAGTCAGCTGAGGTGGTTTTTGGAATATGAATCCAATGCTTCTTGATTGCATGGGGCTGCATTGCATGGGGCTGCATTGCATGGGGCTGCATTGCATGGGGCTGCATGGTGGCGCAGTTGGTTAGCACTGTTGCCTCGCAGCAAGGAGGTCGTGGGTTCGCGTCCCGGCTCTGCGGCCTCTCTGCGTGGAGTTTGCATGTTCTCCCCGTGCGTGCGTGGGTTTCCTCCGGGTGCTCCGGTTTCCTCCCACAGTCCAAAGACATGACTGTCAGGCTAATTGGGCTGGTAAATTGTCCTTAGGTGTGAGTGGGTGTGTGGTTGTTTGTCTCGTTCGTCTCTGTGTGGCCCTGCGATGGACTGGCGACCTGTCCAGGGTGTCCCCTGCCTCTCGCCCCTTGACCGCTGGAGATAGGCACCAGCTGCCCCGCGACCCTCTGTGGAGGAATAAGCGGCTACAGAAAATGGATGGATGGATGGATGGGCTTCTTGATTGCTTTCCCACTGGAAGAAGACCCCAGAACTCACTGGAGGGATTATAGATCTTTTCTGGCCTGGGATCTCCTTAGAGTCCCCAGAATGAGCTGAAGAAGAATGTCTGGGCTTCCCTCGATCTGCAACTGAAAATAGGATAAATGATGAAACATGCATGGAAAAACTTACAGCCAAAGCAAAGTCATGATCAGATGATTGTTAACGTTTGCAAATAACAACAAGGGGAATGTTTACAATGATCAGTTTCTTAAAGAATCAGGACTTGAACAAAGCCTAAATATTAGTTGTACTAATTTTACTGGGAAAGGATTAAATCCACCACTACGTCTGAAAGTAGGACTTGATGCATCATCATGAGCTCAATCAGAGAGAGTCTCAGGTCTCATTGGGTTAAACATGATGAACACATCCAGTATGTCAGCCTGCAGTTCAAACCACCATCTGATGCAGCCCTGCAGCTATAGTCACCATTCAGCATCACACAGCATCACTTCACTGACTGCCCCAGTTTGCTTGACGCAAAGTCATCACTGACATCATTTTAGTTCACCTGCCTCGGAGCATTTAGTTTACAAGAACAACGACAAGTGCAGGAAGAAAAATCAAAGCACCGACTTGTATCTTCATTCCAGAGGCGCTTTTGTCTGTGACTGCCTCAGTGCATGATGTCACAGCTGAGTGATGACGTCAGGGAGCGTGCTCCATGTGTGTGTGTGTGTGTTTAAGGATGCGGGGTGGAGCACTAATTACATTTAGTCCTGTAACTCTGTTTCAGAGGGCTAGAGTTTATATTTTTATGTGAATCAGAGCCATTTCAAATGACTGTGTTAAATAGTCAGTTTCAATGAAATGCATGACAATTTGTTTGTTTTCCACACTTCATTCACACGTCATAACACACATAAACAAAACACCAGTCTGTAGGCAAAGACATTTCAAGAAAAAGGCACAATCCTCCTGGCGTAAATGTACACAACAAAGAAAAGGAGAGACAGATGGAGGAAGAAGCCTGTGGGCTTAAACACACAGAAAGTAAGGCAACAGAGAAAGAAACGAAAGAAGAACCAGCACACACACAAAGAAGAGGCTTTAATGTATAATTAACTTGTGACTCATGCTCTTTTGTCAAGCCCTTCACATGCGCGTCCATGTGCACAAGCAGGCACACATGTAGCCACACAAAGCCGTGGTCCCATTTCGCCATCAGTTCTTCTCATTCAGCAGATGAAGGAGGGATGCTGGGGGGGGGGGGGAGGCCGCGATGGCAGAGTGACCCTCTGTCCTAAATTGGTTTGATGTAACAAGATGTGACCCATTCAGCTGTCCCTCCAACATCTCAACCTGCTTCCACTCTTTCATCTTAATTAGTTTTTTTACATCACACAAAGTGGTGCCGTCCTGCAGCAAATCTTAGCTTCACTCTTATGCTTTTTCTTTTGTGTGACAGTTACAAGACGGTTTATTTGATCAAATTTAATTTAATCTAATTACATGTTTTCATTATTTTATTGTACATCACCACCCATGGCTTGGGTTTTACATATTGCCTGCTCATTTGCATTAAAATTTAACTTCCAAAAAAAAAAAAAAAAACAACAACTGAAATGTCCTTGAAAGTCAAAATCCTGACTGGGAACAATAACCTCAAAATCCAATATGGCTATTGTGTGCTTTAGAAGTGATGCAATATATATTTCTGACAGTTTGTGGTTTATTAAGTGAGTTGAAAACACAGAAGTTTACAACCTAAACATGTTGCTCCAAGGTTGGAAAGCATAAAGTGCTGAAAAACCTTGGAGCTGTTTGCTAGTTAGCTTGCTCACTGATCTTATGATCAAATCCCGCTGGTGTCCTGACCTGCATCTGGGAGCTGGTTAAGTTAGACAGGAAGTCATTCACAGATTTGAATTCCAGGATAAACTGAATATTGGCCACTTTATACAAGCATCCACCTGCAGCCACTGTGTGATGTCAATCTGGACCAGGACCTCTAAGGAATGTTTCCAACACCTTGATGAATCCATGACATGAGGAAATATTTAGCTCTCGGTTGTGGTTTTGCTGGGGTGTAACTTTATGTCTCCATTTTCATGTGTCTCTGTTGGTTTTGTGAACTCCTCCTGGTTTCCTGTTTTATTTGCTTTTGTTTCACGTTTCATTTCTTCTTCTCTTTTGTGTTGTTTCAGTTTTGGTTTCTGATCTTGCACATCAGGCCTTTTTGTTATAACTCAAGCCCTTTGGTAGCCATCCCAGTATAAACTCCCAGGTTTGTGTCCTGTTAAATCCTCGTCTCTCTTCGTGTTATCCCTCATGTCTAGTTTTATTTTGCTTCTTGACAGGATTTGTTGTTTGTGCTTCAACCTACAGAAAGCACCTGATCCTGATGAGGTCCCTGGACGAGCGTGTAGAAGATACTGAATGCTTACAGTTTCTCCACACAACCACAACTCCAAAAAACAAACTATTCCTTTAATACAGTTTATTAAAAAGTACTCAAGTTACAGATAACTGTCAGAATTTATCAGATATGTGAGGTTAGAATGAAATAAAGTCAATAACATAAGATGAGACACAAGCGTGGACTGATAAGGCGAGGTCTCTCTCCGCTGATCTCTATCTAATCTGAAATATTGGAGACTTCTGAGCCTCGTCACAAAGGCTTCATGGAGATACGTGGTGATGACAGGACTGTGTTCCCAGTGTGATTCACTCTTCCTCATTTCCTGTTGACCACAGTCAGGGAGGCACAAAGCACCACGAGGATCAAAGCGGTCAGAGAGCACAGCCGTGGAGATCAGAGGCAAAAAAAAGTGACTGCGTCTTCATCATCATCATCATCATCATCAGGGATGCAGTCACCCTGGAGAGTTCTCATTAGCGTGTGATATGATAAGGTGCGAATGACGCTGAGTGTCAGGCGTACCAGATCTTACACTGTCACACAGTCTCACGTCTAATTGGACGACACTGTGGCAGCTTTACTCATGTTGTTGTTGTTGTTGTTTGAGCGATGCGGGGCTGGCTGGAGGATGATAAGAGACGGCAACGAATAAAAAAGCAAAAATATTCCCTCACACACATGCACACACACGACAACAAAACACACAAGACTTATGAAACACCAACGAGGCGAGTAGAAAGTTTAGAATCCGACGCTCGCATCTTCAGAGGCGAAGCTGAGGAAGATGATGCTCTGAATTTGAAATTCATTCACGGTTTTTCTCCCCTACTGTAAAGTGTGGTGGTGCGGGGGTGTTGCTGCTGGTGCCATTGACGCAGAAATGATCCCTCTCGTGCTCCAGTATTATAGCCAATCTGAGAAGATTAAGGGCAGAGAAGAAGAGTTAGTCATTATCCTCGCGCGAGCGTCATCTCCATCATCACGCAGTCATCTGTTGTGTAGATATGTTAATAAAAAGGGGAGAGAGCTGTGATGAGCACCGCTCAGGACAGAGGCGTTCACAGAGGCTGTGTGTGGGACGGCGGCTGGAAATCCTACAGTGCATCCACTGCTGGTGAATTCCTGCAGCTTCCTCTGATGCAAAATACAAAAAAATCTGAACAAAGCAGACAACCTGACCACCAGCAGCTTGGTCTATTTATGTATGGAAATGAATTTGTTCTGGTAAATTGGATACAAGGAGCTTATTTTATTCCCTCGCCTGAAGAGATACATCACCTTGTTGGAGTGCAAACAACACAATCAGAAAGCTGTTGCAGCGATTCGATTTACTGCTTTTATTCATCAGAGTGTGGGGAAACATAAAAAATACACACAAAAACCACTAAACGCAACAACTTCAGCAAAAGAGCAACAAAATACACATTAAAATTCAAAAAGAGGAGCATGATCAACTGAAAAACAATGAAATATTTACAATAATTCTATTTTATTATTAATGTTCTAAGATGATGGTCTTCACATTGTTGGAACACGTTTATTTGTAGTTTCACGTCCATTAAAAAATATACCACCTCACGCCAATGACTCATCAACAACGGCAGTTATCAACACCAGTTTTTAAAAACTGCATCATGGGAAAATTCAAAGGCAGAAATCTGCTGACCAAAAACAACTCAAAGGCTCGTCTCACATTTTAAAAAAACACCTTGGTGTTCTGCCAACTGACAGGACAAAAGGGAAACATCTGGAAGGTGTGTGCTGTTACATCTGTATTATAGAAAAACCTCGTCCCAGTCAGACATGGTGGTGGGAGTGTAATGGTCTGGGGCTGCTCTGCTGCTTCAGGACCTGGACCACTTGAAGCATTTGATGAAACCATGAGATCTTCTGTCTGCCTAAAAATCCTGAAGGTCTGACCTTTGACCCTAAATGAGCTGTTCATGCTGGAAAACCCATAGATATCATATATGAACGCTAGATGCCTTATCTGGGAGTCGACAGCATAGCTAAAGGGCGGCCATCTTACTGCAGTCAGCTGACGTTCTGCTCTCTATGGTAGCAGATGGAAGGTGAGTGATCAACTTAACTAAAAATACTCTTAACTCGATGAAATATTAACAAAATTACAAACAGGTTGCCTTATTACAGCCCTTATTATCTATAAGCTCTATATGGGATACTTGCAGTTTATGAGTTTCCTGACTGTTATCGATATATTTCACAGCCACGTCTCCAACGTTTATAACAAAACAAAAATCAGTTAAAAATTGAGCAAGTTAGAGGTATTTAATAGTGCACCATTGACAGCATTGTTACGGAAGGGGACAGCTGTCTGCAGTAAGATGGCCGCCGTGTTGCTATGTCGCAGTCCATTGTCGAACAGCGCGGGTAAAATATCTAGCCTTTATTTATGATGTGGGAAAACTCTCCAAAGTGGCTGAATTAAAACACTTCTGTGAAGAAGAGTGGGACAAACTTCCTCCACAGTGACTCACTACTAGTTCTCACACACGCTTGAGTTCAGCTACAACCATTTAGGGGTCAATTACTGGTTTTAGAGCCAGGTTGGTTTAAAATGAATGTATTTTTTGAAAACTGCATCTTGTATTTGTATTTACCCAGGCTGTCTGATTTTAAAATGTATTTTCTGACACAATAAGTGTGACAATAAAGCAAAACTTACCATCTCACATTCACTCAATTCATACAGTGCTATTGTAAAAGAATGGTGAATTTTTGGAGGACACAAGTTTAAGATCTCCAGAGACAGGCAGGTAGAATATGAAAAGAAATAAAGTTTTATTCACCTAAACTGAGAACAAACTGAACATGAGCTAAGACCCAGGTTTAACAGGAACAACAGGAACGTGAAGAGGAACAAAAAGCACCGTGTAGGAACTAAATATACTCAGGGTGAAAATGACAGAGTGGATGCAGGTGTGAAAATCAGAAAACAGGACCAGGTGTGTGAGAGAGCAGAACAACCAGGGAACAAACTCCAAACACTTCACAAGAAACAAATAAATTCAAAGTAAACCTAAAAACAGAGAGTGAATGAAGTTACAAGGTCGTGGAAATCAGATGAAAAAAAAATGGACAAAAAATAAAATATGAACCCAAACATGAGGAACGTTACAAATCCAGCCTCAGGAACCATCGACCACCACGGCACTAAACCCATCTTCACACTGTCTGTTTGTTTAGAGCTCACAGCTTCTCTCTGTAATGGATATTTAAACCATCAAAACATGAGAAGAAAAAGTGAAGTGAATTCACTGTTTGTGATGGGCGTGTTTCCCAGGAGGAAGTCTCTTCTACCATTACATCAATGTTTACAATGTGGGGAGTTTCCTTTATTTGCTTCTCTTTTCATTTTGCTACTTCACAGTAAGAGACAACACATTTTACATCAAATTACTGAACATACAAAGCTTTACAGTTCAGTTTATTCACATTATTCATATTACGATTTGCAAATATAAAAATATGTCAGAATTATCTTTAAAAATCAATGCATTAAACATTAAAATGTGTCGATCTGTCTGAACCGATGTGGACAAAAAGCCTGTTGAATAATAAAGAGGAACACTGAGGAGCTTTAGAGGAAAAGATGACCCGTGTGATTTCACCTCAGTTATCTCAGCTTGAGTCTTTAACGTCAACAAAAAGTGGGTTTTACAGCAAAGAGCCTGAAACCAACCTCCTCCCGCAGAGCAGCGTTATATTTTGGTGCTTTATTCACATCATTGACGAGTTTGAATATTAAGAAACACATCACGTATTTGACTTTCTTTGTAGCTGCAGTTGAAGAAAAGAGAGCAAATTGTGATTCTGTGACAGGCTGCTGATGACAAAGAGCCTAAAAATACAATTCTGAATTGATTCTTTGCTCAATCATTGTGCGTAGACACAACATTGATTCATTCCTTGAGATAGGTGCTGATTTCAGGCTTGAATGATTCAAATGTCAATGTTTATTTAGCTTGATGATTAAAAAAAAAACACCTAAATATTCCTTTAAAATGATCAAATAATAAAATAAGAAGCAGAAACAGTCCAGAGAAAAGATTGAAATGGTCATTTTGAAGTGTGTATTTGCATAAAGTTGATCCTAATTGTTGTGGACAGCCTTCTGAATGGCCTCAGTTTGGGGAAATTGTGTGTGATTTGATAAGATCCTGCATCAATCAGATATTTGAGTCTGTATTCATTCAAGGTATGAATATTGTTTTGT
The DNA here is from genome assembly GCA_006937965.1 of Callopanchax toddi. Taxonomy (NCBI): domain Eukaryota; kingdom Metazoa; phylum Chordata; class Actinopteri; order Cyprinodontiformes; family Nothobranchiidae; genus Callopanchax; species Callopanchax toddi. The sequence continues at coordinate 1,562,993 of SSNR01000033.1, read as the reverse complement.
TTGAGGACCACAATATGTGATTGAGGAGATTCTTTGGGGCTTTTCAGGGAACATCACATTAATAATCTGACAAGCTTAACTTTCTGAAATTAGTGGCAAAAATACTGAACTTTTTCATGATATTCACATTTTTTTAGATGTACCTGTAGTGCTTTTCAAGGCAGCCAAAGCACCTAAGAGAGGATCACACTCACTCACCTTTACAAAAGAAACACTTCAAAATGGCCAGAAACTCCTGTTAGAAACAACAGAAAGGCCTGCTTTAGACTGCATTGTCTTTCAAGTATAAAGTATGAAACTTTAACTATGCACCATCAACATTCTCCTCAGTCAAATTCTGTTGGAAAGTCACAAAGAGAACAGCTTTGTTTGTAGCTAAACTCTGAAAAATGTAAGTGAAAATGGAAAGTTAGATGTATAGAGGCAGGAAGGTGTTTTTTTCTGTTTGGTCACTCTTATTAGAAACATCAGTGACTATCTTTTGATCACATTTTCCAGCCTTCTGCTCAAAGCGTCGTCTATTTCCCCGTCTGAGACGCATGTGGCTCCAGTCGACTGACTCACATTCATCTACTGGAGATTTCTAAACAAAGCTTTTATTCTGCAGCACTCCTGCTGAGCTTCGTCTCACCTTTGATAGTCACCGTTCCAGCCTGGTGGTGACTAACGGAGAGGTGAGGAGACAGCTGGAGAGTCTCCACTGTGGAGAGGCTGCAGGCCCTGATGGGTTCAGCTGGCAGGTTTCTGAGGAGCTGATCCAGCCAGCTGTCTGTGTCGTGATTCACTCCTTTACTTCAGTTTTCAGCCCTACCACTAGGACTTGTGTTTTCACACTAGCATTCTATAGAAATGCAAGAATACAAAAATGTTGGAAACACACTGAATTGGTTGAGTTTGACACCTTTGCATGTGGCAAAACTGCAAATAGATCACAAAGTTTGGGTAAATCTTGCACATTATTTGAGGCCTTGGAAGTTGAGAACCTTGCAAATGTTTTGAGAGATTTTGGGAACTCTCCTGCAGATGGTGTGCATAATTAACCAGTTAGATACTTGGTTCAGAAACATTAAAGGGATATGAGGAATCTAATCCAAAGCATCTGAATAGCATTCAATATAAAATAGAGATATGGCTTTTAATCTTTCAAACAGCAGGACAGCGAGGTGCTCTGAGGTCATGTATTTATTGATTTATCAACATGATTCTTTATTAAATGAAACCCTAAAAGTAACAGTATTAGAAACTTAAATGTGTTAAATTGATCATTTTAGCTGCCTTCATGAACAGTTTACAAAATCTGTTCATGTTTGGCATCAATAAAAAGATGTTGTTATGAGAAAACCTTGACTTTATTGTCTGTTTCACATCTTGATTTTGTCTTAATACCAAAAACTAAACAAAAGAGTCTCAGAGGTTCATCGATATGTACTAATACAACAAAACAGTACTTCAGCTGAGTAACTTTTCAGTCCTGTGACTACCATGAGTTGTATTAATGGTTAAACCCACTGTTCATCATCTAATTTACTGAAACTGGTGAATAAATCAGGGTTTTCTTTTGGATGGGGTTTTGTGTTTTCCTTTCCAGTCAGCTGCAGAATGAAGTGGTAACAGTGGCGGCCCCAGGGGGGTCGCTTGGGGGCACCATAGCTCCCCTGGATTAGCTAACACTCCACTCACAAGAAAATATTAGATTTTTTATTTTAAAAACCTTTTAACATGCAGTTGTGGTAATATTTAACTTACAAAGCAAAACTAATTAGTCAAATATTATATCGAGAGTAAAAAGTTCAACAAGACCATCAGCCAATGAGAAGTGAGCTTGGCCTTTGACCTCACTTCACATGTTGTGAACCAGTGAAAGGTAGAGCTATAGAGGGAAATGGTTCGGTTTTTACTGCTCAAATTTCCATGTGTTGAGTCAGAACATTATGAATCTTTGGAAGCGGTCTCAGATGTGTGTGTTCATGTCTGTGCATGTTAAATCAGAGAATGACCATCCTTCCAATGAAATATTCATTAAATGGCACGCTTAGTAGAGCTCAGCAATGCCATGTGCAAAGCAGATAATGAGCTCATTCTGAGTTGTACTCAGAAGTGGTTTGAAATTAAAGAAGCAGCGGATGAATTAAATGGCTTTCTCCACCTGGATCTGATTTGTCTATCAGCACACCTGCTTTGTGTTTGCCTGTTTCAGAAGATCTCAGGTGTTCAGTCCCTCCTTTGTTTCTCAGCTGGATTTCACAGACACGTCTACAGGAAGGTGTGAGTGACGTTAGAGTAAATTTGACTGATTTGATGTTCTGATCATTTCTGAACGCAGACATCAGACGGCTGTGGAGCCGCTGACACTTTATGCGTTTCCACCCGATGCTGTAATCAGACCACACACTCACTCAGCGTTCGACAAACACACAGCGCCATTCTTGAATCTGATTCCACTAAAACAAACCTGGTGAGGTAGCGCTGAATCACCCGCTGGATTAAACAGGTGTGAGGCTCTGATTGTGATGGACGAACAAGTTCATATGAAGGGAACTGAGCATTTTAACAAACGTTCAGAAAATCCAAACATCTGATAGATTTAGTGTTTCTTTTCTAACACTGACATAAAATTTCCAGCCTGCTTTAATTTATATAAATCATAAGAAGTGGTTGCTCACCATCCAAACAGCCGTGCGGTTGATTATTTCACCTACCGAGCCCTAAAAGCCTGACTCAGAAACACCAGCGTGGATGATTAAGCATGTGAGACATCTCCAGTGCAGCTGCTCCAACAGGCTCTCTGCATGTTGGAGCTTTTATAGGATGTCGCCATAACTTCTCTAAACCCAAACGCTGAATAAACACGTTCTCACTATAAACAGAGAAGGCTGGTTGTGGGATGTGATGCATGTATTAGAAGATATGTCCAGAATCACAGAACAGTTGACCTCATTAAATATCTAATCAACTAATAAGCATGGATTTATTTTTCATCTTTGATCCTAAATATCTGTTAAATATATGTTTTATATAAAGGTTGAGTTAAAAATTCCTTCAAAATCTTTAGTAAATCAGTGCAGCTCTTCCTCATTAGAACTGTTTATTAGCTTTGCATTTGTGTAAAATACGCCAAGAAAAGTATTGACAAAAGGAGGAAAAGTTTTTGTCAAAACTCCAAAGTTAAAAAAAATTTTCAGCTCAACCACCAACAACACAAACCATAGGAAAAAGCTACAAAACTGCAAAATAATGTATTATTACTATCAGGCTATATGCTGTCGGTAACAGGTGTTCTATGATTATGGTAATAAAATTGTGTGTCTTTTAATTTTCTGGAGTTAAAACTGAGAATAAAAACAAAAACAAATTGTTTTTGTCACTTCATGTCTGATTTATTATTTCCTTCATAAATGTGAGAGTTAGTTATAAATCACTTTGGGAAGAGATCCCAGAAATACTTAGAAATTTAGAGTGTCATCCTTTGAGCTTTATTGGGGATTAATACACGATTTTTAAAAATCTTTTTATTTTACTATAGTTTCATTTTTTATTTTCAGATGACTTAAAAGATTATTTTTATTTTTTTCAGCTCATTAAAATAAACTTTTTTCATACTTTCTCTTTAACTTCTTAAACGTTTTTGTAATTTTAAACATTTTTTCAACATTCATTTAAAAAAATCTTACTTTTTTATAGAATTTTTTCTTACTTTTTAAAAGGTTTTACTTTTAACTAACTTTTTAAAAGTTAGTTTTAGGCTGCAGATCTAGATCTCTGTTTTTTCTATTTTTATTTTAACTCTTTAAATGCCCCATTGATTATTTAATATTTCATTATTAAAAACTGGGGGAAAAAACACATTAAGTTCTAAATAATAAAGAATAGGGGAAAAAATTAGCATTGGAGGTATTTAGGGTATTAGATTTGATCATAATTTGCAACAAAATTAATTTGATTTAATTAATATTTTTAATGTAGCATCCAATACTTTAATGATTTTGTGTGTACATTGTTGCCAGGTGTTCAGATGGTGCAAAACGCATCAATATTATATCTATAAAAGCATGTGGGTTAAAACATGATGTGTTTTAGGTGAATAATTTCAAAGCGTGTCCCCTTTAAGAAGGATCAGTTTTATGAGAGTGACTAATATTAGCGTTGTTTTATTAAACAATGGCACCAGTTCATGCTTACTTTCTGACGCTGAGTCACAACGTCTGCTGATAGGAGTCTGCATCATTCACCTGCAGACTTCTGTTTGTAGGAAACACTTTGATTAACTCCACCTTTTTAATGTTTTGCCTTCAAACAAACAATCAACAGCAATCAGGTGATGCAAAGTGTTTTACACACATCCTGGCTTTCTGCCCGTCTCAGTCCATTCAGAGAGGAAGTGATGCAGCAAACAACAAGGGGGGGGGGGGTAGTCAAAGATCAAAAGGAGAGATGAGGCTGATGGATCCCTGCTACAGTCCTCTAATGTCTGTCACCTCTCCAGAGGCTGCAAACACGTCATGTTACACAGGAAGCTGTTGATGGAGGAGATAAAGAAGAAATGATTAAAAAGTAAAATGCAACACAAGAATAAAAGGTAAACAGACACCCATTACATAAACACACCCACCTGACCTTGAGTGTCCTGAAAGGGCAGCCTGTCTCCGTGACATCATGACCAAATCAGACCTAGTGTCTGTGTGTGCGTGCGTGCATGCGTGTGTGTGTGTGTGTGTGTGTGTGTGTGTGTGTGTGTGTGTGTGTGTGTGTGTGTGTGTGTGTGTGTGTGTGTGTGTGTGTGTGTGTGTGTGTGTGTGTGTGTGTGTGTGTGTGTGTGTGTGTGTGTGTGTGGCCTATATAGAAGTTTTGTTGAAGCAGGATGGTGGAACAAACACGTCACTCCTTCAGCGAAGAGCAGCATTCATCACTGACGAGGAGAGGGGAGTTCAGAGCAGGAGGGGGAGTCGTCACATGGTGAGGCAGCAAGAAAAGAGTCAGGCGTTGGTGGTTAGAGATGGAAAACGTTTCGATCGTCTCATTCTAGCCCTGATTATTTTTATTTACTTGCATTTCAATCCACATTAGATCCTGTACACAGGAAGAAACAGACGACCTGAACAGCTTTAACAGAATTATTTATAAGCATCTAATCTGAAGGAGAGACGACCACCATTTCAGTATGATTTTATTATATCTATCTATATTTTTTTTCAATCTTCCTCTTGTAAAAACTTAACAAGGTATCAAAGCAGTAACCAGTTAATTTAAGGTTAATCTACTGACCTCTTAAACTGAGATTACGCCCCAAAAACAGCTCAGGAAACTCAGAGTTGCAATTTATTGGTGATCATTTATAATAAAAAAAAAACTCAAGAGTTTAATAAAAAGACAAAAAAATTTTGATCATTAATTTAGTGAGTTTTATTTCTCTTTGATTTGGGGCTATACATTCTTGCAGGTGTGGCAAAGATTCTGATCATCTGATGATTAAAAACAAGATAAAAACATTATTATTCAAAATAAAAGCTCAAACATAAAACCTGATGTGCATATCTCTGACACAGGATTGATTGATTGATTGATTGATTGATTGATTGATTGATTGATTGATTGATTGATTGATTGATTGATTGATTGATTGATTGATTGATTGATTGATTGATTGATTCCATAAAGGCTTTCAGCCGACATGGTTTAAAACTATAAAAATTAACTAAATAAAATAAAATCAAACGACTAAAAAAATGGAGTAATTCAAACTATTATTATGCTTTCCTTCAAGAAAGGCTTTTAATTTTTAATTGTCTAAGACGTTTTAATGACTCTTTTACAATCAAACCCCACACTGCAAAGCCAAGATTTAAAAAAAAAAAAAAAGTAATTCAGCAAATTAACAACTTCTAATACGTTATCTTATTGAAGTTACAAAATTCACAAAAATTTTACATGAAAAATTTTTTTTAAGTTCATTTCCCCCAAAAATGCTGCAAAATATTTTCATTAAAAAAGCATGTAAGCATGCAAATCCTGCAGTTTAATGACATGTATTGCAAAGATCCTGTATCTTAAAACGTGTAACTTTTCAGACAAGTACAAGCACATAAGTCTTTTACAGTGAACACAACTCACATGCTATTTTTAACCCTTTTACGAATCTTTATCCATGAAACCTAAGACAGATGTGAAGAAGAACCAATGGATGAAACAGGAAAATGTTGGTTGATGGAGATAAAAGATGCTTACTTGACAGTATTGATATATTAAATGCTGATTGGAGTCAGGATTAGTGCCTCAGAATAATCTGCAACCTTCCTTCAGAACAGAACCCAACAGAAAGAGTCCAGCTGTCCTTCAGCCTCCTGCACCTGCTGAACAGGAAGTCTATTTAAAGGAGTTTCAATATTTTTGTAAGAACCAGTTGTTACGCTGTCAAACACAAATGATGCCTAAATTACAAACACAACATTTGTTCCACAAATGCTGTATTTTGATGAAAAGTGAGTCACCGCTCTGAACATTTTCCCTTTCATTCTGCTCACCAGAGGGTGGAGAGGCTGGACTGTGAGGTGAGGGGGAGACCTACGTGTCTGCTGGGTCTCCTCTTTCACACACACACACACACACACACACACACACACACACACACACACACACACACACACACACACACACACACACACACACACACACACACACACACAGACAGAGGGAGGAGGTGTGTTATGATTGGGTGGTCTGAAGCCTGGTGAGTGTGTGACGTGGTGCAGCCTCCCAACCTGTCCTCCTCCGTGCACGGCGTCCATCACACTGATGCACACACCTGGCTCTTTACTCTGAGCGGTGCAGAGAGGTGGAGCTCTGCGCTGGTGGAGCTCCACCTCCCTCATCCTTCAGCACTGGAGGACATTTGTGTGGAATTGCTTTCCTCTTTTTATAAGACGGCTGTGATGTCAGACGTCGTGGGGATGGTGACTCATAAGGAACCCCCCACCCCTCTCAGCCCTGCCTCACTTTGCCTCCGTTTAAACCCCCGTGGAGTCCTGCAGTAATTGGCTGCATGGGTTTGTGGACTAGAGGGGGTGAACTCCTATATGAAGATCCAGAGTGTGAGTCATGAAGGAAGAGAGAACGCTGCACACCAGACCTCCTGTTTGTCTTCATTCAGGGACCGAAGGGATGAAGGTGACCTTCACCAAAAATGGAGGAAGAAATGTGTTTCCTTCTGACTTTCCCCCTGAATTTCTGTTTCCTGTTCATCTCAGAAACACTAAATTATCCCTCCTTTTTATTTTCATCCCCATAGCTGATTTTTCACCTGGTGACTCAGCTGTTTATCAGCACTAAAAGCAGCTAAAACACTCAGATTGTGAACATGAAGGAGTCTGAAGTCTAAACAGTGTGCAGATTTAAGTGCTGCTCAGATGTATCGAGTCATAAAGCAGCTTTGTGTGACAATAAAGAAAAGTGCAAACAATATGACATGAGCACATTTAAAGGTATCAGCTGTGATCACATGCACTTTAAAGAATAGTGACCTTTCTAGAAACCATGATGTAGATTTGTCTGCAAACTTTAATTCATCAGTCTGTAAACGGTTGCTTTTCTTCCATAAGTATAGAGGTTTTGGTGCTTTTCTTTCTTCAATTTGAAAACTGTCTGTTGCATATTGTCACCAAAGCACCAGACTTTGTGGAGTCATGGTGAGGTGAACATCAGTTTTCTCTAAACCCTGCAGCACCGTGTGCTGCAACCTAGTGGTGCAATTAACCATCACAGAAACTACTTACCAGGTTCAAGGAACCAAGTCGACTATATGGTAGTAGTGGTAGTATGTTTGTAAAAATCAGAATTTAAAAAGTATTTCTTGTCTTACGACAGAGTTGGGAAAATGTCCTTTAATCGCTGTGTCTGCAACATTAAATTATTATAATAATTGAAAACAAAATCTATTCAAAAAACAGAAAATTGAGATTTCATAATTGCGTTCTCCTCATCAAGAACAAAAAAGACTGATTTATTATTGCTTTCCTACAAAAGCAAAGAGCCACATCACAGCAATGGTTGTTTATAAAAATAAAAGGCAAACCCAGGAAGGTGAGGAGCTGGGAGTCTAAAAGCTAAATGAACTGACGGGTGAGGATGATTGAGGTGAGCGGAGGGTCAGGAGGATCAGGTGTTCAGAAAATCAGTGGCTGGTCTGAAAGGACACGAGACTGAACAACAACAACAGGAAGGAGAAAAAACACACAAAAGATTTGGTTAAAGAGCTCAGGTTTCTCACCTGATCTGAATAAGGTCTCCCCACAACGTGACTCTGACACTCAGACTGTCGCTGCTTCCTCATTTGGAGCCGAACATTAAATGATTCATTTTCATTCCCGTCTCTAGATTATAATTTATTTTTTAAATTGTGCTACATAATAATGAAAAAAGGAAAAGTGATGAAAAAGTAAAAAATGCAGCTATATTTAGGTTGTTTTTTTTTTTTGTTTAAAATAAAATAAATAATAAAACCACCGTGTCAAGTCAGGATTACAGAATATTTAAGGTTTTCTCACAGTTTATGTGGAGTTTTTGCATAAATATAAACAATTATGAAGGAGACTGTAATTGAACTACAATAACATTCAGTAGTAAAACACTAGTTTAACAGGAGCACAATATTTTATGGCTGTTGTAAATAATAACAATAAAATCAGAATAGAGGATGTGACTGAAAATCTGTGATCATCTGAAAGCATTAAGTGCCACCTAGTGGTCAAAGCTCTGAATTACATTGGTTTAACATGGAAGATGGGATAGGGTACATCAGCTGTTTTAATGACATCATTAATGTTTATATTCTAAGGTTATTATAACAAATTACAGCCAGTTTATACATATTATGAAGTAGTGAAAATTCTCTGATTAGACACATTTTAATTTACTTTAAACAATTTATTGTGCATTTTAAACTTTTTCTTTCTTATTTTTTTCACACATGGCTTTTGAGAACTGTGAAAGTAAAGACTGGTCTATAATTGATGAAACTTTTCTTATCTCCTGCCTTAAATATTGGAATGACTTTTGCTACTTTCATTTTGTCTAGATAGAAAAACACCAGATTTAAAAGAAAGATGAAAGCTGTGACTCAGAGGTCTACTTAGTGTTTTTACTATAGCCATATCGATCCATCACTGTCAGTGGGTGTTTTACTTTTAGTTTTACTTACAATGGTTCTAATTTCATTTTCACTTCTCCAAGAAACAGCAGCACTCTGCTTCCATTCCCATGGCCTCCTACTGGCCCATCATCACATTTGATTAAAGTCTTTGCAAGATTAGGTCCTACATTAACAAAAAAGGAATTAAATTCATTTACTACATCGTTTTTGTTTTCAATGACTTTATTATCATCATTAACGAACTGCCTGGGCTGGTCTGTGAATGAACAGAGCGTTGTTTTTCAGCATTCTTTGTTCTAAATTTAATAAAATCCTTAAAAACTTTATGTTTCTTTTTGCATGCATCCCACAACCCCTTTGTTATCCAAGGTTTATTATTATTATTACTTTACAACATGTTATTTTTGCACAATACTTGTCATAAAGAAATGTCATAAAGAAATGTCATAAAGAAATGTCATAAAGAAATGTACTTCCAAATTATTTCATTAAAGATGATAATGAAATAAAAGATAACAAAGAAATTGCCAATGCATTTAATCAATATTTTGTAGAGGTAGGACCACTATTAGCTGGTGCTATTGAAACCTCTTCCAATAAAGAAAGTGTAATTGATCCAAAAATAAATCAAAACCTCAGCTCTCTCTTTCTAAGAGGTGTTGAACATAATGAAATAATAAATATTGTAAACAAATTTGGAAATAAAAGGTCAACAGATTTCTGTAATCTAGATATGATGTTAGTTAAGGAAATTATAAATCATATCATCACACCCTTTACATACATTTGCAATCTGTCATTCAGTACTGGCATTTTTCCAAGCAAAATGAAAACAGCCAAAGTCATTCCTATTCACAAAGTGGCAGTAAACATCTATTCACAAATTACAGACCCATATCTCTTCTCTCACAGTTCTCTAAGATTTTAGAAAAACTGTTTGTGATTAGACTTGATCATTTTGTCAAAAAAATTTAACTTGTTGAATGAACAACAGTTTGGCTTTCGATCTAATAGATCTGCCCTGATGGCGGTCATGGCCTTAACAGAAGATATCACCACTGCAATAGAAGAAAATAAATATACCCTGGGTGTCTTTATTGACACCTTAAGGCCTTTGATGTCATAGACCACACACTCCTCCTTCATAAGCTTCATAGATATGGTATTCGTGGCACAGCCTATGCATGGGTAGAAAGTTATCTCAGCAATAGAGACCAGTATGTACTCATAAACAATGTTGAATCAAAAAAGGAGTTTATAAGTCATGGAGTCCCACAAGGCTCCATATTGGGACCTAAACTATTTATTATGTATATTAATGATGTGTGTGAGGTTCTGGATGAAGTGAATTGTTTGCTATATGCTGATGACACCAGCCTCTACTGCTCAGGTGATGACCTAAATAAGCTTGTGGGCACAGTGGAGAAAGAACTGGCTGTTTTAAAAGATTGGTTTGATTCTAATAAACTTTCTATGAATTTGACAAAAACAAAATATATTATATTTGGGAATAGAAAAATTAATAATCAAATTAAAATTAAAATTGAGGGTAAAGAAATTGAACAAGTACAAACCTATAAATTCTTAGGAATTACTGTGGATGAAAAACTAAGCTGGAAGCCACATATAAAGGATTTAAAGTCGAAAATATCCAAAAATGTTGGATTGCTGAGTAGACTGAGATTTGTTCTAGATACAAAATCACTTCTTGTACTTTATAATTCATTTATTCTTCCATATCTGAACTACGGTGCAGAAATATGGGGAAACAATTACAGAGCAAATACTTATCCTATATTTTTACTTCAAAAAAAGGCAGTTCGAATTATTAATCATGTTAACTATTTAGCACCTACAAACCCTTTTTTTATACACTTAAAAATTTTAAAATTCTTCGATATTGTTGATCTGCACACTCTGGCTGTGGTATACCAAGCACATCATGCTAATCTCCCACCTTGTATCCAAAAGATGTTTGAACACAGAGAAGGTGGATATAGTCTAAGAGGAACTGGAATATTCAAAACAAAGAAAATTAGAACTAATAAAAAAGTCGATGTGTCTCAGTGAGAGGTGTGAGGTTGTGGAACAGTCTTGCTGATGGTTTAAAAAACTCCAGCTCCCTAAAAACATTCAAAAAGAGGTTTAAATGTATTTCCTTTGGAAATGACTGTGCACAGGAAAATGTATCATGATGTCTATATTTCAATAATTTCTTTTTCAGTTTTGTTAATGATGAAAAATGTCTCAGCTGTATTGTCTCAACTGTAGCTTTCAAGACAGTGGTAAACAGGTTATGATTGTGATGGGTAGGCTTTAATAAGTTATACTTCAGCCTATACCCTTTCAATTAATAACATTATGTAAATGTATTATTATTTATCTATAAGAGGAAGTGGGAACTGTCTGTGATAATCTTGGTTTATCTTTTTAAGTTGTTGTTGTTAGCTCTTTTTTTTCTTCCCCACTCTGTTTTTTTTTGTTTTTTGTTTTGTTTTATCTGATGTTATGACTGAATAAAATAATCAATCAATCAATTATAAAGTGACAGATCTTGAAAAACGTTTCATAGGAAGCGTTTCCCTTTTTGACATAAACCTCACTCCAAAAAAACTAGTCCTCATTGGTCTCATCAGGTTTTCTGAAGGGTTTTTTATTCAACTTTGGCTGCTTTTTCACTCTTTTTCAGTCCAGAACATGAACATTATGTGAAGAATATGTTGTAATGTTTGTCTAACAACCCTGACCTATGAATTATTCAGACATAAAAAAGCTCCTAAACACAATTAATGAAACAGAGTTACAGAATTAATCAAACAAACTGTTGGACACTTTGTCACCAGCAGTTTGTCACAAATAACAGAGACTGACATGTGAAACAGTCTGTTAGAATAGAGGTAAGGTGATTTCCAGAGAGCTGATAGCTGAAAATGTATCAGATGATCAACTAAAGGATGAAAGGATTTTTAATAGAATCTGATTTTGATATAATGTAATAATGTAGTTATGATTACCTGACTGTGATAAACTCCCTGTTAATTCATTATCTCACAGGATTGCTCAGTCAATTTTGACACTCTTTTCAAATTGTTTTCTTCTTCTTGCACTCGTTTTTATTCTAAACATACACTTCAAAATTTGACACCATGGTCTGAAACATGCATAACTATTCCTGGTATTGTAAAATTTGGATTTTTATCAGATTGCTGAAAAATATGCATGAAGTTGAAATTGATAGCCTAGTAAACTAAAGTTTTGCTCTGCAGACTTTGTATATATCTTTTTGTTTTTGTCTTTGATATGCTTTATTTTGACTTTTATATATCCATATAGTCTGGCTTGCCAGGCTGATATTCTGATGCAATAAAAAAAAAGTTAGTCAGCTGAACTTAGACTAACAGAACTACTGACTTGGTCCACTAGATGGCAGCATTTCACAGAATATGGCACCAAGTCTCCTACAGTTAGAATGTTTTATCTTCATGATCCAAATAACCTCAGCAGGTTTAATAACACAACATCTTACATATTTAAAAAACTATAAAAAGTCATTATCATAGATCCTGATGTTTTTATTCTACTGACACATTATGATGTAATTAAATATGTAAAGTTTATTGTGTTTAATAAGAAATGAGCAGCTTTGCCATAAATGTACATTTAGACTGAGCTTGAACTCAAATTTGATTTGAGGCATGTTTTAAAGAGGAGTTTCTGATTGTAGGCTTTCACTTTTAGAATGACAAAGAATCTGCAAATAAACCCTTTATTATTTTTGTTTTGGCCGCTAGCTGAATAAAGTCCTGGGTGAGGGCTGATGTAGAGCTGTAATCAAACCCAGATTATCTGAAGTCACAGTGAGTTCGAACCGTCATGGAGAAGATTCTCACAGGAACACTGTGGTCGGTCCATCTGAGGGAACAGAAGTGTAAATCTAGTTTTTACATAATGTGATCGTTTTAGAACAGTGATGCATGAAGAACAGGCACATGTATGTAAAAATGGTTAAAGAAACACAGTTCATGCAATCTTTTACAGACTTTTAGTGTGTGTAGTTTTTAAAGCTAATATTGATAAAAAAGGCATTTGATCAAATACATTTTAAGATCCCATGTCAGATTACTATCTAACCTAACTTACTATAAAGTGTCTGAAACGTCACATAAATTGATTTTTATAACATTTCAGCTTAAATTCAATGTTTCAGCTGAACTTTATTTGTGAAAAATTACAGATTGCAGGTTTTTTCCCTTCTTTCTAATCTCAAGTTTTATTTACATCCATATGTTGTTGTATTTTCTACTAAAGTGATTTATATATATTCTATTTTGTGTTTAGCCTTGTAGAAAAAAGACAAACATGCAGATCTGATATCATTCTTCTACGTTTCGTTGATTTGAATCGTGTGAGAAAGCGAGGGGATATAAAAGCCCTTGAAAGGTTTTAAAGCAACACGTTTTAAAGTCACAAACTTTATTTATCTTAGTGTGAGCCGTTGCTTTACAGTACATTCAGGATAGAGACATTTCATTGTAGTAACAGCCCATTTCAATCCTTTAGGTTTGAAAATCTTGGTGGTTTTATTGTAAGTATTGCATCTTCAACATACACAACTAGAATCATCGTCATCATCAGAGTGCATGTTTTACAAAGAATGGTCACATGTTGAGAACAACAGGAGGGCTCCCTACTGCACCAGAACAGCGTGAGGTTTAATCCTCCACCTCACAGGTTCTAGGATGGTCCACTTCTGGTCCAAACTGCAAAAGCTAGAACTCAAACTGAACCACAGTCTAAACACTGAGGTGGAAAACCTCTCTGTGAATGCCAGTTTATGAAGATATGAATCTGCAACACAGCCAAGTAAGTCCCAATGTACTGATCCAGGACCAGTCTGCAACTAAACTCAGCACATTACAGCTGCACCTACAGATTATCGTTTCCCAGAAAGACAAAAGATTAAAACAATCTGTGCAGACTGGTCACAGATTAGCATTAGTGCTAACATCACAACATCGTACACTCACATGAGATAAGACAAACCAGGCCGTAGAGGTTTGTTTTTACCCGTCAGGGGTTACAATATCAGAGTTTTCTGCCACAAAGTGTTTCTCAACGCTCCGATTTGTCCCGGTGCAGCAAAACAAAACGCGTTGTTCAGAATACACGTCGGATTTCTGGGAGTGAAACACATCTGTTGTCAAATCTTCTGTCAGCAGTGCAGGTTCATGAAACCAACATGTGAAGAAAAGAATAAACAATAAAGCAACAACAAGATGAAGAATATTAAATTAAACAGGGCTGAATGAAATGTAAACTGTCCCTCAGAAGAGAGAGAGATAGAGGACACTGAGGTGTTCAGAGGTGGGGTTTTTGGCATTTTTTAAAATATTCAAGCACCAACAATGGTGACTTTCTGATTTGGTGCCAAAGTCCAACAACCTCAACAGAACTCTGCAGAAAGTCTCTGTCATTCAGAGAAACCCAAGGTTTGTTCTATTGTGGTAAAACGTTTCAGAGTCCGTGTAAATGTGAGATAAAACACGGTCCTCCTTACAGAGGAAAGGAGGATTTTAGACCCTGTTTTTGTGTTGAATCTGGCTCAGAACTTGCCAGTTAAAGTCTTGACTGTCAGTGAAGTCTTGTAGAGATGCAACCACCCCCCAAAGACGGACCTAAAAACAAGTCGGGGAGCTTTTGGATTCAGGTTTATCGCCACGCGCTGCTGAGGGAGTCGGACCAGAACTCTAAACAGGCGAGGCTCAGCACCAGGAGCAGCTTAGGGGCCAAACACATGTCAAGTGTCCATCAAATAAAACAAAAAATAATAATAAAATGGCTACATTTTTTTATTCCCTAAAGCCCCCCCAACCCCCCCCCCCCCCTCAAAAAAAATCTACTGAACAATATTCCATAAGATACACAAATGTTCTAATAAGGAATGAGGAATAGTCATCAAAAATAAGGAGTAAAATAAGACAAAACCAAAATAAGTTAACTTACATTTTTCCCATTACTTGTGCTCTTTAAGGGATTGAGAAATAAATATTTTAAAAATGATGGTTCTTTTTTTTTGTCTTTTCTTTCAAATGGATGGATGAGAGCGCAACACGACAGTGGAACAGGGAGCTGTGGCCGAAGTGCAATTCATAATGCCAGCGAAGTCGCGATTATTGACATCAAACAACCCGTTTTCTTCCTGTTTAACGCCGGACCACCAGAGGAATGCCACATGCACGAGTCATATAAACAAGAAAATCATTAAAAAAATGTCCAATAAGTTTAAAAAACAAACAAAAACACTGCCAAATGAAATCTGCATCCTCCAACTAAAGTCCTACTGGATGGAGAGCTGCTCTGATGGTAAAAAAAAAAAAAAAAAAAAAAAAAAAAATTCACACAAACAATTAGTTCCCTTTCAGGGTGGGAACTAAATACTTTAACCAGTGAAGAAATGGTGTGTTCACTGCCGCTTTGGAGGGGAGACGACAGCGAACGCGGCGCCAAAATCATCCCAAAAATTAAACTTAAAAAGCACAATAAACACAAGTCAAACAGCAACAGAGGCAATACTTCTATCCATGAGCTCTATCTTTTTCTTTTTTTTTTACTCATTTTTAAAGTTATATTTGTTAAGCTATTTGTCTGTACAGAAAAATAATAATAATTTGCTCTTTTTTATTACTTATTGGGACGGCCATTTAATAAGGAAAAAACAGGAAGGATGAGAGGAAAACCACTGCACGAGTTATTGCTTGTTACTGCTGGAAAAATGACGTTACAAAGTTTGTGGCTGTTTGGACACTTTGCTGCTGTGTGTGTGTGTTTATTCCTGGTTTGTGCCTTTTTTTAATGGACAGCTCTAAAGAAGGCAAGTGCTGGATAGCTTGTTGTAGCTGCTTGTTGGGGAGAGAAACTGAAACAAAACACGCACAAAATTACAATTTCTGCTCTTTAAAGATGCACTAAGACGCCGTGGTCGGCAGGAATGCTTTTTTAAATTTTGTTCCTCCACATTTGAGGCCGTTTCCTTTCATGCGTGGTTAAAAACAATCCCAGCAGACGAGCTGAGTTTGCTTTAAAAGCTCAGTGGTGGTGGATTAGATCCGCTTCCCCCTTGGTTAGTTTGTGTTACGATAGCACCAATTTAAGAATGTGAGCCTCTGTGGTGTCAAGCAGAGATGATAAAAATAAAATAAACAAAACAGTAAGATAAGGGTTCTATTTAGTGCTGTGGGGATGGTTTTCAAGGCCAAGGTGGACTGATATGGCAAAATTCACCCCATCAATATATAGGTTTTATCTGAGCCCAATACCAAAATATTTAGATGAAATCAAAAGGATCAGCTCAACACACGCCCACATTAAACTCAGAACAACTACATTATAATTTAAGTGCATTTTGAGTTAAATTAGGGGCTGTCTATCTTTTAAAAATCCTACTACTCGTTCTGCAAACATACAAAGTATCTGATCTCCCTTTAAAAGAAGCTTTGAACCAATTGGCAGTCTTGCATCACTACGTCTGGGTCCCTGGTACCAGCGTTGGTCGGGGTGGCTCAAAGTTCAGAGTGAGGGCGGAGCTCTCGCTGCAGCAGGTTCTTCGATGTGGATAGAAGGATGTGCCAAAACAAAAGCCGCCGGTGATGGCTGGCTGGATGGGTGAACAGACGGGAGGGCAGGTGGGTTTGGCGGGGGGGGTGGAGGTGGAGGCTTTAGGAGGAGAAGGCAAGTTTGACACTGC
The DNA here is from genome assembly GCA_006937965.1 of Callopanchax toddi. Taxonomy (NCBI): domain Eukaryota; kingdom Metazoa; phylum Chordata; class Actinopteri; order Cyprinodontiformes; family Nothobranchiidae; genus Callopanchax; species Callopanchax toddi. The sequence goes on along the minus strand of SSNR01000033.1, from coordinate 1,546,107 downwards.
AGGAGGAGTAGCCCTCGTCACTGGCCATGCTCTGCAGGCTGCTGTGGTCGTCCAGGTCGCTGGTGCTGGCCGTGCTCACACTGTCCAGCTCTCCATGGGAGAACTCCGTGCTTTCCACGTCAACCTCGATCTCTTCTGCAGCCGGGATCGGAAAGGAGGATAGAGAGAGTAAAAGAGAGAGAAAGAGGACAGATTGTAATTATTTTAGCTTGAATATATTTGGTGATTACATGTGAAAATAAAGGTGTGGTACAGCTTCATGTTTTCACAAAATGCTACCAGTAATATTGTTCATCTGCATGATTTTCTGAAATAATCTTTCAGGAACATGTTAGAATTTTAAACCCATTTCGGTTGTTTTCCTTCCATTCAGCTGCAGAAACTCACTGTCTGGTCCACAGCAGCAGGAAGCCGGAGGCTCACTCACCTTGATCTGAGTCAGAGCGGTCGGAGCAGAGGGTGGAGCCGACGCTGTCCATGCGTATCCTCTCACCCTCCCCCGGGCTGCTCTGGACCGCAGCGCCGCCGCCGCCCCCCAGCAGCTCCAGCTGACGCTGTAGGTGCCTCTGCTCGCGCTCCAGAGACTCCAGCTGGTACTGGCTCTTCCTGTCCGCCTCTTCAAGTTTCTGGTGAGGAGAAAGAGACGGAGACAGAGGAGAGGTCACTGATGGGTCACCTGGCTGGAAGCAGGAAATGATCCCCAAATCAAATGAAAGACCTGAAAAAAAAAAAAACAACCAAACACCTGGCAGAAGGCAGTTGAATGGTTATTATTGGGTGGAAAAATAAACTATCATTTATTTATTATAACTTAACACTACTTCTCAGTTGTGGTAAACCACAATTTTGAAAATAAATAAGAAAACTATCCAACCTTAACTCACCTAAACCTAACTTCTAGCTCTAGGTTAGTTTGACTGACCCAACGCTTTGAGTTTAGAGGTGAACAAAGTCTCATTGTACAAACATCTAGCACAGTGCTGCTATTATACCCCCTGCTAAAAGCCTAAACTCTCACCCTGCCAGGCTGCGTGTGTGTTTATTTCAGTCTGAGCCTAAATGTCATCAGCCTCTCTGGGGGGCCTTCGTCTCTCCACCCTCCACCTCCCTCCTGCAGCGCTGGCGCAGGTCTTTTTATGGTGTTCAGGTCTGCTGATGTTTATGTTTCACATCCCCACACCTTGACTGGATGGAACTGGTTAGCAGCCTTTCTGAGAGGCGTTTGGAGTTAAAAACATCCAGAAGTCTGCCCCTCGAACCCGACCTGACGCCTTCGTGACTCCCTTCATCTGAGAGAGGACCCTACAGGGGGCTGTGGTGGCTTCGCCCCATGGAGCTGAGCTATCTCCACCAAACGCACTGAATTACTGTCAATGATTTAACTTTTATTACTGGGACTGGCTCCTGGATATAGTTTACATAAATGATGAATGTAATTATTGCAGGTTGTGATTTTCTTTTTTGTTAAATTATGAATTAACAATAAATAGATCCACACACCAGTCATGGTTCTTGGTTGTGCGTAAAAATACGTATGTAATTTATTTTCTTTTTTTTTTATGATGCATAAATACACATTTCCAAAGCCTATGAACAATGAAGTTTAATAATGAGATCTCAGACTTGATCAAAACAGAATTATGATCTATGTTTCAACAGGATACAGGGACTAAAATGAGCTACCAAGTGACCTTGATCAGAGGTTGACTCAAAAAGAGAAAGTAAAGAAAACAAATAATGACACATTGACAGCGTTAAACATCCCGTGCCCTTGGATTTTCATCCTGCCAGCCCTGAAAAAGATTTCCACTCTCATTGTGTTTACATTGACTTCTTGACTTTCCTCCTTTGTTAACACGTTCTGTCGTTACGATGCAAGCCGAGGCCACACTGGTGCCTGACACAGCAGCGTGGTGCTCTAACCTTCCAGCCTCGTGTCACGCTCGTTGGCGTCTGCGAGCGTGACTCCGAGTGACGAGGCGAAACAATAGGCCATCGATAAGTGATGGAGAGACTCCGGTTGACAGCAGCAGAAGTGCAGAGTGGTGTCGGAGGGGAACAACAATATCAGCTTTATACTCGGCCCTCTCTGACACGTGAATGCACACTAACCGGAGCTTTTCACACGCAGACTGCTCAGTCTGAACCAGTCACATGTCGGGGTTTTTACAACTTAATGGGAAAGTGTGAATCCCTTTGTGGATAAAATATACTATTCAAATTTCCAAACAAGGAAATTCTCACCTTTCTGCAGACTAACTCTGCTCTTTTAAAAATTCCCTGCTAAAATAAATACAAGATATGCAAACATCTGAAATTAAACAAACAACGGTCCAATATCATTTCAGCGTTTGAACACGGGCATGGAAGGCTTTCAGACACAAACAGCTTTCTATCCTTCTTGGAACCAGGTCACGATCGAAAGAGATTTGATATCTCAATGAGTTTTGACCTGATAAAATAAAAGAATAATAATAAAAAGATGTCGACTGAACATTTTGAAGAGAATCGTCCTCAGACTAGAGTGGGTTTTAACATTTAGTAGCAACAAGTAAATAACCTCAGAACTAATAACAAAAACCTGTTTAACTCATAAAATGGCCACACCGTAAGTTCATCTGACATACGATCAGCTGTTCAGAGGAATCTGTCCGGTCACATTACTGAATGAATAAATAAAGAAAACCTAATATATAAAACCTTCCTTTATCATATTACTGCAGATCCAAGTCTGATTTCTCGTAACATCAGGGGCAAATGCAGTAAATAAAACATCCTGTAAGTGTTTGAGATGTAGGTGTTAATTCTGCTCTCTGACTATCAGCACCGTCGTCAGTGTTCTCATCGGCTTCATTTAGAAAAACAACAACACATAAGAGCAAAACACAATTATTGTGTGAAACAACAGATTCTCATCTGAAACGTTCTCATCTCACCACATGTGGATTAAGCCGACAGTTACATTTTCAAGGGATTGAACGTAATTCTGCTTCCTCTCTGCAGAGATGCTTTGCAAATTTGTTCTTGCATGTTGCTGCCACAAGGGGGCAGTCCCATGCGTAGAACAATCTGTTGCACGGACGAGAGACGGTTTCTCACATGTGCAAAAATTCTCCATTTCCTTGAGTTCATTTCAGGGCCTTGCTTTCACGTGGCTGAAATTTTGTTCAGCATAACAAATATTCTGTCAAAATTGTGAACAGGTGTCGCGTCGCACACCTCTAGAGCCCGACCGACTGAAACATGAGAATTTTGTTTCTACGACTCAGAAAGTGACAGAAATGTGAGACAACTTTGAGGAGGAGTTGGTGACCAAACTGTAAATAAAACGAGGGGAATGTGCAAAAACTACTCTTGAGAGGTAATTAATACAATTTGTGGCTAAATGCAAAAAATTAACAACAGTTGCACAACTCTCGTAACTGCATTATATGCCTAAAGTAACCCAGACATATCTGAAAATTTTTATGTGCCAATTCAGTGCGATTCCAAATGAAAATTTGCATAATTTCTTAAAATTTATTGCTTTTAAATTGTTGCAGACAGCCAAAGTCCACTGGGATGCAGGTTATACTGTTAAAACACTCAGACTGTCAACTTTATTTACAAACTGAAAGAGCAAGTTGCAGGTTATAAACAAATGTTTAGAGGAATATAATAGAAACTTGTTCTGAATAAAAATTTACACAAATATAAAACTTATTTAGGCTTTTGGAGTCATTTTTGTGAGAATTTTCTATTTTTCCGCCAGACAGTAAGTGACATAACGCAAGGTTGCCCCTTATCTCCAGATAAAAATATAGATTTTAATGCCGGCTCTGACACAGAAGAGTCTCTAAGTCTTTACAATTACTTAATAAGTAAAGTTGGTAATTAGCAGATATTAGACAATCAAACCTACAATACACAGCTCTTGTTAGCATATAGCTGAGCCCCTGATGGATCCGGTCAGGTCTGGTCTCCTGCTTGCTACCAGGTCAAAGCTGCTTCCGTTAGCTGCTGCTAACAGCGTACTGGTGGGAAGTTGAATGAATCGAAGGCACAGCGCCTGTTTAGAGTCGCACTGGATGTTTGCTTCTGTATCCCATGTGGAACTCCATAACATAGCTGGGATTTTAATCCTCCTTTATGAAGTGGGTGACACCAACGACGGGCCGTGTTTTTTGCAGCCAAACCAGAAGTCACGCAGGTAAGGAAGATTGTGCCGTCCGTTCTAAAGGTTTAACCCATGGACTCGATGTCCTGACAGGCTGTGATTGTACAGGCTCCACAAACACAATAATTTAGCGTTTTTGAGAAAAATGAACACACACTGACTCGATTAAACAGCCCGAAAACTACCAACTGGCCACAGTGAGCCGAGAGCGAGGCAGCGTTGTAGTGCTGCCAGATTGGAAATGTTAAAATAGTTTTAGCTTTAAAGAATCTAACACAATAATTAAAACAAGCATCTGTTACACAAACTCCACACAACAACGGGCTCAAATGATCATATTTATGGAATTATTGATCGTACAGAGTTTTAAATATCCTACAAATACAATAAATATCTACATCTGGCAACACTGTTGCAGCGCCACCTGGTGCAGAACTCCCGGTTGTTACGTCACAGGTCAAGATATTTTTTAAACGTTTTTAGAGGCTTTGCTGAGAAGGGGTACTTTTGACTATAAAAATGGTTTAAAAATGTATTGTAAAACAAAATACCCTTAAATAGTATTTTATCTGAATAAAAAAACCTGCAATTTGCTCTTTAACTTGCACTTTGATGTTTTACTATTATTATATGGTAAATTATCTGTCTCAGAAAACTCAGCACTGTTAGCTTTTTTAGAGGACTGCACACAAGTCAGTAGTTATTGGTTAATTACCCACAATCCTTTACTCTGCTGAATGCAGACAGAAACTTCAGAGCATTTCTGATTCATGATTTATTGTAGCACAAATACTTTAGTGTTAAACTGTCTGGTTTGAATGAGGCCCTGAGAAATACTAATGCATGGCTAAATGACTGAGTGTAGTACACAGTGTACTGTACGGTATACTGTGTCAGTTACCAGAAACGACCGTCGGTAGACGCACCTTTATGTGTGCTTTGGCTTTGTTGAGTAGGCCCAGGGTGGTGTGGCGGCTGCAGTCAGGTCCCAGAGGTATGAGGGCCTTCAACCTCTCTAGACACAGCCGCAGGTGAGCTCGTCTACAAAGGAAAGGCAAACAGAAAGAAACATGTCAGCTGAATAAATAGAAATGCATAAAAGGTGATGGTGTGGGCAGTGTCGTTTAAAATGCATCATGGCTGTTATGTGAGCTGCTCAAAAAGCACTTGAGAAGTTGTTCTGGTTGTTCCAGTTGTCAGGTAACTTATTACTATCTAGTAAAATCAAATGTACAGTTTGATGATGCAGACTTGATAAAACAAAACTTTTTTTTTACTTAGTCGCATCAACCTCAAGGTCTTACCTGTAGTTTCTGTATTTTTTAGACCTGGATTTAGCAACTCTGTCTAGATTATAAACAAGTTTCCTCAAGTGGTGGGGTAGGGGGAGTACAGGCATATATTATGAACCCTGCTCAGTCAGTGTGCTCAATCATCCTGACAATACCTTCTTCTATGATTAGAGGAAGGTCTCAGGTACGATCTATCCAGCTAATGGACCCAACATGAGAGGTAGAGAGAGATAATTGTAGCTTTAACCCAATCAGGGATCCATTAGTAGGGTCTGCCGTTTCTACTGTTAAGGAAAATGGTGGAGAGACATTAGGAGTCAGTAGACTCAGTGGAGTGACCCAGACTCCAGAAAAGTCTCTGGGGGCAATCCAAAGGAGATGAGCCCAGAGGACCAGAGCAGGAATTCAATGTAAACGTCGAGCAGCCTGGCTCCCTGCTACGCTCTGCTGCATTAAAACTGGTGGGTGCGTGTGAGTGCTAGCCAGAGCATATCTGCCTGTGTGTGTGTGTGGCGGTTAAGCCGTGCGTGAATGGTGCTGATAAGAGCGGGCCATTACTGCTATTACACCGGTGTTGTTTAGGTTATTGTATGTGAATAAATGTAGCATGTCTGCAGACTAAACAAGTCAGCTGTCGTCTGATATGGTCTGCAGAGCCACACACACACACACACACACACACACACACACACACACACACACACACACACACACACACACACACACACACACACACACACACACACACACACACACACACACACACGAGACAAGGTTTGCACGATGCCTATCAGTCTGGCTCAGGTCAGCTATCTACACCTTTTCTCTTCACGTAAATGTATATCTGTACCTCTCATCTCTACACACACAGATATCAGTTGCCACCTATTCACATACTACCCTCAACAGCTCGGGGTGGAGGGGTGGGTAGGTGCACACACCTCCACCTGGGAGAGATCACAGAAAAAACATGGCTAAATCTTTCTCTTTGTCTGTTTCCGTTTCTCCAACTCTGAAATGAGAATAATTTATGATTGTGGAGAAACAGGGCATTAAGTGTATTTTACAATTCAATATTTATGTTCCAATCAATTATTTACTGTAAAGCTATAGCTGTAGGCCTCACGCAAACATATTTTAAAATTACACACACAGAGAATAATGTTCCTTACAAACATCCCCTTTTTACTTTAAAGACCTCCCCCTCTTGAACACGTTTACCTTTAATACAGGGTATCTGCAGGTTTAAGGAAGCCAAATTTACGACTTTTTCTAGGGGCCCTAGAAATGTAAGACCTTTGGACACTGAATTTAAGGATAATTTATCATTTTTAAAGATATTCAAGACCTTAATTTTATAAAAGCAAATTTACGACCTTTTAAGGCTTTTTAAGGACCCGCAGATACCCTGTAATAACGCATCAGTCACTCCTACTTACGTAGTCACTACCTACTTTTCTCTTTGTCACAAGCATTTTTAGCCATAGACAGCCCTGAACTGCCTGATAAAGGAGAGCAGGACACAGCAGTCATGCACGGGCCTGTCAGTCTGAAGGTTTGGCCTATCGGCATAAAATTAACTATCTCCAGACATCGGAGACTCTCAGCTGAGACCGAAAACACCATCTCAGCAGACAACCCTAGATAGCCCCCATTTACAACCACTCCTGCTCTTCATCCTCCTTTTGACTTCACCCACTGACATGTAAAAATGTTTGGAGGAAGGAAGCTGAGGTGTGCTGAGGCACAGAGTCGCATCACCACGCTTCTAGCCTCAGCAATGACAGAGATATGTCATTATGGTTTTTAAACCACAACTGGGTTGAGGCATCACTTGTTGGCCTGCTGATTCACCACCTAATGCACCCAGGTGGTGTTGACGTAGGTGAGGAGCCTCACCTCCTTCAACATGTTCAGGCTTTTTGGTTCTGTTGTGTTTTGAGTTACTTACTATTTTATCCCCTTTCTGGCACTAAAACCAACTTGCTGGCAGAATTTAGACATTCATTATACCTCTTACTAATGAGCATGCGTGTTTGATGCATGCTGACATTTTTTCTAATCTTTGTGTGTATGACACACCCATCTGTGTGGCACTATGATAATTATAGATGGGGAAAGGAGCCTCAGAGCATGAGAGGGAGTGCCCGACGATGAGTGGTATGTAATTGTGACGGACAAAAGAGAGAAGGTGCAATATTCTAACTCACATGGATATCTTGGTAATGTGATGTCTAACTGAGATTTACAGCAGGCACAAATTTCAGGATTCACTTTTTTGAAGGAATCTTCCAATCATATCTTCTGAGCTAAACGTCTACAAGAGGCAGGTTCACTGATCACTCACCACCACCATCCCTAACCAGACAGAGGACAAACATGACGGTCAAACTATCTATATGACACGAGGCCTTTACGCTTCACTGGGATGAAAATATTGGAGGTACTTTTGCATGTCGAAACAGAATAAATTGTGACATTTGTGAAATACTCCTGTGAATGTTGAGCAAATTGTCACAAAGTGTCTCAATCATCTTTTAGCTTCTTTGTCATTTATTATCATTTTATTAGCAATTTTGTCAAACGTTATATTCCTGCGACGTAAAAATGAGGCTGTTATTTATGTAAAGGAACAGAGAACCATTGAGAATGTTTTGAAACATTTTGGAAACTTCCACGCAAATCCTTATCAGCCCAGTGACATACTGGTTTTACACAATGATGCCTTTGTGTCTATTTTATACCTGACAGCAGCACAAGTACCCAGTGTCTCTGGTTTGAAGGAAGTGTCAGCTGAGAAGATTTGACCTACACGGACAGACCTGAGCATCACTGTATCTGAATGAGGTTTAAGTGCTTTACTAAAGGGTTAAAGGTCATACACTCCTGATAATAACCCCAAACACCGGATCCTTATCCTTGAAAAGGCTTATTTATCACGTAGATGCACAGTCGTAAATCTTAAGCCATGCAGGGTTTGAATATGAGTAGATGCTTGTGATCAGAAATACCTGCATGCTGCAGGCACAAAATCACTTTTTTTTTTTGTCCTCCGCCCTCTTGAAGCCACGCAACAAACAACACAGGCTTCTGTTTCCAGAGTTCTTAGAAAAGGCTGGTGCTAGTTACATAAACAGCTATGGATTTACCGTGAAGCCTCATAACTTTGTGTCCTCAGCTGCTAATGCTAAGGATTTGTTAGGTATATATGGTAAAAGGATGTGACATCACTAGGTCAAAGGCTGGTTGTTGATGTAGCTGATGAGGAAAATGTTGTTGGAAGGAGTAAAGGGATGACCGTCACAAGTTTTTCAAGTTTTATATTTGTGTATTCAGGCAAATGCCAGGACAAGTAAGCGAGTCAGAATCAAAATCGAGCTTCCTTTTCAGTCATTTGGACTTTGCACTTCACATCTCCAGTATTCAGCGTGTAATGAATGGCAGAGTGAGCTGCAGGTTGCCTTGAATGAGGAACTCTCCATCTGTGGCGGATTACATAACACGTGGCCAGTTGCTACCAGGACCTCTATAAACCGTCACACACAGCAGGGATGTCAAAATCCTCACTCAACAAAACAACGTAGGCGATCAGCCTCGTTTGTTCTTGTGTTCAGCGGGAGCATTCTGAAACTCTAAAACCATTTAAAACAATTAATCTCTCATTTTCCTCCCCATGCCTAGTAGGTATATCTCTGCCCTTTTAAATCCCACACTCTCGTTGACAGTGTACATCTATGAACACATCGATCTATAACTGGCTATTAAAAGAAAACCACATCTGAAGTTGCTGCTGGAGCTGTTGATCTCCCACAAGTGCATGGGAGTTACCTCAAGCTCACAAAGAAAACATTCATCACCGTGTTGAAAACAGGTGATTCGAGTTCTTGCTTTGCCCACAAGAACATCAGCAGGGTTGGATTTTCTTGTAGAAAAGACACTTTTGAGTTTCTTTCTTTTTAAATACAGCGATCAGAACAAACATTTGCTTTCACAACATTTTTATGACAAATTTACAAGTCATATGAAGAGAAGTTGCTATAAATTTAAGCAGCCGTTTGTTTGTGCAAAAACAGCTAAAGCAATCAGCTGATTTATCAATAGTCAACTAACAGAATTTTATCAACTGCAGCATTATGCAGTCCTAGGCTGCATCCTTAAGGAAATGCTGGCAGGCAGTCAGGCTTTTCTTTTCTTTCCTCCTGAGACAATGGGCTGCTTCCAAAGTGCTCACTTCACTGAAGTATGTAGGCATGTGTGTTTCTGTCAAGCTTAGGAGTGTGTGTATGTGTGGCCAAGACTCGTGTTCCTGACAGGCCCCAGATGGGTGCACAGGCAGGCAGCTTTGCCTTTTGGCTTTGACATGTGAGCGAGCAGCCAGCCAGCGCTGGGTCACCGCACCGCACCTTTCCTCTGAATCCATCCCACTGCCAGAACAGGACTCAATCACATGATTATTCTCTTTTTAAAACGGATTCCTACAACATCCTGTCTGTTTTTACATTAGAAACTCTCCCTGTTGGAACAAAAGTGCAGAACATCCTATGTACAAGTGTTCATATCTCCTGTTGTTTTTGCACCAACCACACATGCAGAGTGCATGTGACTTCAGAAGGACACTGAAAGGCACACACAGCACAATATGCATGCTAAATATTGTATGATGCGCAATTATATCATAGGAGCACGTAGACAAAAAGCCTTTTAAAATGTTCTTCACTGTGATAGAAGAATGATAGTGGCTACAAGCTGCAATTCTCATCTCATCAGAAAGAGGAGAGCAATCAGCAGCAATCAGAGCTGTCTCAGAAATGTGTCGGTGATTTTGGTGGAATAACGTACAAGACAAAAGTGACGCTGAAAGTAAAGACCAGTTGTACAAAGACACAAATGCAAAAAATTCTCATTTAAATGAAACTGACGACAAACTGAATTGTTCACACAAAGTATTTTCTCTTTTCTGTGCCAGATAATCTACCTTGATAGTAAGGTCTGTAAGTGACCACAGATTTTTACATTTCTGCTATTTTCCCAGATATAAACTAAAAGATTTGGGATCTTATTTTGGCTTTTTCACAAATAAAACCGATGTTTTAGAAGTGGCAGTAGCTCAGTAGGTTGCAACCAAAGGGTTACCGGTTCGAACCCCGCTATGGTTGGGTCACCTTGTGTCCTTGGGCAAGACACTTCACCTACATTGCCTGCTGGTGGTGGTCAGAGGGTCGGGTGGTGCCTGTGTCTGGTCGCTTCACTTCTGAGGCTATAACGTAGCTCACTGCCATCAGCGTGTTAACGACTGACTGATGTAAAGCGTTTTATAGTCCATGACTTAGAAAAGCACTATACAAATGTGGGGAATTTACTTTTAAAAAGGGCTTTTTTTTTTTTTTTTTTTTAACTCAATTTCTGTTAGAATCAGCATTGGAAGCTGAAGTGTCATCCATGAAGATTTAAAAATACATATAGCTGCCCCAGATTCAAAACCTGGGAATACGTAAATAATGGATAGCTTCTCAGGCAATCCAAGATGTCTGACATAATTACTGAACGGGCTTTTAAAAGAGGGTCACATTTCTAGCCCAGATACCAGTCAATACGCTTCTCTTTGACAAATCCCCCACTCTCTAAAACCCATTTAACACACACACATGCTCAAACGCGCACACACACAATCTGACCTACTTGTAATTCTTGTAGAGAGAAAGCAAATGTGACCCTTTACCCAGTTATTACACTAATTACAGATCAGTAATGATTGCCTGTGGAGTAGATCTTTTAAATTGACATAAGAAAGGAAATTAAGACATCATTAGACGGGCCATTGGAGAGGAAAAAACATTTGACTTCATGAAGGAAATCTACGATTCATCCTCTTGGCTTGCTTCCTCTGAAGAGTCAGAAGCTCCTTTAAAGCTACAAGTATTTTTGAGTGGATGTCAGCTGACTATTATGGTTAAATCTGAGAAAAAAAAATTGTAAATTCGTTTTATTTCTCTTTTGCTGCTCTGTGTATGATTGTCCAACATGTCCAGATCCATTGCATCAGTATATCTATTAAAAAAGACTTCATCTCCCAGGTCATGAATAGTGAAACGACATGTGGCGCAGCACATCCACGCTCTGCAGATGGTTTCATGTAATATATATGGAGAGGGGCAGGTCTGAAGGTCTCCAGCCAGACGCCAGCCTTTACATTTATCCTCCATGACTCTCTGCTCTGGCATCAGGATCTGAACTGGTTTTGTTTAAAGCAGATAATTACACTCGAGCATGACTAAAGAATCAATGGAGGAAGGCTCTTTTATTGCTCATTTAACATCTCACACAAACAGCTTGGCCATTTTTGTACACATTTTTTTTGCACCAATAAGGGGAAATAATAAAATGAGGAAATTAGATTTGATTTTACTTCTAACTAAATGATGTAAATACAATTAGCATATGCATAACAAGAGTTTTCAATCAATTCTATTTAATACTTAGAAATACAAATGTGAAAAGTGTCTATATTCTGATAGAGATGCATCCTCTAGAACTTTTTTATTGTTTCTCTTTTATTCTTTGCGTTATTCTCTCACTTCCTGCTTTGCTCAGGCACATGACTGCTGTCAGGCTGCAGCGAAGTTAACGCGTTAACACCCATATAGAAAATGGCACCTGACCAAGTCGACCTTTTTATTTCACATGAAGGTAATCCACTGCTCACTGGGTTAACTGCAGGAGGAGTCATTAAAGAGGCACCAGTCTGGCGTCCTTCATAGGAGCTTCAATTGCATTTTTATCATCTAAGCTATAAACGACCAACGCAGACAGAGTCAAAGTCAAATGTTGACAAAGTCCATACTGGAAAGACAAATTCATTACCTTAAGTTTACTATGAGTAATTTGATAGATGATTTAAGCACTAGCCCATAACTGGCATATCAAATGTTAGAATGTCATTAATTACCGTTTCATATTATTATACATTATTTAATAAGTAGTATTTTATGAGGGAGCTGTTGTTTTGTAGAACCCCCAGAACTTCACTTACCATTAAAATCTGCTTTAGGAATAAGAAGAACTAAAATTCCTGTTACAAATACAATAAATTACAAAACAATTTAGAGCTTTAAATTGAGACTAATTTGGTCAGCGTCTTCATTTGGTCCCTGCTGACTTGTGCTGTACATTTCTACCCACATCTGAACAAGCTGCATTTGTCTTGCAGCAAGTGTAGTTTTTTCTTTTTGTTTTTTCCTGACAGAATGTACTCTCTGAAACGTGGACAGATGGGGTAGATGAAGAGGGAGTCAGAGTGAGATATAAAGAGTGAGAGATGTATACAGAATGGGGGAGGGGGGGTGGTTCTGACTGTGTAATCTGCCCAGAAACTGGCCACGGGCGCAAACGTGAGTCAGTCCATTAGGATTTTCACAGACATTAGAAATTATAAATGACTAAAATTCTGTTTGTTTTCAAACATTCTTATTAATGCATCATGTCTGATTACAATGAATGCTACCTAATGCCTATTAATGATATAAACTTTGTGAAACTGATTCATTTTGAAGTAGCCTTGTCGCAACTCAAACAGCAGAAGACTCCAGGTTCAGCTACAAGTGAATTCAAACCATAAAAACAAGGCAAATCTTTGATCAAATTCTGTCATCTACTCAAAGTTTTACTGATCTTTACTGAAATGTTGACCTTGATTGGAAAAAAAACAAAAAAACACTGGAGGTAAAAAGTGCTTTGTTGCATGTGGGTGGGTGGAAATGAGACTAATGAGCATCCAGGCAGCTGCGACCTCATTTCCAAAAAATATGCAGAAAAGATCTTTTCATGCAATATTAGGTTTAAAGTTAAATTCCTACGTATTCATGGCTGAAAGTGGAATAAATAACATTCAAAAGAGAGATCACTGTGTAACTCACAAGTCCAGAGGCCACAACTAGTAAATTAAAAAGATGGCCGTTAATTACAAGTCAAAAGCCATGCTGCTGTCACACAAAACCCACTGAGATGACACTCACGTGATACATGACAACGAACGCAGAGCACAGAACGGGCTCAAACAGAGGGGACAACAAACGACTGAGAGAAAAGAACCGAATCAATGCAGCAATTTACCCTCTGCAAACAGACATCACAGAGAACACAATAAAAAACAAAAAACACGTGCTCACACACACATGTACAGAGTTTGCTGGAGTTGAGAGGAAAAAAGGGGGTGGGGGTGGAGGGGGTGGGCTCTCTGTGTGGCCGGGCTGGTGCACGGATTAGTTCACACGTGCACACTGCCTTTTAAAATCTGCTTCACTGACAATGCTTGGAATGGAGGGCAAAAGAAAGAAGGTGCGGGACCAAAAAGATGGAGTGAATGAATAGAATGAGGTGTGAGGGGGTTAGAAGTGATGGAAAAGGGGACATGCACACGCATCACGTCACTGAACATCTCCATCTTGTCCAACTCTGGGGCTTTTGACAGGATACGGGTGACTCAAGGTGTCTCCTTCCTGAATTCAGTTTGCAGTGAGCTACATTTTCTCCCCCAACCCTGTATAACTGGAGAAGTGGGGGGAAAGCTTTGATTAAAACTCCAACATGGCCTGCCTCCAAAAATGTGCCTAGTTTAAAGCTCGTGAGATCCAGCCAGACGCTGGCTTCAGGAGCAGGCTGGAGGACAGGGTGTGCGTGAACGGTATGTCAGGACACAACATTCTCACTGTCATTCAAGCCTTTTATTACGTTCAGCAGAAGAGCAATCCAAGTATTTTAGAGTCACCTATAAAAGGAAAAACACACACAACCTTCTACCTTTCTGAGGCAGGTGGAGGCTTAGTTATTGTTTAAATCAGACATAATGACCACCAGTAAAGGCTTTGATAATGAACTATGTGAGAGAGAAGTAAGGGGTGGAGATTTCTCTCTCTGATGTTCCTGCTCACTGTTCTCATTGGTAAAAAGATAACCTCTATGATTGGTCTACAGGCAGTGGTGTTTCCTCATTTTTCCCAGCTGTGTGACTAAAAATAGAAGCCAGAGTCAGATTTAGCCAAATTGCATCTTCAAACCCCATTTTCATTTCTCTCCTTCCTTCTTTCTTGTTTGAGATTAATTAGCATGGAGCTAATGCACCAACCTGTAATTAAAGACTTAGGAAAGGAGGCAGGGGCATTTCTGTTAGAAGTGCGTAATTACCTCCTCCTCCACGTGGTAACACGTTAACAGGTTGGACACATCACAAACTCCGTGTGGGAGGAACTGAACACTGCAAAGCGCTGACGTACAGCCTGCACAAGAATCCCCTAACAAATCGAACACATTTAACACCTGCACTTAAAATTAAAAAAACACAAGCTAAACACATCTAGTTGCTCTATTGTTGAAATGCTGCTTACTTTCAGCAAAATGAGGAACCAAGAAGAAGCCATGGTGAGCTGAGTCAACAGTAGAAGTGATTGATGGGTAATCCATTAATTGCTGACATCCCATCACCTCTGTAGGGGTTTTTCCACCTTTCTACAGAAGATCTGTGTGGGGATGGATACTGAGGCAGAGAGAGGCTGATTTCTGGTTTGACACTGTCCTTCCCCATTTGACAGCGAGCCAGTGGGGAAGCCTCAATGTGCTCACAAGGTTGTGCAGCTCTGCACTTTTTTCTGTGAATTCCACACAAGGTGCTTCATAAGCACCTGCTTTAGGTTTCATGTTACAGGATTTGATACAGAAATGATGTAAACAAGAACAGATCAGCTGACTGAAATGAAAGTGAAATGAGTGAGTTACAGGTTGTGCAAGAATTTTATCCTAATGGAAGTGTCTTTCTAAAAGGAATTCGCTGAAAATGTGGAAATTCAGCAGACGGTAAAGGCACAAAACTTATGTCACAATCTGACCTGGTGATTTGTTAGGGCTTGTCTTAAAGGCGTGTAAACAGGGTGCTTATGTTCATGGTTTTATGAGGCATAAAGCAGAATGACCTCATCAGACTTCTCACTATCTATCTGTGGCTGCAGGTGTGAATATCCTACTTTGATACCAGCTCATTCTGTGCTGCGGTAATTATAGCACTGTACACAAATCAGGAGCACAGTTCAGGCTCGCGTGCATCTCAAGGCGTCCCTTAGTCAGGTGTGTTTGACCGATCCCTTTACTCATCCCATTAGCCTGTCATTTACTTCCTTGTCCTCGAAGAACGTCGTTGGCTAAGCCAAAGCCAATCCAGGCCGTTCAGAACAGGAACCGGGTGGCCTCAGCGAGAGGGAAGTTAAAACGCCCCAACACGTGTGCTTGCTAAAGCTGGGTTCACCAAACCAAAGATCAGGTCCCTTAAGCTGCTTTTCCAAGGCAGGAAAAGCTTAGAAGTCGTCACGTTGGTCAGAACAAATGGCTCCAGTTTAAGGCCCCGCAAGTGGAGACTGAGAATAGGTTTTACTCACTGGGCACACAACAGAGAGGCTAGTTTTGCTTTCTTTAAGGAGCCTCAGCACAGCCAGGAAAAGTAGCCCATGCTTATTCATGTTAGAGTGCTCATTCAAGCCCAAGGCTGGAAGAACACTCCTGAGTTTATAGTCCACTGGTTATACAAAATAAATAAATTAAGACCTTCGGATCCAACAAAGAGGATGTTCCTCTTTTGAAAAATGGAAATTCACTTGTAATATTCGGCTTTAAGCCAGACATTAAAAAGACATCACTGTACAAATTTCTAAAAGGACTCGGTGGCTCTACAGAATGAACAAAATGCATGAAGTTCCAGTAAATGAGGAACTCAAAGCAATGGTTCTGTTGAATTTAAGTATAAGCTCATTGTATTGAAGCCCCATAAACTGGGTCATGGTAGGTAAAACCACGTGACTGAAAAACCTACAGATTGTAAGTGCTACTACATTTCACAAAGATCAACCAACAACCTGATCTTGGGAATTTAATATCAACGTGTTTAAATTGACTAAAATGTAGAAGGCTGCGAGATCAAAGTAGTGGAAACACGAGCCTGTGAGCTAGTTCTTGATAAACTCTACTAAAGCAGCATAATTTACTGTAGAAGAGACATGTGGAAGTTAAATAAGGCTGTTAGGAGGTACATGATCAAAGCCACCATGTTATCTGGTCTCACTGTAGAGGCTACGTATCTGGAATGTGTTTGAGAGTCATTCTTTCTACTTTCGGTGCCTTATCCACCTCCTGAGGTCTCCTCTCTCTCGACAAGGCTGCACATTGCAGAGGTTATCAACGCCTGTGCTAGCCATGCGAGTAAACCCGTCTAGCTGGCTGCAGATACACGGAGTTGATAACTGCTGGGAAAAGCTGCCATCAGGACTTCAGATGGAAAAAAAAAGCTGCTGCTACTGCTGTTATAGCTGTAAGATCATGATATAAGCCTGACACACTTGGGTGAACAGCTATGCCTGATACACATAACTTACAGTCGAACACGTGCTGTAAGGAAATTGGATTAGCTGCTGGTAAAGAAGGGGGATTATAAATGATTTTGACTTTAAATACGCTTCTAAAGAATGGATTACCAACTTGTTTTTCTCTTGAGGAAATCTGAATTAGTAAGCAACTACATTATCCTCACTGTACTGAGATCAAAACAAATGGAAGTAAAAATGCAAAGACAGTCGTGAGGCGGCATTAGCTCAGTTGGGAGAGTGGCCGGTCTGGTAACCAGAGGGTCACCGGTTCAATCCCCAGCTCTGGCTGGGTTAGATTGTCGTTGTGTCCTTGGGCAAGACACTTCACCCACCTTGCCTGTGTGAATGTGAGTGTGACTGTGTGTGAATGTTGGTGGTGGTCAGAAGGGCCAATGGCGCAGAATGGCAGCCTCGCTTCTGTCAGTCTGCCCCAGGGCAGCTGTGGCTACAGACGTCTGTCGTAGTTTACCACCACCGGTGAAAATGACTGTGTGAATGAATAATGCAACTCTGTAAAGCGTCTTTGAGTGTTCTAAAAAGCGCTATATAAAACTGATGCATTATTATTATTATTATTATAATAGCTGCTTTTAGGGCTGTGCGATATGACAAAATATTTCATCTGGACGATAGAAAATGTCTACCGTCGTATAAAAAGCTCTATCGTTTACGCCACAATGGAAGTTTTACAGCATAATGCACTTTACAGGATGTTCATGAACGCACCGTGCAGCAACGCATAAACAAACATGGAGGCAGACGGTAGTGGACACATTTTAGACCTGAGTCAACAGGATAACCAGCTAACCCAAACTGAGGATCTTGTAACTAAAAGAGGGACAACTTCTGTCTCATCGATGTGGTTTAAATATAAAAAGACCGACGTGGACCAGACAACAGCTGTTTGTAAAGTTCGCCGACTACCGATCCCAACAACGGACTCGGACGCCACTAATATATTTTATCACCTGCACAAAAACCAGGTCGAAGAATACAGAGACAGTCGAAGAGTAAAAGCTGCAAAAGCAGCATCGAGTGTTGGAGTAAGAGCTCATGATAAACTCCAGACGCAGACGCTGCAACAGGCTTTTACCCGCAGCACGTCATGTAGCTGCCAGCTGAGCAGGATGGAAGGAAGGAGGAGGTTACTGCTGCTGTTACCAGGCACATCTATAAAGATATGGCTCTAATCTACACGGTGGAGAAACCTGAGTTCTGTGAGTTACACTCGAACCCAGATATGAAGCATCCAGCTGAAAACACATAACTAAAGTTATGTTACTGATTTATATGATGCATGTTGGGCCACAGTGGAGGAGGAGATTCATAAGGAGGTGTTCTATCGTATGTTTATCGTTATCGGGATATAAAATTAGCTATATCGGGATATGAAATTTTGGCCATATCGCCCAGCCCTAGCCGCTTTCATAAGACACACCGTGGCCGGCAAATCAGCGTAATATTGCCGACACGGTGTGTCTTATGAAAGCGCTGTGGGGGCATGGCGATGAGGCAATTTTGCGGCATTCGTGCCACCACGCTTGATAGTAATATTCCCGCAACGTCGGACTTGTGAATAAAGATTACGCCTTGGCGCAACAGAGGGAGGTGTCACTAATGATGTGGCAAAAGTGAGCCGACCCCCGACCAGAGAAAGTATTTAAAAATCATGTAAACATGGGAAAGCTGTTGCACATTTGTAAACGCTCAGCGGAGATGGCAAACTGGAGCGACACCGAGATCTGGGAGCTTCTGGCTGAAGCAGAAGTTGCCTGTCTGTTTATACGAGCACTTCCATCTCATGTCTCTGTACCCTGCGCGTCGACAGCGCGAAGACCGCCCCCATACCTCCTTTATACCGCCACCGAGAAATCTTTTGTGAAATGCACATGATTGCGCAACATTACGGGCACGGTCTGACCACTTACGAACGACCAAAGGCTCCCAGATGCCGGCTCAGGTTCGTGGCAAATTGCCGGCATTGTTTTATGAAAGCAGCTAATGAAAAGAAACTACACCCTATATGAGTACAGGTTTTAAATTTACTGTAATCTAACCTCAAGTTGCCAAAAACACACATACTCCATCATGTCATTATTTATTAAAAGATGAAGCCAAAATGGAGAAGTTCTATGATCCAACAGCTAGTAGAACCACCTGTAACTGAAGTAGTCGTTTTCTGTCTGACTTATCAGTCTCTTGCGTCGTTGTGGAGGACTTTTACCTCACTCTTTATAAAACAACAAGTTCACTGAGTTTTGCTAATATATTGTGCTGTGAATTATGGGTAAACATCCCTAATTTGGTCTCATCTGTTCAAAGAACATGGTTCCAGACATCTTGTTTAATTCAGAACCAACTTCTTAAACCTAAGACTTGTTGTTGTGTTGTTTATAAAATAAAATAAAAAAGACTATTTCTGTTGGTAGTCTTTCCAAACAAGTCACATTTGTACAATCTTTTTCTAATGGTACAATCATGAACCTGATCCTTTAGCCTGCTAACGGTGACTCGTAGAGTCTGATATGGATCTCTTGGGCGTTTCACAATTTTTCTGAGCATTACACGATTTGACCTTGGAGTAAATTTGCAGAGACATTCACTCTTTGGAAGATTGGCAGCTGTCTAAATGTTTTCCACTCCTCTACCTCTACTCAATCTTTAGAATGATGGATGCCAAATTGTTTGGAAATCGACTTGTAACCTTTCCTAAATTGATGGACAGCTACTGTTGTTTTTCTAAGGTCATTGCTGATGTTTTTCCTCCTTTGCATTGTGTTAACACACACCTGTATGCTCCAGACCAAAGAAGTGCCAAATACTCCTATTCACATTGATAATAATTAACTAATCAATACATCTACGTACATATCAGAACCTGGCTACCTTCCCTCTTAAACCCTAGTGTGTACTAAAACTGAAGGAGCCAGTATTTTTATTACTGTGTTTGTTGATCATTTGTTTGTCGGTCTTTGCATCAAGTCCAGGCCCAATTAAGCGTCGCTGAGTGATTTTTATAGGATACACAATAGAATCATAAACAAATGGCTAAATTAACATTGCTAAATGCACAACCACCCGACAGCTTCTTTATACATTTCACTGAATCAATTACACATGAGGGAGTTATGTAACCATTTTTCAAATTAACCATAATCTACTGGCTAATAACCTTGCAGTAGCCTTAATTCATTTGTATAATTCCACTGATAACCAGTCCGCACTGATCCTCTCTGTTCTGCCTTCTACGGGCATTACTTCAGTCGGCTCTGATTGGCAGTGGTGGCTATGTGTCATAAATGACCATAGTAACAGGCCGAACTACACAGACAAGCAGCAAGAATGTGGAGTGAGCCTCAATAAACAACGTCCATGCACCGTTTTAGAAATACACAAATGAGCTGGCACTATTTTCCACATATATTTGTGTGGGAGGAACACTGAAAAACGAAGTCCTGCATTTGTGCCGCAATCTGCCGAGGCCAGTCAGCCGAATGGCTGGCTATGCATATGAGCACCAAAATGACACATCAACTCCAGTCTATATTTAACTCACTGGATCTCCTTCCAATGTTCCCATCCTTTGAGGGGAGGCTGCCAGAGAGCATGGTGAGAAAAGCAGGCTGAGGTGATATGTAATTACGCTGAATTGATCCAGCCTCCTACATCCCTTCATCATACCCACACACTCTGAGATAATGAAATGGAAGGAGAGCTTTTTTTTTTCCTGTTTACAATAAATCCTTTAAGGCTAGTCACTTTTTATTTATGGTGTCAAAGGAAACCCTTTACAGTTTGAGTTTTGAAGCTCGCAAAGTCAAAGCACAAACATCAGCAAACACCCGGTGTGGGTGGCAATCTCAATCTGATAAGAGCTTCTCCGAAACCAGCACTTGTTCTCTTCAGAGGATGTGGTAAAAATTATAAACCAAGGTCTCTTGGAGTACCCCACTTCTTACAGTGTAGACAGATTTCATCTTGAATGCAGAGATAGAACTCTTTTTAAAACCATGTTGGAAACAACCAAAAGGATGTTTTTCTTTGATATGGATTGACTTTGTTGCCACTCCCACATTCTTTATAAACCCAAAAAAACACTAAGATAAGAGCTTACTTTACAATGTGTGGCTTTAGCCTCATCTGTGTGCTGCGATGCCAACAGATACCGCTCAAAACCCCAAAACGTTTAGAACAGACTACAGTAGACTTTCTGCTCAGAACTCTTAGGGAACGCAAACAAACTCAACACACTTTTAACAGGAAACACGATGATGATGAACACTGCTTTGCTATTTTTCCATCCACAGCAAAAAAAACCTAATAAAATAAAAATAAAAACACAAATTCAAGACTAAAACCCATGACACAGAGAGCATAAGTCTACTGGACCATGTGGTAAGACATGTTCAGTTGCATGCAGGCTGGGAAAATGACATCACGTGAAACACTCAGCCACATGGATACAAAAACAACAACTTCAGCAACTTAACTGTTGCACATTGCTCAATCTTTGCACGCAATGTGGCCTGGACAGTATATAGAGATATTGTATTTTTATTTTAAAAAGACCAATTGAAGTGGAAGAGCTTACTTAATGAATGACAAAAAACGGGTTATAAGAAAATGAAAGTAAAACAAAAAAACTTGTATTTTTGTAACAGCAGGGTGTGCATTTGTTTAGAGGCTGTGTTGTGGTAGAATGCTATAAAAAGCTGACTGCCAACTCACCTGTTCTTTTCCAGTTCATTATGTGTTGACCTGTAAAATAAGAAAGACACAGGATGTCAATACAGACTCAATACAAGCCCATTGTTTATTAGCCAGAAAAGTCAAAGCACAACATTACTCAAAGTATTAAGAATAACCACATAAACTAAACAAATATGGGCTCAAAGTTGCTTCATGACGCCCAGTAAAGGGACCAGTAAAACCAGCAAACTGAAGACTTCACATCAACAAATATTAAAATGACATCCAGGCTTGAAGTGTGAAATTACACAGCCTCTTCCTCAATAATGCAGAGCAGAACTCTGGGAGGATACGTGTCAGAAAGCACTTATGCCCACACTGAGTACAGTAAAAAGTGCACATGTTTGTGCATGTGCATTCACATACACACACACAGCCAGAGTTCAGTGTTGTGTTAATAATGTAAAGTGAATCAGCTGGTCCCTGAGAGTGTCTTTGTATGGCAACAAACTTAAGGGAGACCAGCTTTCCTCCTGATTCCTAAATGGCCAAGCCCCCATCTGCAGAAACTGAACTCTGGCCCAATCTGAGAGAGGCACGTGGTTCAGAAAATCACTTCTCCATCATAACACTGATTTCAGTTGACAAACATCAGTTTTGGGGCGGTTTAGATACAAATAATGTGGAAAAAACGACAACTGAAAAAGAACTGTTGGGAAAGCAAACTGTCAAAGAGCATGTCTAGTTTGTCCAACTTGACCTTGCATCAGGGAAATTTATTGTTTTCAAATTATTAATATAAAAACGAATAAAGATGCCATTCATCAACTATGGCAGGCTTAGTTATTTATGTGGTTGGATGTGAAAGATTGCATGCTGGGAGCATCTGCTGTAACACTTTTCATTACAGATGACAACATCGATGAGCGGGCCGAGTAGCTGCTATCACTGCGACGCACGCGGCTCTCACATACGCTGGCACAGGCCATTTCCTGAAACTGGATGAGTCTTTAAGTGCTCACACATGACAGGGTTCAACTTACACATTCTACATCCATGTAGTACTCACACATGGATGTGCACTTTGACATCCGGCCACTCACGCTAAAATCACAGTGATCAATTTTTAAAACCATTTGGTCATTTCAAAATTAGATCAAAAGCCTGTTGTTTATCCAGAAAATTAAAAGCCATTTCATCTGTTTCTGAGTCAGAACAAGAGTTTAGCCAAACAGAACATGAATACATAATTTGCATAATTTGCGTCAGTAGCTGTCACATTGCCTGCACCAGCATCTGCGTTGCTTAGTAACCCACATCCTACTTTGGACTACCATCTGAATCACTTTTTACCAAAATGTATTTTTGTTTTCTTATTCTTAAAGAATGACGGCGCGAAACATTTTGGGGAACAATTACGGCCATAGTAGCAACTGCAGCAATGTGCAAAGTGGTTGACAACATTTCAAAACAACTTAGAAAGTGACATGAATTTAAAATTAGTTTTTAAAAAAAGAAATAACTTCAGCTTTTCTATCTATAGTGCAGATTTAGTTATCTATCGTTACTACTGTGCAACAAAGCCCTTAGGTCAGATTTAAACCCCTAAAAATCAAGCGAGTGTTACATAAAAAACACAGAATATCATACAGTATGGCCTCTTTAAAATAATCATCCAAGCTAGATTCTTTTTTAAAACCTTTTACGATGACAACCTCTTTCTCTGTCTCTTAAATCAGACATCTGCATGTGTAGAGTACAACAACAAAGCAATATAGATTATAAACTGGTTCAAAATACAACAGCATCAAGCTTTCCCCTGCAGTCATGCAAGAGAACGTGTGTGTGCGCACATACACACACACAGTGAGAGACTGGGTCAACGAGATAAAGCATCCCTGCTATAAACGGTAGGCAGGAGAGGACAGAGTCAGATAAGCGCTTTAAGCTTCAACATATTAGTGAGAAGGCAGCTATAACTGGAGCAAGATAGCAACAGAGAACAGAAAGTGTAATAACTTATATTTTTAATGCCTTGTAAATCTATTAGAAAGGATTTATATTCATAATCTTAAAAGGAGCTAAAAAGCTAAAGCGAATCTGAACAGACTTGATCAGGTTTATAGCTGAAAAACAAAATGTAGGCTTGATGTTTTAAAACATCACTGTTCAGTCATCATTTTATCATCAAATATATACAAATGCAAAAAGTTAAAGGAGTATGTGTTATGAAAAAATTTGTGGAAACAGATGAGATGTTTCATTTTGAGAAAATTGCTCAAAATAATTTCCAACATCAAAAATTACTGAGGTTTCTCAGCTGCACTTTAACTGCTCAATAAACAATCAAACATAATAATTATGATCATGCCTAATATTGGCAAACACCTCGTTTATAGGTGTGATTGATTTGCAAAAAGTTATAGAAGCTGTCAAGTGTTAAAATAGAATCTAAGGATGCTAATCTTCCCAGCAGAATTTGTGTAAAAGGGTGACTTGGTTTGTAGAAAATGTTGCAGGGAAAAAAGAAAACCCTCTCCATGGTTAGCCTTGACATCCGAAGGGATATCCAAACAATGCCGTTTTATTTTAGTTTGAGGGGTGTGGGAAGTGGGAATAAATATGCAGCTCTGAAAGGGTGTTGCAGAATAAACCTGTTAAATTACAGGGCAAGTTGTGAAAATGTCTCTAGAGACAACAAAAACAACATCAAAGGTTATACCAGCGAGGTCTAATTTATAGGTTTTTTTGTGTGTTACAAGGTATTTCAAGAACTAAACTTATCTGAGTGTCTCTCACTGTCATTTTCTGTCTGTCACAGCTAACTCTGGAAGTCGGGATGGGAGATGAACATTTAAAGAAATAGTCCAGTTACTTTAAACTGTATTTCTGTGCAAAAGTTTGAAATATTTACTATCTTACTCATTGTAGAAAGCTTCCTGAAAAGCCTCTGTTATGAGAAATAGAGTTAATACAGATAAGCTAACAGCTAGTCCGAGTACAGCCAAGACCTAAATTTCACACCAGTTGATGTAACGCTATTTTTCATATCTTTGCACCATTTTAAATTGTGCATTAAATGGTTATTTGGATGGAATTTTATAGTTGCACAAGTGTAAATATTACCAGCAGCAGCAGAATGTAGCACTTCCTGTGCAGGCAGGTTCAAGTTCAATAGGAATTTTGAAATATTTCAGCAAAATCATGGAGGAGCTCTTCAGAGACTGAAGGTGTTCTAAATGGCTGTAAAAAAAAAACTTTTATCTCTATTTCTCCAAACTGAGTCCATTCAGGAAGCCATCTACAACAGGATGAAAATTATTGGTTACATAGAAACACACATCAAAATATTGTTTTAATATTTTAACATCGTCAGTTGAGAAATTCTTGTAATTTTTTCCATTAAGTTTTAAACGTATGTAGCGCCATAAATACAGTACGTCTGCTGACTTATCTGATCATGACTGTTGCCATGCAGAACGAGGCAACGTTTAGTCCTCGTGATGAGTAATGCGCAGTTCCTGTTTGTGGCCCTCTCTTACATTAATATTAAAAAGCTCAACTAGAGACAGAGAGGAGCTTGTGTTTGATGTGTGACTGTCAACAGTCAGATTTATGTAAGCAGCACAGCACCAAGAGAAAACATGAACACTGGTGGGGCTTCACTTTGGAAGATCCTTCCGTTTTCTACTGATAAATATACGAGTTCCTCTAAATGACAATAAAATATATTGTGACGTGTCATCACGCTGTGTTAAAACAGGTTGGACTGGGGAGGAGACATAATAGACTTTTTATTCACCTTTGATTGTCTGCAAACAAGACCATAAATAGCAGCCTATCCTCTTTAGGGTAAAAGAAAAACTAACAGTCTCATCCAGAGCATACACTAACATATCCACCACCAAATCAGACCAAATATAAAAAAAGACTAACATCATGGCCAAAATGTATAGTATAATATCAACCAAATGTAATGTGACAGTGCAACACATTTGTTATTTTTAGTTTGTAAGCTGTCACTTTAACCCAGATCCCTAACCTGTGCCAGGGCAGTCCCTTTAACAATCAGCTGATAAAAACACTTACTGCATGCTCCAAAACACCAGGACTGACGTGACTACGAGTATAAGAAACATGTTTAATCAAACCTTTCTGCACATTATAAAACAATCTCTGAAGGTTGGGAATGTTCCCAGGCAGCATTTAGTAACAGCTCATGTGTTTACTAAACGCGTTGGCAGCGATCACATGCTGTCTGTGGTTCACTCATCCCACAAACCGAGGTGTAAAATGGCTGTTTAATAAATGACACCTATAATTAGCTATCTATTTATACAGCTCTCTGATAAAAGGCGATTTTAAAGGGATCACGCCACAGATTGAGGAGACACGTTTCTTACCTGTTGTGGTTACTGCTGAACTTCTTATTTCGGAATTTTCTCTGCCTTTGATAGTTTGTGCTCTGATTTGAAGGAAATGTCGAAGCATACCCGTGTTCGCACTCTGTAGGAAGAAAAATTGGTGGTTATCCGTAAGCCACGGGCAAGTTTGAACACTTTTTTCAATTTTATGTTACAAGTTCAACAAGAAAGTAAAGAAAATGCGTTCGGATGGCGGATTTGACACTTCCCCTTTTCCCTTTAACCATTTTATTTCAATAATTTAAAGCGATGTTAACGGAGATAATTAAAGATATATTTACCTCTTTCTCTCCTTTCTAGATATTCCGCTGCCTCCAATAACCTTTGGATATTTATTAGCTGAACAGCAGTCATGACTCTTCCCTGAGGCTTTCTTCCGTTAACGCTGTTCTTCTAAATGTTAGTTTTGTAAACCAGAGGCACGAGCAAACGTATAGCAGAATAAAAAAGTCAGTGCACCGGTACACCGGATGAAAAACGACGAGTTATCTCGTTCAGTGCCTCTGCTAGCTCAGCATTTGTCGAAAAAAAAAGGAGAGAAAAAAACAAGTCCAGTGTTTTTAAGCTAGCAAGCTCTAGCCGATCTTTTAAAGTAAACGTTGTTAGAAAATGTCAACATGTGTTTATCAAAGTATTACATTTTTAGGAAACAGCATATTAAATTTTTTTTTACAAAAATTTATATAAATGATTTAAAAAAAAAACTCTAGGGAGCCGAGAGCCAGCAAAGTGCCTGCTGCTCGCTTCCTCTGCTCTGCTGTTTGTTTACCTAGCTGCTCAGCTGGGGGGCGGGAACCAAGCTAAGGAGGAGAGGCCGGTTAAACGCGATGCATTCTGGGAAGCTGAGTAATTCAGTGACTTTGCCAAATACTGTTAAGCAGGTAATTTTTAAAAAAAAATTCAAAACTATTATACCTTTTTATGAAAGCAAAAATATCACATACATTTTTATATACAACCAAAATAAATTTTCAAAAACTGTTTACTGATTCTGAAGAGAATAATGAAAAATAGGTCTGAATATAACAGAATTTACACCTTTAGCGTTGCTCTCATATAACTGCACTATTGTTAATGTTGCTTATTTGTTAGTAGAATTAAAAAAAAAAACAGCAGTTAATAAGGAACAGGTTCCATTCTAGCTCAAGACTATTACAAAATATAACTACAATTCCCAAGATTCATGGGGGTCGTGGGAGGTTATTTTCCCACGAAAGCCAGGCCCAGCAACACGTGACGTTGCACAGCAGCTGGCGTCTTATTGGCGGGTGGCTTTGACAGACGTCGAGGGTTGAGCCGGCACCTGACCAATCGCAGAGGAGGTCTGCGCCATGTGGAATCAGTTAAAACACGCCCCCAAATAGCAGGAAGCAAACAACTGAGAGGAGCTCGAGCTATCTCCTGCGGACTGATGAAAATTCACAGGAAAAAAGGCGAAATTACATATTTAGAATGTATATTTAGACTCATCAGTTCACGTGATCGATATTTTATGCACTAAACACCAAAGCGCGAGCAGACGCATGTTAAAAGGGTAGAAAAAGAGCACGTGGTACAATAAAACATTTTTGAATGTAGCGAAAAACAAGCTTTATATTGAGATTGAAGCAGTCATATTACGTTTCTTCAATAATCTGTCATTAAATTACAGCAATACAATGCAGAATCAACTTGCATGCTCAGAGATCATTCGTAAAAAAAAAGCTCTTAACTTATTTATTATTGTAAAATTCCGCATATGGGCAAATATGGTACAATATTTAACACAAATATATGTTTAATAGGTGTCACATTAAATATTTAATCGCAGTTAGGGCCCTTTTTCCAATGGAGTTTTCGGATTTTTTTTCTTTCTTTCGATCGAGTCTGCGGAGGCACAATGACATCATCCAAAACTGAGCAGGAGGACGCCGCAATGTGATCAGATTTTATTATAACGGACCGGCAGCCAACATTCAGGTCAAATCATCAGGTCTGATCTGGTCTGCAGGGTAAAATACAGATTCCTGCTTTAAGAGTTGTGGGGAAAAGCGACGCAACACGCATTAAAATGCGGATAAAATAGTCCAGAAACCATTAAAAGCTCTTATAAATGCAATGAGTAAACATTATTCTGGCATATCCTTTCATGGGGCTGTTTTCTGCAGCCAGTGCTGCTTAGTTGGATGAACTCAACCCTTTGTTGTCTGAGACTGTTGACAATGAACTCTTTTTTTCCCCTCCGTGAAATTCAGATGAAAACGTACAGGATCAAAACGCAGCAAACACAAACTCACTTCCGTCCTTATTGCGTTCGGCGCTCTCCAGAAACCTAGCAGCCTCCAGCAAGACTTGAACATTTTTCAAAAAAGTGTTGATCTGCTCCATGTGGGAGTCTTTGGAGTTGAAGACGTCATTGAAAGGACAACTAGACATCTCGAAATCTTGCTGGTCCAAAAGAGACGCCTCGGAATCAAAAAAGAACTCCTCACTCTTCAAACTTCTTCTTTGCCTCTCACTTTTGGCCATTTTTATTTGTCTTCCTCTTAGTTTCTGACGACGTGCTGAGCGCAGTAACTAGTACAGCAGCTGCCAGTGGACGCTGCTCCTGTTAGATGGTTTGTCGTTTCTTTCTTTTCTTTTTTTTAATGAATGCAGGGTGTTTAATGTGGAGCTGTGGCCAATGTCAGTGGATGCTGGTGCATGGGAAAACCGGAGCCCGGCCCCTCGGTGTCTGAGGAGTCTGCAGGGTCCTTGTGCCCGCCCTTTAAAGCAGGAGATGAACAATCACATCTTCTTATCAACATTTAATGTCACAATAAATGCTTATTTCAATAATATAACATCCTCCTGGGACCACATGTGTTCTATGCACTAGAATATTTAATTTAGCTCAACTTAGACCTGCTTTTATTATTTGGGGACACTGGAATTTAATTTTAAAATGTTACATTATTTGAGGGGGGAAAAAATCAATCTTTGCACCACCATGCAGCCCATTGACATGCTGCCTCTCCTCAATCTGTTACTTCAAAATACCTTGTTGCAACTTTATAAGTATGATGTTTATTGCTGAAGAGGATGCATCTGAGTCAGAGAACACAAACAACATCTTTAGGTTGTTTAGACCTGAAGTGGGATTTCTTTGATGCTGATTGTTGGAAAGCAACAAGATTTCCAAACTTCTATCTTCTGACCCACACAATTACTTGTTGAATTTGTTTTTTGTTCCTGTTAAAGTGGCCGTTTGTCAGCTCATGCCTGTCCAAGAGAACTAGTTCTCAAACATTTTACCTGGTTAGATAAAGGTTGAAAATACCCTGCTTATTTAGATGTCCACACATAAATTTTAACCCTTGAGTCTTTTGAACATTCAGAAGTGTGTATCTGTGCAAAAGTTGTGATTGGATGGTTTCCTGAACAGCCTCTGTTTGGAGAAATCATGTTGCCATCCAACAGGGCTGATGAGTTAACAGCTGTTTGAGACCAAGGCCTGACTGCTGCCATCTCAGCTCCAGTCTGCTCATTTGGTTTGTGCAACATTTTAAAAATCTTTATACAGCTGTAACTTTTTGGTTATTGTCAGCAAAAATATTTTTTAAATTCCTATCAGACCCAACTCCTGGGTACTCCAGAATTAGAAGTGCAAAGTTTTGCTGCAGTTGGAGATATTTATGTTTATAAATAATTATAATTCCATGTAAATTACTGTGAAATGCAACATGGTGTAAATAATATTGTATGAACCGTTGTGAAACCTATGATTGGAGCTGTTTTAAGGCAGCAACTTTTACACAGAAACACACTTCAAAATGGTCAAAGAGTTCTGTTAATGTGTTAGTCAGGAGCAACTTTGATATTTTATAGACTTTAGAGGCTTTTCCATAAAAACCCATGTTAGCCATGAAGGGCGGGAACAAAGCGGATCCTATGTAACATCTGAGTGCATCCACCTGTATGTGATGAAACAGGTAACTCACAGATACTCTTTGCCTTGATCTCGTGCCATTTCCGGTGAACCTTTTGATGAGCGGCTGCAGCAGAGTCCGTTTTGACAGAGGACGCGTTGAGGCATAGGCCCGTATTAAGTCCTGACACCCCCTCTCCCACTCCCAGCCCCCCCCCCCTCACCACTTCAAAGGGCCAGCAGCAAGCCCATATTCGTTTGATGTAAAGTTCACAGAAACAAAAACTTTCAAGTCCAACGCACGAGGGAATCTCTGAAGGGCCCTCGCTCTCGTGCCCCTTCACCTCTCCAACCTCAGACAGGGGCAGCTGCAGAGGAAGGAACCCGTTTGAGTTGGGAAAACTGCCATCACACGTTAGAGTGGGTGGACACTGATAAGCACTCAGTCTCTTTAGGATTATAGCCCAGGTGACCTATTTTAGGTTGCTCAGTAAAGGTTTGCAGGTTTTCAGCTTGCTTTACTTTTCCAGTCGTAATCCTCATTTCTTCTGTCTCTTTCCTTGAACCTCTGCTCATTTTACAGAACATATCAAAAGTATTGCATCTTAACATTTGATTAAAGCATCTTCTTTACGAGGAAGACAAAATATGTAGGTCAGACAGGTCACGTGCTGCAGAAAAGAAGAAGTAAGGAGTTCTGTAAAGCATGAGTCATGTGTCCCAGTAGACGACGCTGGTAGCAGTGTGAAAGTAAAGATTTATGAGAGACTATTGCTTAGAGGTATGGCTGTCCTATACAGACACGCAGTCGAGTCAAACTATTTCTCTTCACTCTGATTAAAGGAAACCTATGATTCTTTACTCTGAAGGCAATGCCTTCAAAACAAACCATGGAGAGACGAGCACCGAGCTCAGGAGGAAACTGTGTTTGTTTGATGAGTCTCAGAGGCAGACCTCAGCTGTCCTTAGCTTAAAGGTGGGAGAAGAATGGAAATAAACAAATGAAGTTTTTTTATTGGGAATGAAATATGAAATGACAACACAAAGTGCTCATTATCCTTTAAATGTATCGCAATCAGATTTTAACCCACAAAACCTTAAACTTTTCGAAACTAAACGTAACATCAGCTACATTAATAGAAACGTGTCGAATGTTTGTTAGTTTAATTTCTAGAACAAAGAGGGTTCAATGTTCAATATTCATATTTATTCAATGCTTGAGTCGGAACAAAATTAGAACCTGAATTAGAAACTTGAAAAAGCTGAAGACTATGTTTACCAGGTATTTGGTGCTGATGAGATTCTTCAGATGGAGACAAAGCACTGGCTGGATGATGTGGCAAATTTCTAAATCAATCAGGGCAAAAAGAAGCAAACCTCTGAATATAAAAACGTTGTGTTGCAGGAACCCTTTCCAGAAATAAGCACATATCTGCTGTTCTGTTCTCAGGAACTTCCTTCTGGAAACCAAAATTTGGAATCTTTATGTTCGTCATGGAAGCAGCTTGGTACCCAACAAACAGCAAAGCATGTTGAATTTTTATTTTGTTTTAAATATATATATCCTTTATTTAATCAGGTAATATCTCATTGGGATTAAGAACCTATTTTCTAAGGGTGTCCTGGAAAATATAATTAACTTCTTCAAAGCAGGATCTCTGTTTTCTCTAACCAACATGATGTATTTCCTAAACCTTGAAGTGATATTTGCTTATTCTACATCTAAAAAAGAGTATAAAATATAAAAAGAGAGAACAACTTAAAAGAAGGGGATAATTCCCTGCAGGGCTGGAGTTCAGATCAGACAGGAAGTTGTAAACTAACTAACACGCCACCTGAGAGGTGCTTGTTTGATGGTTGATGAAGCTGACAGTCATGCATGTGTAAAGATCCATTACACTTGTCATTAAAAGCTGTTGCCTCATAACGGGTTAATGTTTTATTAGCTGTTTGATATATAAACCATCACCTGAATAGCTATAGGCTAAACTAGAACTCTGTTGTTTTTAGTTCAGTTTAGGATCAAATGAGAGGATGACCATGAAGTCTGGATTAGATGTTTATTAATTCACCAGTTTCCTCCCACAGACTAAAAATGTGAGGTTATTTGGCAACTTTTGCCTCTATAGAGAGTAGTTGTCTGTCTTTAAATGAACCTGAGGTGGACAGGTGAGGTGGATGTTATCTTTGACCACTGGAGATAAACATCAGCTTCCTTCAACCAAGAAAAAGAAGGGATGGATGGATAAGTCCAATATACATTTTTAGCGATACCCTGTATTTAACATCATATTTGTTAATTTTAGTCAGAAAAGTTTGAACCACTTCAAATATATTTTCTTTAATCTTTCACTAATTCTCCCTCCTTAATAAAGTAATAATAATGATCTAGTTGCATTTCACCATGAGACAAATATCATTGGGTTTTTTTTTCTAATATTAAAGTTTGTTCTGCCAAAGACATTTAACATCATCCCTGAGTCGTCTCCACACCAGAGTCTCAGCAGACCGGGGCTGTATTAGTACCCGACAAAATGAAACTCCAGATCTTCAGTAACTCTGGAATGGAAGACACATTGCCACAATAAAAAAGCTCCGCTATAATGGTTTTCTATCATCTCTTAATATTTCCCCGGAAAACTCACTGACATTTTCATAAATGTCACCGATTTACATTGTTCTCAGAGGACCACTTCAGCTGCAGCGTGTTCATGGGTAATTACGCAACGTCAACTGTGTGAAATTTGGCACTCGGGGTGGTTGAGGAATGAAAAGGAATCAAAGAAATGAGATGGAGAGATACAAAAAGGAAGAAAGTATCTAAAAGGGTCAAAAGAAAAATGGAATATATGGAAATGGAATTAAGTGAATCGAGTTACAAGAACTTTATGGGTCTGTTTAGAAAAACCCTTTAGTTCAAGCAGTGGTCCATGAAGCTTTGAAGGGTCACCATTCATGCTGCTGACCTTTGTAAAGCCTTTAAATGTACTAGAAGCACCTTTTTGCTTTCAATCCATCAAGTCAGACTGTTGGCTATAAACAAAACTGTTTCCATATCATGAATGACTGCAAAATACTCTGTTTAAACCTGTAGCATACTTCAAGCATATTATACTGCTTAATTTATTGTTATTGCATAGGTTAAACACAACTAAGAAGCCTTTTTAAGTGTGGTTATGTGTAAAAGTTATAAATAATAACTATCTTACCCATTGTAGATAGCTTCCTGAATGACGTTTGTTAAAATAGCATACATCCTACAGGGCTGATGAGCTGGTTGCTACTTTGACTGCAGGGAACTCCAAAGTGTACTGCTGCCATCTTAAAACAGCTTAAATCTTCAAAGGTTCACAGCGTTTCATGGTATGTTTATTGGTAATCATTAGCATCACTGTCGATTTGCCAGTCATTTACATGAAATTATGTAGCTTTATAGAAATAAAAATTTCCTCACCAGCAGCAAAAACGTCTGGTGCATCTAGGGGTCAAATCCAGAAAGACTTTACTAATACTTTTGTCTAAATACACTTTTTAAGGTGTTTTGAGAAGGTAGAAATCCACTTTGGAGTTTGATCCACTTTAGACGAGCCATTTTTGCCAATATAGAATAGAATAGAATAGAATAGAATAGAATAGAATAGAATAGAATAGAATAGAATAGAATAGAATAGAATAGAATAGAATAGAAAAATCCTTTATTGTCCCTCAGTGAGGAAATTCAGGTGCATCAGCAGCAAGTTACAGGCAAGTCAAGAAAAACAGATTCACACAAGACTAAAAAATATATAAAAAGAAAAATAAAGCATTAAAGTATTTTATAATATGAAGGCTAGTAAAATAATGTACAATCGCCAAAGTCACATTCAGATATAGTCACAGAAGTATCAGACTGAATAGGGTTATTGTTATGAGGGATGTGCAAATATATTTGTGCATAAAAATTGTGCAAATACAGCAGGGATGTAAACACTTATGCAGTTTGTTGGGTGGTTATAGTCTAACAGCTGCTGGGAGAAAGGACCTACGATATCACTCCTTCCTGCATCTAGGATGCAGCAGCCTGTCGCTACAGAAGCTCTCCAGTTCTTCAACAGCATCATGCATGGGATGGGACATAGTCCAAATATGAAGAAATTCCTCCTGGACACACAGGAAGTGTTATATGTTGTTATTTGCAAATATATATAACCATTAAAATCCACATAAATAAGAAAGTAATGCAAAATTGTTGTTAGTGTGAAGGTTTTATAAAATAATATCACAACACAAGCGACACGAAAGTAAGAGATTTAAGTTGTCTTAAGATGGCAGCAATCCATTTGAGAGTTTCATGTTAGCTAATGAGTCCTGAAGGATATACAAACAGTAAATATTACACAGGAACACACTTCAAAATGGTCCAAAATCCCATTAATTTATATGTTTTCTGCAGAGTGATCAATGTTTTGCTGAAGAATGAAGTCAAGTGAGCTGCATTAGCTCCAGAAAAGCACGTCATAAATTTCCCTGAAGTAACTTTTCTCTTGTTTTTCCTTAGTGTGGTTAACAAGGCCTCTGAAAGAGACTCTTATTGTTAATCTTTATGTCCCCATCTCATCAGAAACAATAGGTGTTTGCTCTCCCTGGGAGGTCCAGCCCGATTGCACAAACACTGAACACAAGTCATGCTAACCGTCTTTCTCCTTCACAGATCAACCGCTCAGATTCATGGCTTACATGTAAACCTCCTGCAGTGTTTCTTTACATTTACACACACCACAAAGGCCCAGTTTGAATGTCCTATAGCTACACAGAAAAAAAAGACTAACCCTATGTGTTTCAGCTAGCTCTTATTTACAAAACTCGCTGCGCACACAGAACAGCAAGCCGGTGCAGGTGTCTGTTTTTAATTGGAGCCTCTTCAAAACAGTATCAGACAGGACGAATTCTTGTCTGAGGAAAATGTCTGGGTGAAAGTGACAAAGCATTTTTGTTGTTGAAGCCTCTTCTGTTGACCCTGTGTTGACACGGCAGGCTGTGCTACTGTCAGTGTGCTTACTTTCCCAAGAGCCACAAGCTGTGTGGCGCTCTGCTTTGTCAGGGCTTTTGAGCTGAGATACTAATCTGTCTTCCATCAAGATTGCAGTCAGGCTTTTCTTTTGTTTGGCGTGAACTGTGCAGCCGCTGGGGAAATGCTTCCCTGGGTATTATCTCCATTCCAGGATATTCTCAGCTATTTCTGTTTGATACAGTATCAAAACAACACATTACACTCAGCTCCACCCCACCCTGTTCCTCAAATCAGCAGCGCTGATGCAGCTACAACCGTGCCGCTCAGTCTCAATTCACACTTCCTGTCAAAACACTCTCCCCTGAGCATATTTCTACCACTTTTTAAACTATGATTTCAGCTTCCTATTCTGGGCAGAACACATCCGAAACGCCCACAGCACCCACTCCCTCCCAGATGAAAAGACGTGGTGGGTGAACGTAAACCTGTTGCCCCTCCCCGGGCAACTGCCTTTTGGCTCTTAGTGACCATTGTTTGCCTACGTTCCCAGGCACTGACATCTGGTGACAATAGTCTAATCTGGACAGCAAGTGCACACACACACACACACACACACACACACACACACACACACACACACACACACACACGCAGATTCCAAAGACTCACACACGTACATACAGAGGAGAAAATATACCGTAATCTCAGTGATTGCACACATAAAGAAACAGACTATTACACACAATCCCCCCAGGCTTGGAAGAAATTACTTCAAAGAAGCTGACAGATATACACACACACAGACACACACACACACATACACATACACGGTCCCTATAAAATATAAGCATTCGAGCAAAGAAATATTTATTAAGAGTTGAATGAATTGCACACAGTGACAGACGTTCTCACCCTGCTAAGGAAAAAGCTAAATAAACAGGTAGTGTGCAAAAAACACACCGAACGCACCCCCCTCCCAGCAGAACCATCTATGACACACCAATTAGAAAATACCTCAGATGCTAAGCTGTCATTTATCCACAGGGGCTTCAGACGACTGTCTCTGTGCTTCCCTGCAGCTCCATTGGAAGGTGTGGCACCTTACTCCCCTGCAATATTAAAACAACCCTCCCTTGAGCCACCCGCCTGTGTCCCTCTGATGTGAGGCATGGCCAAATTAGCCAGGAAGGCTTTGGGGCAGTCGCTCCTCTGCAAATTAGAGAGGAGAAAAAAGGGAGTAGAATATTAGAAAGAGAGGGTGTGCATGGGACAGAGGGAGACAGCTGGTTCAAAGAGCTAATGAACTGCATTGAGGGGGTGATGGAAGGTAAGAGAAGGGACTTCTTAAGAAAGAGATCTGACCTCACCCCTGCTGATTGCATGGCCTGATCAGTGGCAGAGATGTACTTTTGCACATTTTCACAAAAGAGTTGCTTCTAGGATCAATGGTCAGGTAGCAGAAACCAAACCACCACAGATCATTCAAGGGACCTTTACTTAAAAGATTAACTCCTGTCCCAGGACTGACTGCAGAGCATGCTAAATGACTTCCATTTAAATACATTGGATAGGGCGATGCAGCTATCAAGGCCCTCTTCACACTGGATTATGACTGTGCAGGATTCTCCACATCCATCCATCCATCCATCCATCCATCCATATTTTATACCTGCTTGTTCCTGTTCAGGGTCATGGGGAGATACATATAGGGGACATTGGGTAAGAGGAAGGGTGCACCTTGGATAGGTCACTAGTCCATCACAGGGCCACACTTAAAAATCTTCAGTTAATCACTCATCATGCACGTTTGTGGTATGTGGGAAGACACTGGAGTATACCCACAGAGAAATTCTTGCTATTTTTCAATGTCTAAACATTCTCCTACAATCCAACAACATACGCCCACAATCGTGTCACACTTCAGACCCTGCTCTAATTCTCTCAGATTGCTTCAGGATGCAGCTACATGCTACAAGATCACACCATGCTAGCACGATGCTGATGATGTAATGGGATTGTAGCCTAGGCATGACGCCAGCGCGAGCCCCTTTTCAAATGCCTAATGAGCAAGCCATGCTGTTGCAAGAGGGTCCCACGTGAAGGCTAAACTGCCATTACCACCACCTCACTCAACCAAGGACCTCGATGTACTTCAAGAGCTATCATTCTCTATCAACCATAGCGGAGCAACTCTATTGTGTACCTGAAGACCTTACCAGGACGCTCCATAGGCCGTCCTTGTTCTGTCAGATTTCTCACATCATAGCAGAGGCTTCCTCCTGTGTGAAGGATGCCTAAGATATATATATTTCTTTCATTCCCCTGAAGGCTGCAGAAAATGATTTTGCATTGCACCAAACTTCTTCAAAGTTTAACTCAACATTGTAACTCTTGCACATATTGACTCTGCACAATGAAACTTCTAAAACCTTGTTTTCCCTTTTGGCTAAAAAAAAAAAAAGAAGTCTACTACACTCCACCGAGATTATAAATTTGTA
The DNA here is from genome assembly GCA_006937965.1 of Callopanchax toddi. NCBI lineage: Eukaryota > Metazoa > Chordata > Actinopteri > Cyprinodontiformes > Nothobranchiidae > Callopanchax > Callopanchax toddi. The sequence continues at coordinate 1,508,770 of SSNR01000033.1, read as the reverse complement.
AAAGAAAAATCCCAAATATACGCCTGAAATTTCCAGGATTTCAACTTGAAGAAAAACACATTTGATCCTTTAGATCTTTAACCAGCATGGAGCTGCCGTCTTCAACAAATCATTTTTGTTGAAGGCTTTAATTAAAGTTTGATGCTCTTAATTATCAACAGAGCTGGATGCTGTCTAAGGGTTTGACTCAGTCGATTTCAATGCCAGTTTTTGATGACGAAACATGTCACTCAGTGCAGCAGCATGACTCAGTGAAGAGCTGTCAACAGCCTCATGGCAACAACGGATTTCAGTGTTTGAGAAAAACAAGAACCATCAGGAATTTGAAGTATTCACACAGACGAGGGCTGTTTAAGCAGATTATTGATACGAGGCATTTTGTCAAACACATGCAGAATATCATCAACGTTCAAAATCCTTAACGTTTAACTTCTTAGCTTCAATGCTAATTTCCTAGGAGTTGGTTTGTAACTGCAATCTGTATTTTGCCTTCAAATGAAAGTAATAATCATAATTGAAATCAAATCATTTAACACCTCGTGTCAGCATACACAAGTAAACCCTGAACACAGAAGTGAGGGCACACAACACTTATTGCTCTCATCTGTCTTGTAGGTGAGAGTGGCCTCCGACCCCTGGAGACACCCTACCATGTCACACTCAGCTGAAGGAGAGGTGAACAGAGGAGCTGGAGGCAAAGAAGAAAGCAACGAGTCGGAGATGCTGTGGGAATCCGCCCTCTATCGTTTTCACACTGGCTTCCTGTTGTCACTGCTTCCATTTCCTGTCCCAGAGGAACTCCTCTATTCTGCTGCTCACACATCCCACAATTCTCCTTACAGTCTGTTTATTTTCTCTGCCTGGTCCGCTGAAGACGTTCTGATTTAGGGGTGAATACCTTTTGGTATTTACAGCTCAGAAATGGACGATTCTCATGTGAGCACACATTTAGAGAGCATACCTTCACATACACATATATTTTTTTTAAACTTAAAGCACTATACCTAGGCAGTGTGGTGGTAAAAAAGAAGGAAAATAAACACTAGATGCACACTGTTAAAACCCTTATTGAATGTGCAACAAATGACGGGGTCAACGAACCAGACACCTTTATCTTGCCCTCGCTTTGTGCAGTTTCCTCTATTCTCCCAAATGTCTCTGATTTTTTGCTTTTCTTCTTCATGTTGCACTCCTTCACCTCCCTCCCCCTTGGGACTGTCTGTGAACGTCCTCCTCTCCCTCCCCACTCACTCCCCCCATGTGGTTTTCTGTCTGCTGTCAGGCTGCAGGGGGGAGGTTTGCAGTCTGCTCGGGGATGCTGCCTGCGAGAGGAGTGGTAACCTTTCTTTGGGTCTTTGCTGATTTCATTATTTTCATTATTGGTAGACTTCCACCATGGCAATCCCATTAGGATAAGACGACGCCCAGCGGGAGAGGGCATGCTGCCTGGAGGTGCTGGGTGTTGATGTGTGTGTGTGTGTGTGTGTGTGTGTGTGTGTGTGTGTGTGTGTGTGTGTGTGTGTGTGTGTGTGTGTGTGTGTGTGTGTGTGTGTGTGTGTGTGTGTGTGTGTGTGTGTGTGTGTACAGTGTGGGTGTCCCACGGAATAAAAGACCAAACTTAAGCACGACTGTATTCAACCAGACTGTCAAGGGTTTTAAATCGTAAATGTCTCAGTTGTTGCCAGTTCAGCTGCCTCAGATACGTAACAGACTGCTCACATTGTTCATCCTGATGATCGACCTGAGAAATATTCACCTCATACTGGGTTTACTGGTGTAAATGTGCAAAGTTTTTTCAAGTATTTAGAAAATGTCAAAGATCAGTTCACTTCTTATAAGTTATTGGTTTCTTTGTGTCAATATGATCACTATATAAAACAATGTTTTTAAGTGTTGCATTTAATTAAAATGCAAGTTAAACTTTACTTAAAGTTAGTGAGTTTTTATCCCACGTATGCACGGCTTTAATCTAAGGTGTTTAAGTCACTTCATGCTGCAGAAAACAGCCTAAACATGTACGATTTCAGAAGAAATGCTTATAAATCTAATCCAATCAACACAATAAATTTCCCCCTCCAGTCTTACAAGAAAGCACACAAACGCTTTATTATTTCCCTCCACGTTGTTGAGACCTGCTCATCTCATCATATCTCATAAATCTTCAGATACAAATATTTTCTGCTAAATCAATCCCAGCTCATTTTCTTGGAATCTGTTTACCAAAGCAAGTTGCAGACTGAGCTGTGCGTGTAATCAAACAACTGCAACATACAAATGTGTGTGGGCGTGACTTTTATTACCACTTTCAGACAAACACTGGCAATTCAAAACCACATCGTTTAGCTCCTCTGTGTCTGTGATGAGGCTCAGAGGCAGAAAGAGAGAATAACATCAAATGAATCATGATGGAAGTGAGGAGACATGGACCTTAAAGGCCTCCCTACAACATCTATGACGTGGAGCTGAACTCCCGCCAAGGCCTCATCAAGCTGACAGCTTAAATGCTCCATTTAGCACCCCTTTGTGTATGTGTGTGGGTGAAAGTGTTGGAGGGGGGTGCAGGAGAAGGCTAATGGCTAAAGATCACCATTCAAACCTAAAGGGAAATGCATTGAGAACATTTATACACAACAGCAAATTTAACATGAAACCTAGCAACACGCCTCAGATTTACGCTCAAACACTCACACGGTTCCCTGAACACGGCTGCAAAACCTTCTTCAGGGTCAAATGCTAAATTAAAAAAACCTACTCGCTGTAAACTGGGCGCTCCAGGATGCCTGGGTCATGCAAGTTATGATAAGTAGAAACGGAAGCGCCGTATTTATGGTGCTGCTCAATCTCCAGTCTGAAACAAACACATAAACAGGATATATTGGACCGAGCAGATAAACGCCCAGTAATGGAGTTAAACTTGGAGTGTTTTTGCATTCAGATTCAAATCAGGTGTCATTCCTGGGGCTCATGATGATGATGGGTTCTACTCAAACTGGACTGCATAATCAGATCTGCTGTTTTCAAGTCTAAAAGGCAAAAAAAAAGAAGAGAGAAATGGTTTTGAATGACAGTTTGTGATAGCAGCATGAAAAGTTTAGTTGTCAAGGAAAGTGTAGAGAATGTAACGCCAAGAATTTCAACCATCTGTCAGGCAGCTCTGACGGATTCTGTTGGCAGTTTCTGATTCAACCCATCAGTCCTAAATGTGATATGTGACCCTGTTACTCAAATTTGTACTTCTTCAGCGCAGTGCACTCAGCTGGCACATAAAAAGATGACTGTGAGAGTGGAGAGTGTGAATCCCTGTTTGAAACAGTAAAACTGAAAGAGCTCCTTCAGAGATGAAAGAATAAATCTTCATTTACTTCTTGTATCTTTTGTGTTTTGTCCTTTTTCTCAAGTTCCTGGAAAAAGTTTGGAAAAAATAAGAATTTTAATGAGCATGGTCAATCCAACATTGGAAATGCTTAGGTTTATTCATTTATTAGACATTTTCTATCCAAAGCAAATTACAAATAAAATTTTTAGTCTGTGGGAGGAGATCCAAGCATGAAAAGGGAGAAAATGCAAACTCTGCACAGACTGCAGGCAGGAATCAAACCTGCAACCTTCCTCCTGTGAGGCAACAGTGCTACCACCTGCACCACCATGCATTAAAATAAAGTGTGCATGAGAAAACTTACCACCCGCCAGCGTGCATGATGATTGACAGGTGTTCTGTGTGAAGGTTAAAAACAAAACCCCTGTCAGTCTGGAATTAATGCAAGAATCACTTATCAAAAGCTTTAACTATTATTACACTTACTGAATAATTCATTGACTATTTATCCTAAATATTAATGAAAGAGGTTGTAAACAGTGTGAAAAGAAAAATACAGTCTCTTGGCAGCATTAGCTGTACTTCCTTAAAAGTTGGCATAGGGAGTATTATGAGACTACAGAGCAGGACGGACTGCCAGAGCTGCTTGAGCTTCTACGTTTACAGAGTGTATCTCATGTTATTATTGGCTGCATGTCAGAAAGTATTCAGAAAATAAGGGGTTTTGCAAAGGATTCCTGTTCTAAATTTTAAAGTTTAGTTGTGATGAAAGAGGAAATCTACGGGAATCTCAAATGAGAATACCATTCAATTAAACATGAAATAAAGTGAATGGTAAATAATAAAGTTGAATGTTTTTGTCACTCATTTCAGAAAGTGAAGCTCATATATTATGTAGATTCATCATACAAGCTGAAATATTAAAGTTTTATTTTTTTGTAATTTTGATGATTACAGAAAATTAAAACCTTAAATTCAGTGTCTTAGAAAATTTGAATATAACAAACAATCAATAAAAAGGGCATTTTAAACAGAAAACTCAAAGTGCTACGCACTCAATATTTGGTTGAGCCTCCTTTTGCATGAATGACTGAACCGCTGCGACGTGGCATGGAGGTGATCAGCCTAATGAAGCCCAGGTTGCTTTGGTAGCAGCCTTCAGGTCATCTGCATTGCAGGGTCTGATGTCTCATCTTCATCTTGACAATCCCCCATAGATTCTCTATGGTCAGGTCAGTTTGCTGGCCAATCAGAGCTCAGTAACACCATGCGGTCACTGAAGCAGCTTTTGGTACTTTTGACAATGTGGGCAGGCGTCAAGTCCTGCTGGAAAATGAAGTCAGCATCTCCATAAAGCTTAATAATGGACTTCAAGTCTTCACTGTGTATTCTTAGGATTAATTCAGTTGCTTGTGACACCATGGGTGTCCAATATTGAAGTTAGTTTTATAATATTCTAATTTCCTGAGACACTGAAATTTGGGTTTCTTTATAATGTGTAATCCATAATCATCAAAATTACAGGAAATATGGGCTTAAAACATCAAAAACTGAACAAAATATAATATTTTATATATATTCAGGCTCAGATCTATCAGTCATTGGATGAGAGGCAGGTTCAACCTGATCAAGTTACCGCCACAGGCTCACGTTGAAACAACTATTTAGTCCCTGGGTCAATTTCTAATTAACCTTAGATGATTGTTTTTAGACTGTAAGAGGAAACCAGACTAACTGGAGGAAGTCAGAATCAAATCATGAAGAATGGACGCCAACAAGAAGCCCTGGCATTGGGAATTTAGTTTTCAAATTCCTAAAATCTGAGTTTTATTATCGGCATACTGCTGTTTTCTGGAGAACTAACCAAAAAGGCACATAAACCCACAAATTAAATCCTGGAAGGTAAAAGTGAGAAAGTAATTTGTACTATCTGTCTGAACAACAGAACATCTTTTTTTTTGTATATGCTACAAGAGGCTAGCTGATTAGCATGATAATGTCTGCTCATATCTGCAAAGCAATGCAAACGTTGTGAGCACAACATAAGAGATAGGCTGGTTTTTAATGTAATTAAATGTTTTGTATCTTAAAAATTCCACATAAAAGTAGAGGGAACCTCCTCTGCTCAAACCAACGTCTCGTTCTCTGATTTAAAGATCTCTACCAGAACTAAATGTTTTAAATTCACTATTCTGCTCTGTCTATCAGCAATGACCAAAAAAGGCATTTAAATGTGCACACAGCTCTGTTTCGTAAAGCACGAGGATGTGTGACTACAATCTGGATGTTATTGTTTAATCTGTTTTAAATGGCCATGACATGTTTTAAAGGGCCAGCAGAGAATTGCACCAGGCCAAACGTTTATATATTATAAGCTAATTGCAGAAAATTCAATATATTTATCACAAACTAGTTAGAAAAACCAGCTCACAGCTAATGAACCTGGACCCAAAATAACCACCTCCAACTTGAAATGCTTCAACATGTCCACAACTCAAAGAGGGCGTATTTATTTTAAGTGTCGAGTAAATAAACCTCATTATCCATTTGAAAACCTTTATGAAAACTGTAACAAAGATTGCCTTTCTTCTCCTTTTGACCACTGGTGAAAATAGGGTGACCTTAGCAGTTGGTTGTTTCTGGGTAAATGGGTTCAGAATGGGCCTGGAGCAAAGCAGAGGCCCAGCCAAACAATGAGAGCCAAAAGGGAAAGAACAGCAGAGAGGGTCCTCCAACCTCTACAGCCAAAACTAGGTCTTTCATTCTGCTCAGACAATGGGGCTGGATGGGGGTGAGCGTGAGCGACAACTTTACAGCCATGCTGAGGTTTCTGATGCCAGGCGAGCACATGTCTTAAAAAACTGTTTGGTTTTATTAAGGCACATCTTCATGAGCTACACACACATACAGATGGAGGGAATCCCGTTGGCTGAGCCCTGAAATGAGTTGTGGTTCTTTGGCAGTCTAGATACATCTCCCTGCTGGACATCTAAACCTTATCAAAAGCAAACAGCTCTCCTCTATTCATGCTCCACTCTTTTAGCCTCTGAATAGTGATTTGATGAGTCTTGTTTAGCCCTTTGGTCATGAACCTTGCTCAGGGATATTTTATTCCCAAAGAGGTTTAAAAAAAAAGAAAAGAAAAGAGGAACGGAGTTTTGTATCCCATTTCCATGGACGATTACATGTCAGATGTTCCTTTCTTTTCCTGCAGTTACTTTGGTTTTGATCCTGGCAGCATATTAAAATGATTCATGAGTTAAAGCCACAGCTGTCACCTTTTCGTTTCATTTTTGAGCAAATAGCTGCATGAATTTTGATCAATTTTTTGGGTCAAATTTAATTTCAAGAAAATATTCTCAACTGTGCAAGTCAAGCTTTTTTTTTTTGATTGAAATGTCTAGACAAAGACAATGAGCTATGTGAACAATTTCGTGGAGTCAATCAGCAACTCCCAGGCAGACACAGCCTTTCATTGTGAGCCAGGATGATGGGAGAAACTAAAGAGCAGAAAGAAGAGAGAAAAGTTGATACGAAGCAGAGACAAAACTGGACAAAACAAGTAGCGGAAGAAGGTTAAAGAGGAATTCATTTTCTGATGGAAAGGGATGAGAATAATCAACAAACAGAAGGAGGTCAGGTCCCCTCCACCTTGTAAAATCTTTAAGTCTGCCCCTCTTATGCAGGACGTCCTGTTTTTGTATGTGTGTGTGTAGAAAAGAACTGGGGTGGCTATCCCCCCTTCCTAGACAAAGGGCGCAGATGGCTAGCTGGCCCTTCTCGGCTTTGGGGTGGGGTGGTGCAAGCAGACGCCTGCAACGGAGCGCCGCGCCCTCCCATGGAGCTCATTTCTGTTCCCCACTGAAAGAGACGGCAGACGGGGGGGCCCTGCTTATAACAAGAAGGGCTTAGACATCCAGAACTCACCCCAGCACCCCCTCACTACTGGTCCACGACCCTTACACCTCACCAGGTCACATGCAGAGATATGAAGGTTGGAGGAATGCAACAGTAAAGAGGGAGAGAAGGAAAGAGGCAACCTGGTCATCAACACAGTTTATCATAAGAGAACTTGGTAAAAAAAATAAAAGTGTATAAAACTTTAGCTTATTAGCCCTGTATTCAGAAGTTATTTGTGTTTAGACGTTGATGTGCACTATTAGCTATGAGCTAATGGTAGCTTAGGCTTTTAGGTTAAGTGCTTTGTTTCCATTTTAGCCAAAAACGCATCAATGCACAGAAGCAACTCAGAATAATGACTCACGTGTTTAAATGATTGTTATGACAATAACATTATTAAGCTTCAACTTTCAAAAGTCAACACTATGTCTTAATAATTTGTCACACACTAATGTTACTGCTTATTGTCTAATTAAGATTTTCTGATGCATATTTGTTCTTTAAAAGTTTTGTGTTCAGCTTTGTAGAAATCTAGTTTGAGGAACCATTTTTATAATCGTTTGGTAGAAAGTTAAAAAACCCAACAGGTTTGCTTATTGTTGATTTTTTAAAAGGATCTTGTGTTCCTCAAAAGAGTGCATATTGCCCACTGCCTTTCATATCAGAGTTTAAAGCTGAGATAAACTTTGCTGATAACTAATGTGTGCAATCTTATCAGTATTGAACGTTCTTTCTCCATCTGATGGACAGACAGGTTGAGACTCAATAGCAAAGTTTTAAGCAAAGATGTTGTGCAGTTGTGTAATGCTCTAAATCTAGTATGACAGGGATATGGAATAAATACTCAAATGGTTTGCCACTTACTGCTCAGACTACGTGACACACCAGATTTTAGTTCAATGTCTGTAAGCATGACCAGGTAATATTTGTGATTTCTAATATCAGTTGGCTGTGGGGGCCATCCTAAGTTAGGTTGATTAGATTGATCTACTTGTTAATATTACATTCTGAAAATTTCATTAATCCATCAGTGGTTCATGAAACATTTTGCTAACAGACAGACCTGACTCCAGTGACATGGGGTTGACTTAATGGCTAAATCAGTTATAGCTCAGAGTTTGTGTTAAATGACATCAGACACTAACACATGAGGTCGATGCTAAATACATTTAACATTGACTGATTTATGGACTTTTAAAGATTTCAGATTAGATGGCTGTGGCGGTCATGCTAAATTAAGTTGACTCTGGAAGTTATAGTCGTAAATGTATCTACATGTAAATACTACTTCCTAAAACTTTCGTTAAAATCCACCATGTGGTTGATGACTATTTGCCAACAGACAACAAAATCTCACGAAACAAGTTAGCACTCCGAGCATTGATTGAGAATGTTTCTTAGCTATTAGCGCACCAAATTTTAGCTCAATATTTGTAACAGTGACATTTTTGTGATAGATAAATATAATTAGCTGTGGCAATATCTTGTATTAGGATAAAATTATTCTGCTGTAATACACATCAGTGTACTTTTGGAAAGTTTCATTAAAATATGTCAGTGTTTTGCTAACAAACACTCACAGGCAAAAACATAATAAAAACACAGAGAAGATAATAAATAATAAAATTTGTATATAGCTCTAAAGTTGTTGAAAACTTGATATCTTTCATTCATGAAATGTTAGCTTAACAACTCATTAGCTTAGCGCTGTGTTGGCTAATGGTCGTGGCATGGAAATTCCAATAAACATGGTTCTCCATGTAAATTTTTTTTTTTGCACAGGATTAAACAAATGGGATCTAACATATTAGAGAGCTTTGGGCAGATCTGGGCTTGTTGCTTTGCCCTGGTTTCAATCATTATGTTCAGATAAGCTAAGCTGGCTTTAGCTACATGTACAGATAACGGTCGGACCACTAGACAACAAACAGCATGATATAAATAGGCAGAATTCTGGCCTATTATTTAAAACTAAATATCAAAAGATATCACATGGGTCAAAACCCCAAAACCATAATGGGTTTTTTCTAATCCATCTACAAAGAGACATAAGTTGACAGCAACAAAGATAAAACGGTGGTTAAGAGAAGAAGAAAGATGGTGAACAAGAAGGGAAATATGATAAGATAAAGTTATCAGTGCTTCATTTATCTGACATACTTCTGTTTTATCTTGAAGGAGGCTGCCTGCATGTGTAAGCATGTTCATGTCACCATCACCCCTTCTTAACTTGACCCACAGTTCCTTGTTTTGTTAATTTGACCCAGGTCTGCTCCTGGTCACCTCCCACTCATGCTTATAGGCTCCAAAACATGTCAACATGCATCGTCGACTTTCCCTAAGAGGAGTTTGATTAAGGGCAGGATTCAATGAGGGATAATCTGCAGGTGATTATCTATGGTAGATATAGGAGAGGAGAAGGGAAGCACATTCATAATTCCTATTTAATACACAGCACTTAGTCCCTTTGACCCAATGACCCATATCCTGCCTTGTAGAACCGGGAGCCTGTATTGTCAAACTGAAAGGCTTACAATGGCTTATCTGGTGGGACCTCAGGGACAGTGAGACGCTTTTCAGCTCACTCCTCATCCAGGGGGATTTGACCACAATGTGCGCGTTATAAAGACCAGTGAGATGTATGTAAGACTCCGGCAGCTGTTCCACTGTACATAAGTATAGTGTGTGTTAGTGGAAGATGGAAAGAGAAAGGAAGACTGTTTGCAAGAGTCATAAAGACACAGAAGGCAGGATGAAAGATTGTTTATAGAGGGAGGCATGCATTGTGGGGCATATATAGTGTTTGCCTGTGGGCACGTGGGTGATGTTTGCGTAGCAGTTTTTTATAAACTTGTTGAGGAGCTGCAGAAGTCATTTTGACTCTTTGGAAGGTTCTTGTACAGTATTGTGTCAGCGAGTGTCCTTAACTTAGGAGGTGAATGCATTTGACGCAAGACAAGAACTTGTCCATCCATATTAAACACGTATGCATATGTATACCCAGATTATCTGCAATTCTGAGTGCACGACCCACGCGGACTGGTATGTGAGCATGACTGAGTGTATTGTAAAATGTGAGGGATAAAGGAAGGATTGTGTAACATGCTTGAAAACATTGTGTGTAACTCAAATTCAGGGGCAGCAGTGCATAAGAAAAGGTTTTCTGTTGCAGTTGTGTAACTTAAGTGTGTGTGTGTGTGTGTGTGTGTGTGTGTGTGTGTGTGTGTGTCCCTGAGTGTGGTGTTACAGTGAGTGGTGCTGCAGCCCTCGGTAGCAACCAGTGAATCGAGGTCAGTGTGACTCCTGAATAGAAGCAGGAAAACATGACAGGGGATGAATCGACAGCTCCTCCTTGCCGTCTCTCTCCCCCCTTCATTGCTCTCGTCCCCTTTATTACTCTGCATTAAAAAAAACATGTTTTCATGAGAACTGCTAATGTATTATAAAGCCACTGCATGTGAAAGTTGTCATGCATTATTAACTTTAATTATCTGCTATGAGATAATCTGACACTTTCTGGGTTTACAGGTTTTTACAGAATCCTGCGTCACTGTGTTGGTGCCACTAAGTGGTTTAATAACAGCAAATAAAGATGTGTTTTTTGTCCCTGTGGGAAACACAATAAGCGTTTTTGCTCTTTGTCATAGTTTTCTGACCTGTTTCCATATTATCACTTTTAGTTTTGCAAAAGTTTTAAAAATTATTACGTCAAAATATTTCTATTTGATTAAAATTGCAGATTTTCCAAGGGGCCTACAAGCTGTGCTTCCATGTGGCTCTTCAACCTCTCTGCATTGTAGCATTGACCAACCATGACATGAACCTGATATTGTAGATATTGGTTTATGCTGATAATAGATGAGGTTTAATATTGCAGTTTTCCCATTCAAACCTTTTCAATAAGTGCATGAAGTCTCTAGAAAGGATTCCCAATCCTGGTCCTTGAGGGCCAGTATCCAGCAGGTTTTAGAGGTTTCTCTGCTTCAGCACACCTGATTTCAGTCATTAGCTGATTAAAGACCTCCTGCAGAGACGACATGCAGAACAGGTGACTCAACCATTGAATAAGGTGTGTTTATTTGTTAGATTGTAACTTTTCCACATTTCAGTACCAGAATAGGCCAAACAAAGCTAATTGTTTTTAGTTCATCAGCTTCTATGCTTTTACAGCTTTCTGCTGCACAGAGTAATTTCACCTAAAGTCCAAAAACCCCCAACATGTTTATACATTGAGCCAAACTTTTAAAAAAAAAAAAAAAAGGTTTTAAATCAACAACATTTTTAGACATCAGAAGCAAGCTATTATTAAAAATACTATTATTTTAGTCATAAATAACCAACAACTTGATTATTTTCATGGATATTTCTTGTGTATGTTTTTTATAATAATGCCTTATTCATCCCTAATTGGGCAACAATTTTTTAAAAGTAACTTTAGTATATAAACTGTTAATGTTGAGGGTCACATGTTGTGGCTCTAAACAGAAGGAGAGATGTGATAATAGCTCTTCTAGGTTGCACCTTTACAAGTTTTACTTTATGATCTTGATTAATTATTGTTTACTTTTTGATGTCTCTATAGCACTTTGGTGCAGCCCTTGTTGTTATATTAATAAAATCCAGTTAAAGCAACATGACTGGGTCAGGTTTAGACCTCGGGTCATCTCATATGAATCAGGAACAATGTTGTTTTGGTTTAAAAGACAAATATATGAATCCTGAGATTCTTGTTTCACTTTGTGATTTGGTGAATTGGAGAGAGATTTTTTATTTTTTTTTTTACTCAGAAATAAAAAAAACTTAAAATGTTTTTTGATCCAGAAACTGTTTACCTCACTTTCCTGGATCTTGTTAATATATTATGTCTGATGTATTTAATGCATCAGATTTAATAGAAACAGTTAAGTGAGTTGTATAGAGTTAGGAAAACTTGGGTTTTATGAACTGTTTTAAAAATGGAGGTTCTCTTGGTTGTTCTTCCTTTTATCATTGATCATTTAAAATAAAACTCCTAACTGATCCTGGTTTATAACACCTTCATAGTGCATTATTTTTCTTATAGGGGCCACTAATATTCCAGTATTGTTTTTATCCAGTCTTGGATTAAAAGAAACTTTAAAATGTTACAAAGTGAGATGACTATTTTAGTCTGCTCTGGTGGTTTTATGTCAGTGTCATGCTGGGGGGGGGAAAGTTCATTCTGACCTACATTTTTCCATCTGCTTCACCTTTCCTCCACTTCCTCACCTCCATCCTTCCCTCCCTCCTGTTTCTCTCCTCCAGTTCCCTCCCCAGCAGAGAGCTGGTCTCTGGGAAGTCACACGTCTGTCCTCTCTCTTCTGTTTAATAACACCCACCACTGGTGTTGCTGATGCCCTCCAAATCTCTTTTGGCAGAAGATGGAGGGGCATAAAGAAATGGACTTCCACCACCCTGTTAAACCCACTTTACCCTCCCCCATTGTTGTTGTTGTCACCCCTCCAAGGCCTCGCAGGCCTCGTACAGGAGGAGGGAGAGTCTCCTCAATGAGAGGGAAGCTCTCAGGATGGTAGGAAGTTACTCATGTTGTTTTTAGGTAATCCTTTTTTAATATCAGGTTTGGAGTTAAGGGGGGCTGGGGAGGATGAGAGAGGTAGAGTCAAAGAAGGAGAGAGAGAGAGAGAGAAGGGGGAATGGGGGGGAGAAAAAAGGGATACAGGCCAGACAAAACAAGTGGAGGCTCCCAGGGCGGCAATATGGTGTTTGAGTGTTCATAACTCAAGAGCTGGAAATGAACAGAATAATGAGCAGTACCAGGGGTATTTACTGAAATAACATCAAGCAGCTTTCAGTTGTTATTTTTGGGGAAACACTGGCTTTCGTCTTTGGGTCGTGGAGCTCGTTTCACATAGTTTCAGCACTAAAACAAGTTAGAAACTAAAAGAAATACATCTTTACACTGCTGCAACTTACAAAATAAAATAATGTATGTTTCCTACAAGTCTCAGCACCTTCAAGGAAGGTTCATATCTCATCATTTAACCAAGAAACAAACGCTTTGCTAATCGGTTTCTAGAACATCGTATCTGGGTCCAGTCTCAGTTAAACTCAGAAGATGATCACATAACTCAGCCTCGCTTAACTCAGCGGTTTAGATTTTAGATTTACAAATTAATAATGACTTTTTAATCACATTTCAGTTCCTGAAAGATGAAATACATGACGATCAGGAGCAAGACTTTAGGGTGTGTGTGTGTGTGTGTGTGTGTGTGTGTGTGTGTGTGTGTGTGTGTGTGTGTGTGTGTGTGTGTGTGTGTGTGTGTGTGTTATAGCAAGATATCTCATGAATTACTGAAGAGGTTTTACTGCAGCTCTCAGAAGGAAGTCACTAGATGAACATCTAACGGGTTATTTTTGAGGCCAGACTAATTCAAGGTGGTCACTATTTCTAATCTAAACAAAAATGACCAAAACTTGATCAGTTTTTACTGATACTGAGCTGAAATAGTAGCCAAGAGTCATTCACAACACATACTCTGAGTGCTGACAAACCATGCACGATCGTGTAATACTGCATGAGACTGATCACTAAATTATTTTCAAGATGTGACCAAAGCAGCTGTAAATCCATCATTTGACAGCATAAGATGACCTTAATTTAAACCATGAACAGACCTTACAAGACATGAGAAATAGGTTTCTCTTCTCAGGGCTGTGAGAAAAGTTCTGAGCAGAACTTCTTTCATTGAGCTAATAAAAAACAAAGATGCAACAGGTCATATTTAAATCTGTATTAATACATGTTGTAGCTTTGAAAACCTGGCTGGCTCGCCATTTATGTATGTCTTTTTGGTAACGCTACAATGTTATTATACCTATAGTATTGTTTAATTGTGGGGGTTTTTTCTGTGTTTAAATGTAACCAGTCCAAAACCAAGTGAGGAGTTCTGATATTTAGAATATTATTACAGACACAGAGCTGAATATGTTTACCTCAGACGTTAGTGGAGACAAACTGAATCAGACTTCTAAAAGTCGGTTATTCTCATCAGGCAGCATCAGATGAGCAAGCTGTTGACTATTTCTCATCACACTTTAATAAGTGATAAGATGTGAGTTTCAGCTGACTCTACAGTCCTACAGCGGCACAAAGAAAAATCAATTGGAGCAGCTTTAATTTGCCAATTCAATTCTTAGCACCTAATAAAACCTTAGTTCAGCTTCTACAAAAGTTAAACCAACGTTCCTTTGAAGGCACACTTCAGACTTCAAGGCTAGATAAGTATGGGCTCGTACTGATAACAGAGAGAATAAGGATCTGTGGCAGTGTTCTCAGCCATTAATCAGTGTCACTTAGGGAAAACCAAGCCTCCCATTAGCGTTCCATTGTGGAGATAGAGGCTGACACAAAGGAGGAGGATCGGGCCACAAGACGCAGCTCACAGTGGCCGAGCTGCACCTATTGACCCTCTTCATGGCAGATGCAGCCTTTTGTAAATGAACTAAACGTCTGCCGTAGCTGTTGTCCTCTCTTCCCCCCATCCTCTTTTTCTTCAGTGGATTGTGACGGAAAGGAAGGAAGGAAGACGCGAGAGATAGAAGAAAAGGGAAAGAAAAACACAACAATTCAGCATCTCTATTAATGCACTGTCAGCAACACATATATCACTCTCTTTTTAAGATGGCTTGTGACCCTGGCTGAAGCACAGAGATAATATATGCTCAGGCTCCACACACACACACACAAACAAACACACACACACACAAACACACACACACACACACATACACAAACACACACACACACCACGTGCACACTTTATAATCAGCTGGAAATGTGAAGGATGCAAAGAAGTTAGGAATTAATAAAAATGCTTTTATCTCAACTTAGTGTAACAAGGATTAAATTTAAAAAAACAATAGTCCAGTTCTGTTTATTAAACTGGGTGTAAACTGACTACAATATACTTGGAAAAATTCTGGAATCTAGTTTCCAAACAGATCCAGGATCTGTTTAAGAAAAAAGCATGGACTCAAAGAAATAAATATATTCATAAAAACTACAGTAATCACAATGTTACAACAAACACTTCAGTAAAGTCAAATTTACCCATGAGCACAAATAAATAAATAGTATTTGTATGCACACAATACAATATTTAGATGATGCAATCAGCATCATTCATTATAAAAAAGAAACAATGTTTTACTATGATGTATCCTTTAGCTTAAATATGATACAGCAGTCTGGGAGGTGAATGGATAGTTAACCTAGTCGTGTCCCATCACCTCCAGACTTTGTCTCAAATGACCTCACCTTGAATCTGTAACCAAACTCTTTATTTAACTCCACTTAAATACTGCTTGTCCAAGTCCTGCAAGTTCCGATCAATGTTGTCTAATAAGCCCTGAATGGTTCCAACTAAATCCAGTTCACTTTCATCTAGCTCAACCCCCTCCTTCTCCTCCTCCTGCTCCTCCTCGGGTCAATTCCATCGACTGGAGTCATGCCCCGGGCAATCAGGACCAGCACAGTGCAGCTGACTTCATCCCTCTTCAGGTTTAGGTTTAAACTTATTTGTTCATCCGTCCAAACCAACACCAAGCTTGGATCAACTTATTTCATCCCTTTCTTCATCTCTTCCTCCCTGAGATCCCTGGTTTCTGGTGATAAGGAGGTTATACGGTGCGTAGTGAGGGTTTGTGGTTGACAAGGGGAGTATAGATCACAATAAGTAGCTCTACCTTCTCCCTCTTTCTGCTGATGATGCACAAACATGAGCTTCCATCATCCTCTTTGTACAAGAACATTGATTCCCAGAGTAGTTTGCAATAATACCAACGAATGATCGAGGGCGAGCATGAGGACGCTGCACCGACACTCGTCAATACACATAGAGGTCAGTCAGTGTTTAGTATTGAATAAATGCTGAATTTTACTAAAAACCGAGCAGAAGTCCATTCCATGCTACTATTCTATTGAATCATTGACAGGCGGAGGGGAAATAGGATGCTATTGATCTCCTGTGGAGGATTGGATTTCCAGATGGCAGAGGATCCTGGTCTCATTGTACAATCAGAGTCTGAGCAGATAACAGAGTGGACTATATATAACCCTTAGCAGGGAGTCAATAGCTGCAAGAACAAATGAAACCGCGGCTAAATGCAATCTATGCCACTAATTCCTTCCATCAATCGGCAAATTTGTCACATAGATCTCTTAATAGTGAGAGTGTTTAAAGCTGAGGTCAGACTGAGCTGCTGTTTCAGGTCTCTGTGGGAGGTCATAAATATCTGTCTACTGCCCTTATTACTGCAATGCAAACCTTTTATGTGACTTTTCAAGAAATGGATTATTTTGTACATGGCCCCTCACTAACTCTAATTTTTAATCACACAGGTTTAATATTCTTGGCTCAAGCCCACAACGTGTTTTAGTTGAGTTTATCTGCAGGAAACAGTGTCTGCTTTTAAAAATGGAGTTGATCATGACCACATCTGAACTAGAAAGAAAGATCTGCTTGGTCAAAGGTCAGAAATGAATTATGCTCCTAGCTCGCTGCTCATAGCTTCTTGTTACACGTTGTTTTATCTGACAGGCTTATTGGTTTTTAGTAACTATCATCTGGTAAAATTAGGAACCTAAGTCCATCAATCCTTCTTCATGTCTTAACTTAGTTATGTACCTCATATAGTACTGTACAGATTTTTTTCAGTTTTTCATTTGTTTTTAAATGTTTCAGGATGCAAAAGCAGTTTTCAAATGATCACATTTATTTAGGGAAAAAAGCTCTTCAAACCAACTTATTGCCCTGTTTGTTAAATCATGAATAAATCGTGGTTAACCACATTCGACCTGATTTCCTGTAGGACTAAGAAATCACTTCAGCAGAACCAGTTTGACAACATGAAGCTAAAAGATCTCAAAAACCAACACTGAACATCATGGCCCATTCTAGAAAATCAAGAACAAAAGAACAGCCGAAGCACTGGAGAGCTCATTGGTTAAGGTTCATGTCAGAGGTCATGACAACAATTTGAAAGCGACAAGGGGCAAAAGTGGCATCATGGGAGAGAGTTTCAAACCTCTGCTGACCAATAACATCACAGAGGCTCGTCTCACATCTACCGAAACAAAAATATATCGCTGATCTCCAAGACCTCCTGGGAAATATTCTGTCATCTGAGGTGAAAAAAGTGGAACTTTCTGGTAGGCGACAGGACGTTCAGAACATCATCATCCCAACAGTCAGACATGGTGGTGGTAGTGTGATGGTCTGGGCTGCTTTGCTGCTTCAGGACCTGGATGACCTGCTGTTGCTCGGCAGGACCCCCCCACACACACACACACCTACATCATGTTTGATTATGTTATGTTACGACTGCTTTTATGTTTTGAGGTGGGTTTTTTCTGCACCCCAGCTCTGCCCTCTGTCCGGGGCAGAGTGAGGGGGCCTGTTTTTACCCCTCATCCCGTCCCCCCCTCCTGTCATCCCCCACACAAGGGAGCGCTTTAGTAGCGACATGCCCAGTTAACCTGTTCCTGTTTATGTCTTTTATGTTCTGTTTTGTCTGATCTTGGAAAGGTTGTACGGAAACTGAATTTTGTTGTACTAGGACGATGGCTCAATGACAAATAAAGCTGATTCTGATTCCTATTCTAAACGATGTAACCATTAATTCAGGTCTCTACCAGGAAATCCTGAAGAAGACGATCTGACCTTTGACCTTAAACAGGCCGTTCCTGCTGGAAAACCCTTGAATTTAAACAATTCTGTAAAGAGTGCAGGGACAAACTCCTCCACAGAGACGTGACAGACTCATTACTAGTTATCACAAACACTGATGTGTTACAACTAATGATGTTTCTTTTCCCATAAGGCCAGCTCGGTGACATCATCATTTGCAAACTTTCCTTTTGTTTTTACCTTTGTCTGATAATGAATATTAATTACTGATCTGAATTTAAGTGTGATAAAAATAAAACTTAAAACAGAAGACTGACGGTTGATTGTTTCAAGAGCAATTAAAGGCTGAAGCCTTTCAGCAAGTTTCTCTGTTCCAAACATCTATAATGTCTGTCTGAAACCTTCATTAAATTAAAGATTAAGAGGCAATAAGTGAGATCCTCAGCGTCTCACAATGAATGTAATACATCTTCTAGAGTTTGATAAAGCAGCTGATCAATAACACTGTCTCTAATATAATGGCCTCAAACACTCTGACTTGCACTTTCAAGCTGTGATCAAGCACACCGCAAAGGGAAACACCGTTGAACGCCAAAGAATCGGATAATCTAACAGTAATTACAGGACAGTTGAGTTGTTTGGACTGCAGGAGACTGGGACCTGGTTTACAGGAGGATGTAACAGGTCCCCTGAAAAAAAGGCTGCTGGTATTCAGATACCAGTTCAATGCAAATGCAAAAGGATGATTATCTTTAATGCTAACATTTAGTAGCCTGTGATAACTCATCGTCTCCGGCCTGTCAGGATCCAGGTCACAGAGCCAGCAGACACCCAGACCATCCTCTCCCCAGTCACCTCCACCAGCTCCTCTGGTAAGATCCCAAGGTGTTCCAGCCTAAAGATAATTCCTTCAGGAAGTCTTGGGTCTGCCTTTTGACCAGAACCACCTCAGCTGGTTCCTGCTGACGTGGAGGAGCAGTGATTCTGTGCCAAGCCCTTCCTGGATGTCCGAGCTCCTTTAAGGCTGAGCCTGACCATCCTGCAGAGGAAACTCATTTCATCCGCTTGTATTTTCCAGTCATTTCCAAACGTTAATGGTCATAGACGAGGGCTGGAACGTAGATCAACTGGTAAATCAAGAGCTTCACTTTCTGGCTCAGCTCCTTCTTCACCACAGCAAACTGGTTCATCACTGCAGACCCAACCAGTCTGTCCATCTGACATAGACCTAAAACAAATCCTCAATGGAAGCATTTACACTAATCTTTTTGCATTTAAATACAAATGCTAACAGCCCTGTTTACATTAGGATTATTTTTTTTATTTGTGTGGCCATTTTAGTGACTTTGTTGTTATATTTTAAACAAATTCAGTGACAATTTAAGCGACTAGGGACTTTTTCTGGCTGTTTCGAAGATTTTTGAAGACTTTGACATGAAATCATTCATTCTTCTCAACAAGCAGCAGGTGTTGCCATGCACTCACAAGCAGCCCAGTCCTCAAGTAGTAGTAGTCTCATCACCAGTCAAAGCAGAGACATTCACCCCTCAGTGTCCAGACGGCAAATAAATCCCAAATGCAGTGAGCCGCTGCTGGCTGATTACCAGGCCGTGATGTAAATGTATAATTTTTTATTAAAAATAAGTCACTAGACCAAAATAAATCACTCCAACAGAGTTTATTACATCTGCATACACATGGCCAGTTATGCAAGTTAGTTGAAGACATCATTTAGCGACTTTTAGTACAGCCAACAGCTGCTTTTCTTCCTGGGGAGTTGACAACAATATCATTCTTTTTTAAAAGCGCACTATCAGATGAATGCATTTAGCTGCTAAAACCTGTCAATTGATGCAGAATGATGCCAGCAGAGCTAATCAGGCACTTTCCTGCACGTTTGCTGGAGTTGTGAAGACATGACATTACAGCAGTATGACTGATAAGCTGCAATGCTGACACCTCACCACCTCATTTAAAAGAGATATTGGTGGTCACATAGCTATTACAGAGGCACACATCACAGCCTGCATTCATTTTAAAAGTGGTGGATTTATGTTAATGACTGTAAGAGCAAATGTAGGCATTTACAAGCACTGGCTGAAAGAACTAAATAGTGCTGCATGATTCAACAGTTTTAGCATTCAGGCTGCTTAGCCTGACAGTTGTGTAAAGATAGACGGTTCAGTGTGATGAAATGTAACACTGAAGCAAAAAAACAAAAAACAAAAAATCTTTCTGGTAAAGTAAAAGAGAGAAAGCAGCAGCAGTTTAGCTTAGCTTAGCATGGCTAAATACATTCTGTTTGTGCCGTAAAACTGTGAAAAGAAAAAAAGGGAAACAAGTCTGTCTATCTGTAAATATTACAAAGATGCATCTTGTCTGTTCAGAATGAGGACATGTAAACACAACAGCTTGTGGTTTTGGGTGGGAAGAGTTTTCAGCATGCAACAACTTCCTGCAGGGCTAAATGTTACTGAGCCAAGCGAAGCTGAGCAGCAACAAAATGAACACTAGTGCAATCAGTATGTCCAACTAAATGTCATCATAAGAGAATTCACCGTTTAATGAAATGTCTCGTTCACAGTTGTGTCACCCTGGTGAAAATCACACGTCTCTCAGAAGAGGCTGCGTGCCACAGCAGCTGGATGAGTCTGCATCTTTCTGTGTGGGTGGTCCTGTGGGGTGAGCAGAACCGACCCCTTATGTTGTTTATTGTTCCGTAATTTATCTCTGTGGCATCTGGGCATCAGAGCAGCCTTTGGTGAACTGTGAAGACTGGAGCGGTGGGGTGTCTAGTCGGTGTGTTTGGGTGGGGTAACATAATTCCTGTCTGTGTGTGTGTGAGTAGGGGGGGTTGTCCTATAAAGCAAAAGAAAAGGCAGGTCATGGTTTCCACTCTTCCCTTGCAGATCATCCATCTGTACTCTCTAGATTTATTGCTATTTGTGCTGCAGCAGAAAAACCTGGTATAAATACAGATTTAGGTTCAATAAATTCATTTTAGTTCTCATTTTGTTTAATTTTACAATATAAACAAAAATACTTCTTAATTGTAGTATCTGTAGTTTTTTCTAGGTTTTTTTGTTCTGTTGCTTTTGACTTGTAAATGTTCTGGGTTGATTATTGATCAGAAGAATATGATTTATCCTAAATATATAAGCTACTTTAAAGGCTTCCTGATGATTTAAACTTTTTTAGCTGCAGTGTCTAAATTGCACGCCATGCACATTACTTTCGGTTTGGAAGCTAAACTGGTAAAAGTCAGTTTTGCTGCAGGATAATTTCTGAGCACAGCCATAAGTTTTGTTTTTCAGCGTGTTGAGAAAACAAGTCTCTGAGCAAATACCCTAAATTATGTTGGCTTGGAACTAATCATGGTCATAATCCATGGAGTGGAGGACTAGAAGGTGATAAATTATGAGGATAGAAAACTTTTTTATTTTTCAAAACTAAAGAACCTACAGAATGCAGAATAATCAAAAGTAAATTTAACATAAACTTGGCAAAAACCAGACGGCACAAGAAAAAGGAATGAAGATAAATTAATGTAAAGGGGAAAAAAGGGCCAAATAAAAAAAATATGGAAGGTAAATTAAAACCAGGTGTGCTGAGGGGAAAAACAGAACAAAAAAAGTTTTTATGAAATAAAACAGAGTGTCAACACAAGAAAAGTGTAAAACATCCCAGATCAAAACAACAAACACACACTTGAACACAACCTGCCAACATTTAAACCATTTGAACAAAAAGGCAAAAGCAAATCTTTTAATAACAGTATATGTTTTATTATTTATTAGACAACAAAACAACGTAAAGTACCTTAGAATGTGACTTTAATTCTCTTTAACCGATAAACACACTGACATCTTCTGTAAACAACATAAATTCCTGCCACAACAAATAAAATACACAATCTCAGAAAACCTCTCACTCAATCTGATTTATTTGTAAAGTTTCCCAGTAAAGTGCTGTAAACTGATGTTACACTTGCAGATACAGAATTGTTTATATATGTAAGCTAGCAGTATGTAAAACATAGATGGGGGGAAAAAAGACACGAGGAAACGTATAGGGATCATGTTTTTCACCAACACACTTCCTAGTTCGTTTGGTTTCAGTAGAGAAAACTTGTCCAAAGAGACAGAAAGCAGGACTGACTGTCCACAAAGAACAGCTTCAAGGAGACGAAAGGAAAACATCTGAGGTCACAACAGAAACAGGGCCAGGTTTTCAGGAGATAAACAGTTTCACATCAAAGTGCACGACGTATCAAAGGCAGACACCTAGAGGCTGTAGGCAACACAAACTGTCAGAATGTTGGTTTTTGCATATGCTGGATTGCATCTTACAGTCAAAAGTGCAGTAAAGGCACAGAGGCTGCTCAAATACACTCTGTAGCTCAAGTGCATGGATACTGAGCGGTCCATGAGGAGTTCCTCATGTGAGTCACAGCCAGGGCCCACTCGGGATCTGGAGCCCATCTAGAACTCTGTTCTGATTTGTGAGTCAAAATTTCTAAGAAATGTGAGACACCTTTGGGAGAGATTCAACAAATTTCAAGTAAAATGAGAATAAATCAAGAAATATAGCATTTAAGATCTATTGTGACTACGACAAGAACATTTAGACTACATTTGTATGAATGTGGCTCAACAGTCACATTTGAAATCCAGTCACATGACCAGCCATATGTTCAAGCTGTATGTATCCATTCTCATATTTTCTCACAGTTTTGCATCTTCAACTAGTCGCCAACAGCCTCAGCTTGGAGTGGATCGGTTCTTTTGAAGTGTGCTTCTGTGAAAAGGTTATGATGAACAATTCATATCTCACCTGTTGTAGATATAGCTCTTAGAACAACCTTAGTTTGGAGAACTAGAGATGAATTCTGATAAGACATATCAGCTAAAGGCTGGTCTGAATGGGGCCAAAGTGCATCTGCTGCCAGAAAACAACTAGAATCTAATAAAATGTCACTCAAACGTTAAAGGCACATTATGAAGTTTTGACTTGTTTATAGCACCCCCTAGTGTCCATTTTAAATCACTGTCGTAGCATTGTCTTTGCTCAGAAACACCTAAATCTACCTGTTGAAATGTCTCCTCAGCCTTCATAGCTTTCTACTGGAGATTCATTCAAAGAAATCAGCTGTGTTCAAGCAGGGAGAGATTTTAAAAAAAGCAGGAATCATGAGCTAAAAACACTCTGGTGCTAGCATAACAGCTAGCCACATAGGGTTAGCCTAACCCTCATGAGATACGTGACTTTGTGAGACTTCAGGGGCACTAGACCGGAGACTCAGAAGTTGCAAACGTGGTATTCTGGACACAAGCAGCAGATGGGGCTGAGTGATATCTCATTAACCCTGTAAAGGGTCATATTAGCACAGACTGGCTCAAGAAAAAGATTTAAAAATAGGAAAAAGTTACATGGTGTGCCTTTAAGTCGTAAACTTTTACAACACAATGAATTACACCTCCCGCTGCCTCTTAAGAACAAAAAAAATCACCACCCTGGCTGTGACCTGTTGCCCTCTGGGGGGCGCTACAGGTGCATCACAGCCAGGACAAACGGGCTCAAGAACAGCTTTTTCCTGAAAGCCATACCACCTTAACCTCCAACATGCACCGAAGCAACCCGACCTCAGGTCTCCCTTCTGCTCATCAGTATGTGCAATATCCAACATCGATATGCTGCTGACAAGTTATCCGCTATTACATTTTTGAGATTGGACTTAATGAACTAAGCAGAACGAATCCCCTTTTCTCCAACCTGAGGCCATTCATAGAGCTATCTACAAGTAAGATATGAACTGTTCATAACCTTTTCACAGAAACCCCCTCTAAAAGACAACTTTATTTACTGTGTTTTGACTCTAAACAGAGGAACTTCACCACTTTTTGACTAGAGGTTGTAAAGGTCATACACGTGTTCTACAGCTTTAAAAAAAAAGAGCATTTATCTGTCACCTACACCTCAGTTTCCAGCATACAAGTTGCAGCTTCATGTTATTAAAAACAACACATTAATTATTAAAGTTTCTCAGCAAACCAGACAAACATGCACAAGAACATGCCTTTAAAACAGACTGGCCCTCATTTGGGGCCAGAAGAGGTCTGATGTTCATGCCTCAGAGTGATGTCATCCTTCTGCATCAGTTTGATTCTTGCTTAAATTCAAAAGGTTGCTGTGCACCTTTTGGTTCATAGTAAAAATGTTGCATGATGGGAGATATTTTGATGTTTTTTGAGATGTGTAGCCCTTTTAAAAACTAACAAATGCTATAAAACAATGCTAAAATTAGGAAGTAAACTTCCAGAAACGTGTTTCTGAATAAAAATAGTTTCTAACTAGAGGCTATCCATCTTTTCTATTCTAAATGCATATCATTTTTGTCCCTCTGCAGCTTCTGTAGCTTTTGATCATCACATTCAGCGCCACACATTCATGGTATTTTTTATTTAACACCAAATAAACATTTAAAAGGCACCAGTTAGTGTGCAGTAAAGCTGTGTTCCCCTTAAAGCGATGGTGGTGGTGATGGTACATGTTCATTATGTTGAACTTAACTTGAATGAAGTGGATTATGATGCACACAAAAAAAAACAATGCAAAAAAATGAGTTGTTTTTTCTTAAAATACAATTTTATTTGTGAATTTACACAGATTAGCAACACATCTAAAAGCAACTCCATTAGATAACCATTTATATGGGATTTTCACAGGTCACAAAGTAGCTTGGCTCATTCTGGCATGCCAAAGCAAAATGTGTTATTTATCCTTTAAACAGAAAACAAACAAACAAAAAAAAAGTTGGATAGAGAGGCATTAGTAAAGCAAGGTGCAAACAGTTGAAAACAGCGAAGGGAGAAATAAAAAGGATGAAATGCACATTCAGTTCATTTGGGAGCAGCGTCTGCTCATAAAAAAAGAAAAAGGAGCCTAGCGCTCTCTGCAATCTAACAGAAAATAGTGTACTGCAATACGCATGGAGGATGAAAAGCAAATAAAGTCAAAATAAAAGCAGTCTGAGTGATAAAACATGGTGTGTTTAGTGTCAGGGTGTCCGCTCCCCACGTCCCTCTCCACTACACACACATACCGTTTCCAGACTCACACCTCCTGTCCCTTCTCCATCTTCCAGTTGTCTGACCTCAGCTCTTCGCCCGCAGCCAAAAAGCTGTCGTTTAACGCGGCTAAAGATGCTCCCTCCCACCCAGTCCTCCAAATCTAATACTTCACATTGCTAGCTGGGATATTGGTACATCTACTTAAACTGCAGGGGGTGGAGGATGTGCGGGCAGCCCATCACACTGTGGCTGAGTTCAGCTGTGGGTCATCTGACTGTTGCAACATGATTGTGTTTACTGGAGAATTTATGTGAGGGGAGGATTTATAAAAAAAAAAAAAATACAGGCTCAGTGTGTTCAAATGAAAACAAAACGTCCACATGACCTCCGAACGTTCCAGTTCTTAGAGGGGAAATAAAAAGTGAATGAATGAGTTTCAGGAGGCCTGAGGATGCAGTCGATGGGGTGATTTTACAAGAGGTCTCATTTGGGTCCATGAAGCCTGAGCAGGAAGATCACAACCCTTGTCTCAGTAAAATAAAAGAAAATGACAGTATGGCTTTAAACACACACACACACACACACTTACAAACACACACACACGTCCTGACTCCACTCCCAACAGGATTCCCAGTTCAGCTGAGCACTGATTTCTGTAAAAGTACTTCTCGTGTAACACCGATGAGATTACCTCGACCTCTTCCTCCGGCTCACTTTCTTGATCCTGACCTTTCTCGATTCAGAAAAAAAAAAAGGGAAAAACAGCCTCGCCTGCTACCTGCACGACCAAAAACTTCATAATCTCCTTCTCTGGTGAAAACACCAGCAACTACAACGCGTTACAAGAAAAGTGCTGCACGACCAGATAAAAATAGAACATCTGTAGCCAGTTTCCCTATAATCGTGTTATATAGTAACTTTGTGCTCGGATTACTAGGATACAACGTGAGCAATCAGGCATCGCTATGAAAAACAGACGTCCAAAGAAACTGAGTTAAAAGAGAGAAACGAGTTAAAATTCTCTGTAAAAGCTTAAAAGCAAGTTCAAGGGTTGACTGATATAAAATTCTAGATTTATTTAAAAAAAGATTACATTTCATGAGAAACAGATGTTTGACTAATTTCTTTCATCAATATTGCAATAAATTTGGCAAAAAAAACCACTGAGATGAAGAGGACAAGCTATAAAAAGATGCTACATAAATGTTCCAGCTGTCGTTCTCACTATGTCTAGACTAATAAACCTTAAAATCATCTCAAATTCTGCATCTAAGAGTTTGGAGAATGAATTAGAGCCAGTTGCTTTTCCAGTGTGACTCTGGCCTTTCGCTTCCCTTATTCAGACTCAAGAGTAAAGAATCCACTTGTGCAGTTTTAAAGCACTCATGCTGCAATCCAGTCGTTTCACACAGCTGGATTTTGATGCTAGAAATTAAAAAAAGAGGCTTCAAGTTTAATTTTGAGCCTGAAAATAAAAAAAGCCAGTTAATCAGGATTTAAATGACATTTCCAAGGAGCCCCGTTAGAGTACTGCATGAGTTATCAGGTATGCAACGCCTGCTCTCATCGCCTCATGAGCTGCAGGTCTTATTGGTGAACCTGAAGGTTCCCAAACATTCTTGTCTGTTTGCAGAACCACAGACTTTTCTATTTTCTATTACAAACCATTTTTTTCCCTTCCTTTTGTTAAATCTTTCTCCTGCCTCTTTTTTTTTTTTTTTTACATAAAACCTCTTGTTAAAAAAATCAAATAAAATTAAAGGACTGAAAAGAAACACAGGTATTAAACAGAGAGGCGGCGCTGTTTGCTTGTTGCTCCACCCACACCGCCCCTCGCCTCCGCGATGAACCCTTTGCTCTCAAGCCTCCGTCTTCTCTTTCTTTTTGTTTTTCTTCAGGAACGACGGCGTGCGGAACTTCTTCTTCTTCTTGCTGTTGGGCGACTTGGAGGGTGAGCTCTCGGGGGACAGCACCTCCTCGATCTTCTCGCCGGCGCGCACCGTGATCTCCACGCTCTCCACGCTGGTGGTCAGCTGACTGACGCGCTTCGCCAGCTCCTCGTCGTGGTTGTCTTTGCCGTTCATCAGGCCCGTATGGTTGTCTGAGGGGGGAGAGGGAGGGAGTCAGACAGAAATCTATAAAAATAACCTGAGGAAATACCAAATGTATTTGACCCCTGTGTGAAAAAGTAAATGCCCAGAGCTAAACGATCTCAAAAAGCAACACATCATGCCTCAATCTCAAGAAGTCTTCTATTATTTTTTTTAAAGGTGTTTTTGTCACAGATGACTGTAAAAGTTCAGCTATTCATCATGCTCCACATATTTCATAACATTCCAGCTTAAAAGTCCCAGTGACCCAATGGCCTCCTTTCAGACCGTTCACATAACAGGCCCGGTAGCATCACGTCCTCTCCTACAGGTTACAGGATCCAGGACAACTGTTTCATGTTACAACACTAAAGAGCTCTCGTGTTATTTACACCTTCAAACACACGTATTAAGAAGCAGAGAATACAACATTTGACCCGGCTTCCAGAACAAGAACAGGCTGACCCCAGAACGGTGGCGTCAGAAGATGCGGGCCCCCTGAGTTAGCGCGCTGTCAAAGGCTAATAGCTATTGTGTGGATTTGCGTGTTTGTTCTGGGAGGAAGCTGACAGGAACTCGATCCCATGGTGCCATTATTTACAACTCGTAATAGGGTTCCTGTGATCTTTGTGTTTGTTGAAGGTACATTAGCTAGTTTCTAATGTCAGAGGAGAGAAGTCGGGCGTTAGGAGACAAAATAGTGTAGATCCTAACAGCAGCAGCACGCCACAAACCATCTCAGGTGACAGTACTGAACGTCTGACACCAAATTAAAACACTCGTCCTGCTCAGAGATTAAACTTCATACATTTAATTAATTATTGTGTTTTGGGTCAGAACATACACAAAATGATCAGCAACACTGTCAAGTGCTTCATATCTGATGTGTGTGTCTCTATAAAGCTCTACTTCTTTAACAGGATTGGTACGTTCCTCTAAAACAAATTTTATATCGACTCCTATACAATCGTCTGTCCTCTGGTGGAGAATCGAAGTACTACTATTTTTTATTAGCATTGTATTGCATAATCACATAAAAATATATTTATATAATTGTTATTTTAACATTAGCCAATAAACAGCTGATTATGATTATTATTTAATGATTTAGGCTTTAATGGGTTAAATATGAAGCCGCTGATTGGTGCAATTTTGGTGAAATCATGTTTAGTTCCCTTAATATTAAACATTTTTTTCATTATTATTTAAGTTTACTTGACCTTTTTAGCTCCATCTAAACTTTTCTTTGTATTTCTGTCTGCAAAAACCTCAATATGACAAATGTGTAATTATATATTTTTAACACTTCAAACTGTTAAGAGGATCCAAACAGGAGAGATCCAAATATCTGCAAATGTTTGTTCATACAATAGCAAACTTTGAAGGGTTAAACAGGTTTTGAGAGCAAACTTCTCCCATGTAATCCAACCGTTTGAACTCCTAGTTGCAAAACCTTAAAATGGCAAATGATAGGTGTCAGATTTTAAACTTCCAAAGAGTTTAGAAACCACTGGGTGAGATCCAGGTGTCTGCAAATACTTTAAATATTTAATCAAATAGTACAACATATTTTATAGCCTGAATCCAGTTTTTCTGGCATTAGTCCCAAGTGATTATAAGAAGGGGTTTTAATATATTTGGTAAAGTGTAAAGTTTTTTGGTTACAGTAAAATCAAAACCAATAAATGATAAGTAATAAGATATCTACTTTGCTCACAGGATGCATTTCTATCTAAAGCCCTCTGTGTTTCAGTACAGAAGCTTTATTTTAACAGATGAGCTTTCACGTGAAAAGTCAAAGAAACAGCATTAGCTTAAAACAGAGATTATTATTGTTAAATATCATTTTTAGTTTGATGAGTTCAGATTACCCCCTCATGCTGAAACATTAACACACAAACAGCAGAACAAGTCTCAGTGTGCGGTACCTTCTTTAGCTGGAGTGCTTTGCAGGGACTGGGTGAGAGACAGAGACTGAGACAGAGTGGAGCCGTCGTCAGAAGTTAGCTCGTGCTCGCCATCTGCAGGGAGGGAGGGGAGGAGTTGCAGGAAGGAGGGGGGAGGAATGGAGGAGAGGATTGCAGCGTGGTGCGTGTGAGGAGGGGGTTAGAGTAGAGGGACGACAGCGGGGGTGAGTGGGGATGAGAGGTTGGAGGGATTTGGGATGGGAGGTCAGGAGGGAGGTTGAGAGATTAGTAATAACACACATTCATGTTAGAATCAGGCCATGCACATCTGTTTCACCACAAAAAACCTTCAAAAATCCTCGTCTGATCATCATCAAACTCCCTTTCTCTCATTTGATTCCTGTCTTGCGTGTGGCTGAGCGTGCTTTGTAACATGTTGAGCTCTAATATCCCATCGAGGAGGCAGATGCTCTGAACAACTTACTGACTGCGTGTTGGACCTCCACAGCTGCTGCTGCTTCCCTGTTATAAACCTAAATCCATCTCTTAATGACTGCAGTGGGTCCATTTTCTGATAGCAGGACACTGCACCATGTCTCAAAGCTCAGACCATCTCAGACGGCTTTCTTGATCATCAGCATACTCCAAAGGCCTCCACAGTCACCAGGTCCTAATCCAGTTCAGAACCTTTGGGATGTGGTGGACTGGGATGTGCAACAACTGTGCTATCATGTCAGTATGGACCAGGATGAAGAATTTAGGCAGTCCAGAAGGCAAAAGTGGTCTAACTCAGTACTAAGGAGCACCTCTAAAGTGGCCAGCGAAGGTTTGTTTCTATGCAGATGACAACCTGAAGTTTTGCCTAAAAAATAACGTTATTTTGTTTCACAATCATTAAATTATACTTGTGACAGCGTTTAACTACCAGAGGAAATGTTCGATTTGTGCTTTTCGTTAGCAGCTTTGTTAGTTTTAACCACTGATTAGCATGAGTGAGTGAACGACATTCACAAATCCCATAATGCATCTATTAGCACGTTGGTTGCTTCACGTTCAGCTGGCGGCTGTCATTCACAGCTCCTCCAGGCACGGCATATAGAACGAGGTTGTATAAGAGCCTGGTGTGTGCACGACAAAGTGCTCGTATAGGCTACGTGTGTGGTAAGAAGATAACGCTGGTCACTGAAGTATCAGTGCAGTCTAAAATAAAACAAGAATCAATAGAATCTACAGGTGTTCCATGTTTAGAATGAGCCTTTTCCCCTTAAAACAATAAACATCCACTCACATTAACAGGATGCAACTAATGTGTGTGTGTGTACCGAGGCCGAGCATGTATCAGGCCCCTCCAGACGGACTTCAGCTTGCATCCAGATGGGTCACCGGGGATTCATGGGGCTGTGGGGGCAACAGTGTCATAGCAACGGGCTGGGCTCATGTGGCGGGTGTGAAGACCTGCTGTCAGTTCAGTCTGCCATCTTAGTCACACAGGCTCCTGCTCGGTGTTTCATATGCACACGTAGTCAAGAACATTTGGACTTCTCCATACACATGCATGAACACATGCCCTTGCTGGTGCACACACCCACGTAAAAAAAAACAACAACCACATCTCAATCTGGTCCAAAGAGCCTGGAGGTCTGCAGAGCCACCCCCTCCGCTAAATATCTGTTCACTATTGACTTTCTGCCTCCGTTGCTGAAAAGCCAATATGATTACCAGTGACTCTAGTGTGCAGAGACAGCACAATGTGTGGGGGACAAACCCGTCACAATAACGTTTGTATTTTGAAGGCAGTGGCTGCAGGTCTGAGTTACAGACATTTATCCCCAACTGGAGAACGTGCTTTAATCCAGATTAGGTCAAAGATCAACTGGACAGCTGCTCCAGATGTTGGGTTAGAGATGCTAGGTAACAACTTTAACTGGTTTCAGGAAGACTATAAACCTAGGTATTGGGATCTGATCTTTAATATCAAAACCGACACATTTGAGAAGAATTTTAACTACTTGAAAGTAAAAAATGTTGATGACTTCAGAGGTTCTTGTTGCAAATTATGGAGGTTTTTAAAATAGTATTACCAGAGTCTTTGGGTGTCTGGGACATCTCAATTTAATTTCTAAGAGTCAAAATGTGAGAAAAATTTAGGAAGGGGTTGGAATTCAAATTGTGAAAAAAATTAGGGTAAATTGTGCACAAATAGAGACGCTTTGTGACTAAAATGGGATGAAAATTAACTCAACAGCTGCATAGTTTGTTTGAAATTCTGACTCGAACCTCAAACATACACATTCCCTCCAATTCTTCATCTCCGACTATGACTAGTCACACCCCAGTGAGATCCTAGATCTAAATATCCTCCATCCAGACGCTAACTAGCCCCTCCCTCCCTTCATGCTCTCACTTTGTGGGGAGCTTATTGATTATTGATCCAACTTGTTTTAAGCCTGCCAATAATCCGCTGTAAAATAAACCTTCACAGATTTGCAGGAATTGATTTCCTCTGAGCGCGTGTTCAGGAGTTTATCTGAGTGTGTGTTCTTCCTACCGCTGAGGCCCAGTTGCCTTCTCTCCACGTTTTTGCGATACTCCTCCAGCGTCGTCTCTGACAGCCCAGTGAACGGGTTGGGAGGAAGAGGAGCCATCTGCTCCTCCTCTGTGGGCACGTATGGCTGGGGGGGAGGGAGAGGGGGGGGAGCAGGGAGGCACAGATATATGTTCACTTACACTTATAAGTGTACACAAAAAACAGCACATAACGCTGTAACACATTCAAACACACGAGACTCAGAATCCCACAGTTCTGTTGAGATTTGTGTGTAAAAACAAACAAACCATGAAGATAATCGTGCTCCAAAAACAATCCACAAAAACAGGTGAAATGCTGTCTCAGACTGAAGTAAAACAAGTGGATAAATTCAAAATAAAACTCAATCTCAAGACACAACTACATGCAGTGTTTTCTGTTCCGAATATGTGACAAATAATAATCCAAAAATGGAACGATCAAATTTAAAAAATCACTTTAAACGAGAACAAAGAGAGGATGCTTGAGGATATTTACCGTAGCGCTTATTTGCCCCAGATCCTTAAAGACAAAACACCAACCAACAGACTATCAGGACCAATGTGTCTGCTGAGTCAGACTTTAATGATCCTGTTTGTTAATGAATTCTGTTTTTATTGTTACATCAGGGGCACATTTCAAAACATGGCTGGCATTTCAAAACATGCTCAATGCCTCCCCCTAGTGGTCTCAGATTAGACCTCCAGTTTTAGCATCACTTCAATAAATGTTACTTTTATCCTATAGACCTCTGAGAGATCAAGCTCCATATTATTATTATTATTATTAGAGATCTTATTGTTCCAGATGTTCCTTGCAGACACTTTCTGGTTCTAACATGTAGAACAGGAGGCAGATCTTAAGGAACCTGTTTCCATCTGTGAAGCAAAGACAGCCTCTCTATGATAAAGACAAGGCTTAAGACTTTTGTTTTTGGTAAATCCTATAGTTAGAGGCAGCCTGGCTCTTGACTCATACCTTTAATCAGGCCAACTGGTTCCTGTTTACTCCTCAGCTGATAGCCTGAATATATTTGTGAACAGTTGCTTAAGGTTAACAGACTCGAGCTCTTTAATGGATCAAGGGAGTAACAGGTCAGCTTGGAACCAGAAACTGAAGTTTTAAACCTGAAGGTGAATAAAGAATTTAGGGTCAAAGCTGATGTAGTCATGGAAACGAATCTGTTTTGACCTTTAATATTCATCAGACAGCTCTGGAAGGATTAAAAGTAAAATATTATCAGGAGGTGATTGTATCTATAAAACCTGCACAC
Source organism: Callopanchax toddi (assembly GCA_006937965.1). Taxonomy (NCBI): domain Eukaryota; kingdom Metazoa; phylum Chordata; class Actinopteri; order Cyprinodontiformes; family Nothobranchiidae; genus Callopanchax; species Callopanchax toddi. The sequence goes on along the minus strand of SSNR01000033.1, from coordinate 1,475,981 downwards.
AGTTTGATTTATTTAGTTTATGTTGCAGAGTCATGACTCCTTTCAACTGTTGCCATTGTATTCCTACTTAGTGTTATCCTGGCTCATCCCTTTAGTTATGCTGCTATAGGCTTAGGCTGGAGGAGGTCATTCTGACCACGTCTCCTCTCTCTCTACTCTCCATCTCCCGTGTTTGCTGTCATTAACTTTGTTCTCTCTGTTTTAGAAACGACAACTGGCTCAGTCCTTCTGTGTGACTAACTAGCACTTTATAATCCATTCAATCTAATTAAAAGAGTGAAATCATGTTGACTTGTTGCTTTTAGGTGAGCTTTGCTGAGAACACCTGTAAGTACCCTGTTAGGCTACCTAGTGTCTACGTAAGGAGGTAAAACTAGATGTTTGGATAAGTTCAGATATTTTGGTGAAAACGTGACTGTTACAAAAACGTTTAAAGTTAAAACACCAGGTCATTTTTCTTGAAATAACATTTCTATAGAGAAACATTTCAGCTCAACACCATCAGGTTATGTAACCACTAAGTTGTTAGAAAGATAAAACTTCTCACCCGTCGTGGAACATCGGCAGGAATGCCTGCGAGGTGCTGAGAGCGCGGCCCCGACGTCATCACGTCTAACCGATTCTGCTCCCTGATCTGTTAAAAAAAACACACAACTGTGTCATCAGGGGCATCAATACGGGTCTGAAGTGTTTAGAACTAGACTGAGGTCTGATCCTATGTCTGGAAACAAAATTTAAACAGGTGACATTAGCCAGCAGACTCAATTTCTACAGCTTTTATTTAAAGATTGTTATAATTATAATTTGAGTGTCACCTCTGCTCTGATGAATCTTTGGACTGACATGTTTTGTATGTTCTCTATGAATAACATCAGAAACGGAACCAGACTCCTCAGTTCTGGTTCTTTGTTTTTACTTCTAAAACATTTCTTTGGCGCAGATTTTTTAATTCTGGTTCTTCCTGTGGGATTTAGACGAGTCAGGGACTGAAATCCTTTTAAATATCCATCATGCTGATGCTTTAACGCCTCATTTTTAAAGGTTTGTGCTGCATAGTGTTTCACTCACTTTGTTTCTTTTCTCCAGCACCTCACTGGGGTTTGTGTTGAGGGGGACGAACTGATTGGCGTCCTCAATCCGGATCGGAGTTCCTGTTTCATCTGCCTTCATCCACTGCACAGAGAAGAAAACCTTATTAGTAATAGTACGTCAGGTTAGTGCAGTTTAATGATCAGACACTGGGTGGCAGTGCAGGATAAAGTCCTGCTGCAGGGAGCAGCGGCTCCAGGCTGTGCTGCTGATTCAGCTCACCGTGGTTGTCCTGCTGCTGCTGTAGCGGTCCTCTCCACCCTCCACGCTGACCTTGGTGTAGCTGTTGGGTGAATTGAGCCAGCGTGTCTTCTCCCTCTGCTGCCGCTGCTGCAGGAACTTGAAGGGCAGCCGAGTGGGGTCGGGGTCCTCATCAAAGTTAAACGCTGTCACAGTGGCAGGGATCTCCACTTCGCTCTTGTGCCTCGGCTTCTCCCGTACGATGGGGTGTCTGTAGGCGTAGCCTGTCCTGTAGCCCTGAAAGACAAGATCCAGTGGACAATATCATGTAAACCGTTTGAAAACACAAAAAAAGGGTTCAAAAAACAGCTAAAAGATGACAAAATATCCTTACGTTTTGATGTGTTGCAAAAGAAATGTAAAGTTTGCAAAAGTAAGAAAAGTTTGCAAACATTTTGTAGAGCTCAAACCTGACACTGTGGTAAAAATGTAACTAGGACAAAACTATTGAAGGTAATAAAATTTTAAATGAAGTTTCTACCATAAAGTAAACCTGAGTTATAGCGCTCCAAAGAGGGCCGTGTTTTCTGACACAGTGAGTCAAACTGGTGGCAGTTTTTTGTTTTCTTTGTGAATTTTCAGTAAGAAATCCTGCTTTTCCTAACTGTCTTGGTGTCTTTTCTTTTCGGGTTTTATAAAACTGCTGCAAAAAATGATGACAGAAATAGAATAATAATGAACAAAAGTAATAACGATGCCAACCCATGAGCTCCTTTAATTATTAGAGATATTTTACTGAATGTCGACAAGCTGGGCTGATCAGTCAGATGTTAAAAGACAAAGCTGAGCGACTGCAGGGTTTCTGGCAGCACAGAGGACAGACTCACGGGATGATTTCCTGTTTGACCCCTTCTCTCTTTCCCTCTGCTTCATCCTCCTCTCAAACTTTATTTTCTCTCTCTCTCATTCCCATTTCCCCTCCCTCAGTGGTGCCGTTGCTGTTTTCCAGTGAACTTTCCACACTCAGCTTTTCCTTTTATCTGAACCCTGCGGTCAAAGCTGACCTTTCAACTCGACTTCATCGCCCGACCGAGCTGGCAGGATCCTTTCCGGAGACATCCTGCTTTCCATTCAGACATTTCAACACATTCACAGCTGGAAGCTTGATTTTTTACGATGGCTTTAGAGATGAACACACACACACTGTGTCTGGGTCTGGTACCAAGACTCACTGGAAACAAAAATGTATGAGTGACGGCTGAAGAGGAGAGAAGAATGAATGGGATGCAAATTCAAGTGAGGATGAAGAGAAGAAATGATGAACAGGACGCTTCAGAAACAGCAGGATGCAGAAACTCAGCAGCTGCTGGTGACTGAAACGTCTACAGGATCCTCGTTTTTAGACATTTATTCTGTGTGTACTGTGAGCATCCTCTGCCAGTGTGATACAACCTGTTTGGCAGCAGGTGGCGCTAACTTCTGACTCAGTTCTGCTTCTTTTTAAAGCACTGCAGGTAAAATCTGATCTTTACTCATTTTGCAACGCTGCAATAATTTCATCTTTCCCTGCATCTGAACTAAAAAACTCAGAGCAACTTTTAACTCTACAATTCTAGTCTATTGGTTTTAAACCTGCAAAGTAAATGATTTCTACAATTTCTATTACATGAAGGACAAACACAAAAACATCCTGGTGGTGATGGAAATTCACTTTTTACAAGAACCAGTTCAGCTCTAGTTCATCTCAATAAAATTACTCTCATGCATGAATTTTCAGTTTTTAAATAAATAAAACAAATATAAACAAATACAATATATTTTAATATATTTTTATATATTATGGATTCTGATATACATACATATGTAGTAGGCACATAATCACCTTGCAAAAAAAAATTCACTTAAATCAAAAGCAATAGTAACAGCTAATTTTTTGTGACAATTATCAGTCAGAGAGAATTTCAAAAGAAGGTTTAATGGTTAATCTGAATCTGCCAGCCTGAAAGATCTGGACCCAGTAAGTAGCTGCAGGGCGCTCCTGCAAGGTGCTCCTGGTGCTTCTGCAGGGCGCTCCTGCAGGGCTCTGCTGGTGCTCCTGCAGGGCGCTCCTGGTGCTCCTGCAGGGTGCTCCTGCAGGGTGCTCCTGCAGGGCGCTCCTGGTGCTCCTGCAGGGTGCTCCTGCAGGGTGCACAGTCCAGTATAAGCTTTTAGGTTTGATAGATAAAGCGTGAACCTTCAGATTTTATACTTGAGTTTTAAAAATAAAGGGGGAAGCAGGCACTTAATCACTAATTGATTCTTAAAAAGATAAGACAGATGTGTGTGTGTGTGAGACAACCTGAGTGCACAGCCTGCACACAGAAAACAACCAGATCCTGCTTACAAGGAAAAATACTAGCAACTTTCTTTTGCATAACATAGCACAATAATAGGTAACATAAATTGGAACATTGCTCTTGAATTCACTAATCTGAACATGTTTAAGTACAACATTATTAATTGCAACACCACAGTGACTGACTTTAAGGGAAAGCAGCCAGTCAGGAAGTATTAATACCCCAATATGTATTCAATAGATGCAGCATCATCAGACTCACCAGATTATCCAGCATCCTCATCAGAGACTCAAACTCCAGTTCACCGATCTTCCACTTGTATTGACCCCCCAGGTTGATGTCAGCCGCTGTGGCCACAGCAAACACTCGTGTCTTATACTTCTCCGGGTCCAGCACTATGAGGTTGTCCACTCCTCCAGCACATGAGATGGCGTTCACCTAAATCCACCAAGTCGGGACAGAGAGAAAAGAACATGAACGTCCAGCGGCAAAAAGGCCTTTTATCCTCACCAGATATTTGTGGTATTAGGGAAAAGGCACGAACAAATGTCATTCAAACGGCACTAAAATGAGATACCCCCAAATCCACGGCAGCTTAGAATACACCGTACATGACAAACAACAAATACGCCTGAAGGGATTTATTTATAGAAATTAAGCTGGGCTTTGCAAGATGGATTAATGTTTTCATTTGCTTGACAGGAGGAGAGTCATTTGGGAGATTTGGTCCGCTGCAATAAAGGAGGAGACAACTTTCTCTTCTTAAATCCCAACAAACACAAAAACAAAGCTCTTAAAGCTAAAACGATCTGCTACATGAAATCTGGACAAGGAGTTCAGGATGAGCTAATAATGATGCCATTCTGCTTTGGACATCATTAGATGGCGACTCCCTTCATCCAAGTCCAAGTAGCCTGATTATAAAACTGTTTTGCCAACATTTTCCACATGGCAGGAGATTATGAGTTACTGAGTGTTGTTAAAATAGTCTGGGTGGGGAGATGTGAAAGCAGCTGGTGAGAGATTAGATTTACTGGGAAAGCTGTCGCCCTGCTGCTCCGCTGAATGCGTGGAGGAGCTACGGGGAGCAGGAATGTGCTCCTGGCTCTGAGCCGCTGCCTACCTGGATTTCACAGGCATACTGGGTATTGTAGATGTAGTGAAAGGCCTCTTCGATGGTCTCCCCTAGAGCGACCACGCCGTGATTTCTCAACACCAAAACCTGCAAAAAGAACGGACGTCAGAACGGTCATTTGCGTGATTATGTGACTCAAAAACATCATAAGCTCACTTTTTAACCATCGGTCAAAAATAATACTTGCACACGATCGTGCACGCTCACACTCTGTAAATTTAGAAACACAAACGTGGCTGATGTTTTAACAGGATGCACCACAGCTTCCTATTTCAAACACACCACACCCTGAAAATGTGATATTTTTAATTCTTTACTTCAAGGACAAGATACAGTATTTCCTTTTCCTTGGATTATTTTTAAAGCAGCTTGAAGATGTCGTGTGTTTGGACCAAATCGCTTAAGACGGATGAGGTCAGCCCAGATTTTTATTAGTCTTTGCTCCTCCCACCTTCGCCGTGGGCCCCAGAGCCTTCTGCAGCTCTCTGCGCTCCTCCTGGTCGTCCAGACTGCCCTGGTAGTTGTAGTAAGCGATGTCGCCTAAAATCAACGCTTCCTGGGAAATGGGCAGGATGCCACACTTCATAGACGACACCTAACAAAGGAGAAAGTGCATATAAAAGAACAGATCCATGTTTTCTATGTTATAATCTGCACATTCCTCCAATAAAATGAGCTGCAATCATCGGCAGGAACAGGGACGATATTTGCTCTGGAGACTTACAGCTGCTGTGACGGGAGTGTGCACGTGAATGATGCAGCGGATGTCTGGGCGCATGGAGTAGATGGCAGCGTGTGGGCTGAAACCCGTGGGGTCGACCCTCAGATTGGTGGAGCCCTGGTCGATCACATCCCCGATGATGTTCACCTTCACCTGAAGGAGGGACGGTTCAGTCATTATAAACTTTGTCAAAAACCAGAAACCCTTTAATTAGCCCTCCAATGTTCAGCCAGGCACACACCGACGCTCTGTACGTCAAAATTAAAGAGCGTGACGACAGAAATTAAATCATCAACGATCTCTGCTCTCTGTCTGCTCCCCTCTAGGAAATGAATTGGAGCATTACCGGGAAACATGATACAGTCAGGGAGTGGATGGGATGTCCTTTACTTTAACAGCTTCATTACCAGTCAGTCAGTGAGAGGTTATTACATTACCTGGCTGAAGATTTAGAGGCAAAGATAGAGAAAGAAGACCTGGGAGAGGGGAGTCCGATAACAAGAGACGAAGACGGAAAGAAAAACAGACAACAGGGAGTCGTCAATCTGAACCTGAAGGAAGAGCCATGACTGCAGACGTCCGCCGTACAATCGAATAAAACAACAATCTGAAAGCTTGGACCACAGCCGTGACCACATGCTGTCCTGTGATGCAAACCAGAACCCTCCCGCTCACTTTTCTCCTTCACAATATGAAGTCCGTCTCTACAGGAGAGTATTTATCATCCAGTCTGATGCTGCTGCATAAAACCCAGCTAACGCTGAGCTGGCTCATGGAGCAGTGAAGAACATGATCTGCGGTGTTAGAAAACACCCATCATCCAATTATTCTTTAAAAAATAAAATAAAACAAATAAAGCAACATGATGCTATTTAAATTTGAACTCATTCTCTCAGTGAAACATCAGCAAAATCATTTTTCATCTCTCCTAAAATACTTCTATATAATCTGTTTTTCTTCGTAAATATTAAAACTTCATTACAGTTGAGAATACTTCTGTAAAAGAAGAAAAAAAGCCATTTATATAAATGTTTCCTCAGATGACGGTCTATTGATCTCCCACCAGCCATATGGAAGTGAGTGGTACCAGTGGAGCGTAAGTAACTAAACCATATTTGTCTCCACCAAGCAGCAGCCAGCTGGCAGGACGCCACTCATCGATTCGCTAGAATCACGTCTAAGGCCACATCAGTTCCCCCGTCAAGTCTTTCAAACAGCAGCCTGTCATTCAAACGGAGAGAAGAATGTGGCACTGCTAATTATAAAAACACGCCAAGGGACGTCTCTGAGAGAATCTGACACGTGATGCCGCTGAGACTAAAAGAGGGGGAAAGAAGCCGATCAGAAGACGTGTGGAACGCTGAAACCTGAACTCTGAATCCCTGAAATTCTTCTGGGTTCATTCAAATAAAGGAAACAAAACCACCAGTTTTATATCCGATCCTTAAAGATTCTCCAGATCCAGAAAATTAAACAAAAACTTTAAAATAACAAAATCACAGAAGCTACCGTCTGATTTAGTTTTCTTATTTACTCAGCTGACTTTACTTTTGTGTCAGATGTCAGACAGACGCACTGAGAGGGACAGACAGATGGAAACTCACCAAAACTAACCGCACACACACTCATCTGACCCCAACACAACCTCCAGAGCATTTATTCTGGATGACTTCCTCTTAATCAATCTCCATGCTTCTCCAAACACTTTAACTCAACCATGTAAGTAGAAACCTCAACGCAGGAAAACAGGCTGAAAGAGGAGAAGGGGAGGAGACAAGAGGACAACAGTGACCGACAACAACAAAAAAACAGGCCAAATCACACTCAGTTACGTCATCTTCTCTTTCATATGAACACATCGTCCATCTTCGTTCAGCAGAGCTTTGTAAAATGATTTTTAAATATTTTAGGGGTGAATTTAAAAAACATTCAAACAGACTGACTAAATTCAGTTGGACCATCATTTAAAAACAAAGACAAAGAAACAGGAACTGAATCAAGTTAAAGCAGGATGAAACGGGGTTCCAAACCGACATTCACACATCTGACTGTATTGACTCTTCACGCCCTGAGATAAAACACTCCGTATTCTTTCAACTGAAACTGGAGACAAACATCCTTCTTTCTGCTCGCATTATTTGCTGGCAGAATGAAGGTAGACTACAGTCTCACTAATGTCAACATGAGAGGAGCCATTCATGGTGATCAGGACAAACACTTGCCTGTACAGAGACAGAGGGACCTTGTGTCAATCAAACATTCAAATCAACTGTATCAGCAAATTTCCACGACCGAGAACTCATCCAAACCAAAAGCGTCGCACATTCAAACCTGTTGGAATTTGTGTGTCTACTAATTACTCTAGGTTGATCACTCAACAGCTTGAAGTTGTTTTTATTTTTACAAGTTTGGCTCCAACGTGACATCATATTGATCTTTGCTCAGTCTGACATCAAAGTGGAGGCAGTCTTTGTGCAGAGGCTGCTGCTGAATGAGCTTCACCTCCCAGGCTGTCATCAGGATACGTTGCAGACTTTTTTTTGCTTCTCGTCCTCCTTTTGGTAAACACAAAGCCTGTTTTCTCTGATCATACATGATACATGCTGCATTTAGGCTGCACTTGAAAGACGATATATGTTTAGTCTCCCAGTATGTGCACTTTATTTGTGTCAACTCCCACAGCAAGTGCAAGACACATCACTTCCTATGCGTAAACAGATCATACAGCATTAGCATGCAGCAGACAGCTGTTTCGTACCAGGTTTGCTGCAGAAGCCTCAGCGAATGACAGACCTCTGGGGATGATGAGTATGTGGTCTTGCTCTTTACTGACTCGACCCTGGAAACAAATTCAAAGGTTTCAAATTCATTTATGAACCTGTGATGACACTTTTCCAGGACTAAAGTGATCAAAAAAGCTCCATCTAACCTGAGCAGATAACATTTAAACAAGACTGGTCAAAACTTTAAAAGTAAAAACAAAAAGGATCTCATCAACCAGTAATATTTATATGAATCAGGTGCGTCTGGTTCAGTGATCGAAGGCGTTGGGCATATTGTAATTATTACAGTTTTTTTCTCATTTGGGGAATTTTAAAAGACTTCAAAAAGTTTATTATGTCTTTGAACATTAAAATAAAAACATCAGACATTACAGAGACCTAACTACTTGTTTGTGCGTCTCTTACTGTGATGTAGGAGTTAGCGAAGTGTGCCCAGCTGAACAGGTCCACCAGTCTGTAGAGGCTGGCCAGTTTACAGCGCGTCAGCTTCTCGCCTTTCACCATGCTGGAGGACTCCACTCCGTACAAGTCGTTGATGGGAGTTACCATCCCCAGACCTGAAGGACCAGAAATCTGTATTTAAAACGTGAAAGCCACTCAGGTATCTAAACATCTGGATGTTTTTATTCAAATGATATGCGACCTTTCTGGCTCCTCGTCCAGAACCTTAAATTACATCCTGATTTCATGTCCTCAGCCCCACCTTGGATGTAGTATGGGTATCTTTAAAAGTAGGATCTAAATTAACGGCGATGTCGTCTTAATCTGCATCAGTTGTGCATTCCTCTGCTCTGATTGGAAGCAGATTTCACATGTGGACTTCTGGACAGAACTCTCAGGGAATAAAACCCCAGTCAAATATTCAAAGCTCTTCCGGAGTCTGGAGTTGAGCTGAGAGCATTAATGCCCTAAAGCACACAAAGTCTGTATTTGGATATTGACTTCTTTCTAGTTTTTTGGGGAGCAGTTCAAAAGTGTTTGCTCTGCTTGTTCTGATGAATCTTTATGTTTGGTTGCTCTGAGTAACACGCCGAGACGCAACAAGAACTCACTGAGAGGGGAAGTGTTGAAGCCGGCCACTGAGCTGGCCATGAAGAAGTCTGCAATCTGCCGGAGGGCCAAGAGTCCAGTCGGGTTGTTCCCTTTTCTCTGCTGCTCATGGATCAGACACTCCAGCTCCTCCTTAAAAGCCTGAGAGGACAAAAAGAGGAAGACTTAACAAACTGAGGCTAAGAGGACACATCTAAAAGTCAGTGGTATTTCAGGAGCTGAGATGTCTCAGTCAGGTGTTGATCAGCCTAAATGTTCCAGAAAAGTTTGCTTTAATAGGCAAAGTTATTCAGCTGAAAAGATAGAAGCAACAAGCAGCTGCTGGGACAAATGAGAGGAAGGAAGCTGGTGATTATTGTTGACCAAAAAAAAAAAATGGTTTAGAGAAACACAACAAGTGGGAGAAGATCGAGTGAGACATTTTAATCATAGATTAGAAATCCTCCGTGGAGCCAATCTGACTCATCCTAAAAGGCTGAGGATTGGTCGACCGCACAATAAGACACATCCCAACTGGTTGTCGTTGGCTCGCTTTGTGCGTTGTGATTGGCTGCTTGGTGTGACTGTGTTTATTTGCAGTGAATAATACGCCATGAATGTCTCAGGCAGGAGCACAGAAACACACACAGCCGGCTGAATGAGTGAACGACGTGGGATTACTCTGCTTTCTTTTTGTGTCGATAATGTTTCTCATAAAGGATTTGTGTGACAGAAGCTCAAACTGCAATTGTAAAATTTGTTAGCGCTTACCAAAATCACAAATGCAGATGCACATGAGTCAGTCTCAAATGTGTTTTAATTCAAACGGATCCACTCAAACCCTGACTGTAGTCAGTAGCGACACGTAAAACACCACAGCATGTGTTTCTGGGTAATCTGCAAAAGACTCTCAGGAGGAACACCAGCCTTTGTTTACAGGCTTATTTCATTAAAGCTGAGAAGAGTGCAGAGAGTTTTAAATTGTAGCACTAAACAAACTAATTCTGTCAAGTTGCAGTCCTTTAATCTGAAAATTAAAAATGCATTAGACAGAATAACTAACTCTGAAAGTCAAAATCTGCCGTGAAACCACCCAACAAACCAATTTATACAATTCTACATGCCCATGACATGAAACCACTATTTAATAACATGAAAGAACCAAGATGTCTGCCATGAATCAGTGATAATAGAGAGGACGATAATACATCTATAATGGATCGTAACTTTACAGTAAGATGCTCAGAGGTTAGTTTCTCATAGCAGTTCACACAAAGGCTTTTACACCATTTTTATCCTTGACACTGCCATCATTTTCACATTACGCAACCACTCTGGTTGGTGTAAAAAGTCTGACTAATTTTGACTGGTAATAACTACAGAATTATGAGAAATGACCATATATGGCAGTGTACAGTTTTATAGGTCATAGAATTCTGCTTAACAAACTATAGAAATATGATATAAGAGGAATGGTAAAAAGCTATCCTTCAGTAAGGACAACACAGTCATTCAAAATGTAAAATCAACTGCACAACCAGTATCCTGGCGTACCACAAGGCTCAGTGTTGGGTCCCAAATTATTTACACCATACAACATAAGTAAAGTGACTAAACACAAAGGAATACATTCTTTATGCTGATGATACCAGTAGGAATGATTTGGGGCAGCTTCTGAACACGGTCAAAAAGGAAGTGCTAAAGTCATGATTCAACTGTAACAAATGAAAAAAGGATTTAAATAAAAAAAACAACAACATTAAATTTAGAAACCAAAAACACAATCATTTATAAAAAAAACTTATAATAAATAGTACATACATTAAAAGATTTGGCAGAAAATGTTTTGGGGGTGTAACTATTGATTAAATTTGGAAACTAACTAGCTTATCAATCCATTCAGAACCAATCTCTGTTTCATCAAACTGAGGTTGTTCGAAAAGTTATCTACAACAGGTAAAATGTTAACTGTTTATAACATTTACACAGACACACACTTTAAAATATCTGCACTATTCCTTGAAGAAGGGCTTGAGATCATCAGTGATAAGAGGAATCTTTAAACTTTGACAAAACGCACCCAAAAGGGAGAAGATATAAAAAAAACAGCAAGGATCCAAAAACAGAACCTTGGGGTACACCAAACAGGAATGGATCATTACTTTAAAGTAACTGTTATTAAAGAGAACCACTACAAAGCAGATCCCAGTATACCAACCAGCAAGACCTGAAATAAAACACTCCATTAAAGTATGTGTGTAAATGGAAACACTACAGGCTCATCTGCTGCTTGATGGCTTTTAATAATACATTATGATCGTATAATTCCATTATTATTGTTTTCGTCCATTAGGTCTAGTCATGGCTTCAGCTGTCAGAATCTCCACACTAAATGTGAGTGATGTAAATCCCACTATGATATGAATTAGTGACTGTATTAACCAGAAAAACAGGTCAGTTATGTGATGATGAAGGAGCAGCATCTAATATTCATGCCTTTCATCTGACTGCTCATACACCAGTCCACATGCTCCCAATGCAGCTGCACACAAACATCTCCAACACTAACTTCCTCCTCCTCTCTTCCCCCGTTCCCCCCAATAACTCCATAAAACGAGTCCATTAGTGGAACTCAACTGGAGATCAGCTTTTTGGTATGCACGTGTGTGTGTGTGTGTGTGTGTGTGTGTGTGTGTGTGTGTGTGTGTGTGTGTGTGTGTGTGTGTGTGTGTGTTTTGTTAAAACTAGAGCAGCCCTCTGTGACAGGACACATACAGTCCTGGAGCGCTGCTGGTTCTGAACTCAAGCCAGACATTCCTCTGTCCCTAGTGGGGAGGTTGCTGTGGCAACGAGTGGGGTGCGGATGTTGACAGTTGACAGTTTAGGGCTTTTTTTTGTTGCTGAGTGTCAGTGCCATTGAAATGTTGTTAGAGCGACGGAGCTAAAAGAGCCAGAGCACAAACGCTCATCACTCCTGACCCTAAGAGAAAGGTCGTTGTTGTTTTAGTTTGTGCTGGAGAGTTCGAACAGGCTTCAAACGGTCAGCTGGCTTGAGTTGACACGGGTGCAAAATATCAACAAACACGAGCCAAAATGCCATCGCTTGGTACCACTAAGCCTATCAAATCTAACTTGAAACAGATACTAAACACATTGAGTCCATTTTCTAGAAAACTCATGATAAAATCAAAATCCTTTCTCTTAGAATAATATTACCTTCATATAGTCCTCCACTGTCACAAAACAGCTGAAACAATGCAATAAAAGAGGTAAAAGTTATTTGAACCATTAAGTTAAAAGCCTATAAAATCTAATTTATGAGCTAAAATATTCAGAAAACCAATGAACTGAGGGGAAATGAACGCTCAGTATTTCATTCTCTGTCGTATTTGATTCTAAAATGTATCCCTACCTGGGTTTTTGTTGAATACAACATGTGCAGACTGAATTGTTCACACTCTGCAAACTTTTACTGAACTGAAACTCAGAGATCAGAAACTTTGTGATGCACATCATGGCAGATGTCAAACGTAAACTAGAAGTCATCTGCTGCACAGTTTGAGCGTGTGCATTCCCGGGAAGATTATGACAGCAGGGATTTGAACGGATTAATCCCGGGACCTAAACTGGATCGTTAATATTTCAGGAAACCCCCTCCCCACTGATAAATAAATACACATTGACTGTGATTTTTAGCTGCTGTGGTGTTTTCACTCCCTTTTTATCACAGCTCAAAGACAGGAAGTTACATCATCACAGCAAATAACACAAATATCCATCCTTTGCACGGCCGAGGTAAAATCCCTTACAGAACATCGGAGGTGAAACGCATTATGATGGTTTTAAATCTTAACCTTGTTCATTTAAAGTTGTCTTTGTGTGACAGTTTGTGCAACATTTAAGATCTTATATTTGGATGAGCTCGTTCCACAGGGAATACTTTATCACCCCTTCACATGTCTAATTTATCTGAATCACAACCCTCAAAGGACAACATAAACTCCTCCTTGAACTCTGCTTCTCCATAATGTCTAATCCAGCTGGTGTAAACGCGTCCCCCCCCCCCCCCCCCCCCCCCCCCCCCCCCCCC
>SSNR01000033.1:1397309-1462608 GCA_006937965.1 Callopanchax toddi | reverse complement strand
CTGCTTCACGTCGACCAGCAGGAAAAAGCCCCGGGAGTTTTTACAAGTTTCCTGGAGTCCTGCGTGTCTGAGCCTGTGACAAAGACGTCCATGTCCCTCTACAGGGTTTCAGCATTACATCACACACTTATGTCTTCATGTGGAATACTGTAAATCATGGTTAGCTCTTAATTTGATTTAAAATCAACAGAATAGCTTGAATTGCTTGATGTTTTCTGATAACGTTTTGGGAAACAGTTATTGTCACAAGAGGAGATTTCTCACGGCTCACCTGGAGGGACGTCAACAAGGGATTTGGGTAATAAATCATAAAGGCTGTCTTTAAATATGTCAGACAAAAAAAGGCCTCTTGGAGAGATTATTAACAGGCCACAGATGCACAGAGACTCACAACCCCACCAGAAAGAAACTGCAGACATTTGTAACTCAGGTGAGGCCGGTAACTTTATACGAGGCCTCTGCAATGCTGAGTTTTTAAAACACAAAAACGTCACTGAGTTAGAAAGTAAAGGATCCGATTCCTGGACCAGTTCCCAACATTTCATTTCAGAGAGTGCACGAGTGAAAGTGCTCACAGAAAACAGAACATCTCAGAACTCTGAGTCAACCAGACACGATGAACTCGTTCACCTCTCCAGGAAGTTTACGTGGTACTGATCACCGTCTTTAACGATGTGGCATGAATGAATGAATAAAAAAATATGAATTAACTAAGAAACAGATGCAATAATCATATAAATACATGCATTTAATATATATATATAAAAAAATATATACAATTTCATCAATAAATGTCATAAATAAATGAAATATTTAAAAAAATTTACAAAAAAGATAAAAATAATTAATATATATTAAATTCTAATGTTATCGTTTTCCATTATTTCAGGTTGATGTCCACAAAACTGATTTGAGAAGAATTCCTATTTAAAACTCAGCTGCCAAATCCTGGCTCAGAGAGGAAACGTGGTGGTTTTTAAAAAGTAAGTTAAACCACTAATGTTGTATCAAATGAGACCTTGAGGACGTAAAATGAAAGAGGGAAAACATAATCGAGAACACTTGTGACATTTGCTTCACACGAGGGGGTTCTCAGCAGAACCCACCGAAGCGCCGTAAATTATCCACTTGTGTTCTCTGGAAAGCGTGTGTGGGGTTCGCTTCCTTTGAAAACCACAGGACAAGTGCAAATGGGGCGGAGTAAATTTCCCCACTTGGCATTAGTAAAACACGTCCACAGACGACGATCAAACGGTGCCTCGAACTAGAAAAGTAAAGCTGAAGTCGGAGGGGAAAACAGGGAAGAAGCAATAATAGCAGGATGAGTCAAGAAGCTTAAAATAGGAGCAGGATGTGAACGACGTACAACTCCAATTTAATTTCACCTGATTTAATCTCTTGCTTCTGACGGTGTTTTGACCTTTTTCTGGTGGTAAACTAAGCTGCTAGAGAAAAGCACAGAGGTGCTTAATGCAAATGATCACATCAGAACACCTCCATTTGAACCAGAAATCTATTAAATTGTTTTCTGTCATATATAACAGCAAACCGCCTCAGAGCGCCTCGCACACGACCTCAAGGTAAATGTCAATCAGAACCTCCAGAGCCGTGATTCTCTTTAACATGTTTAGACTTTACTCAAGTGACAAAGAGTGAAAGTAACACAAGTTCAAATGTGGTTTTTATTCAATGATTAACAAGAACATCTTACCTGTAGCAGGTAGCTCTTTGAATGACCTCAGCTTGTAGAAATGGAGTTTAATTTAAACTGAGCTAACGGCTAATCTGAGCGGGGCCGAGATCAAAGTGAATGGATGTAGTTTTAAAACAACTTTAATATGAAAACTGCCAATTTGACCTTATGCTTTTATTTACACAGAACCAGTATGAAGCCGTGTGTTGATATAAAACACCTGGTGGTGTAAAACCTCACACAAACACCTGTGACTGGTTGAGGTTAGAGTTGTATTAATATGGTAATAATCCACTTTGTTCTTGGCTCTGCTTGGGCTAGCTGTTAGCTTGACAGCCCAGTCAGAACAAATCTCTATTTCACCAAACTGAGGCAGCTCAAAGAGCCAACTCCACCCATTAGGTTCTAAAATTTATCAAGTATAATTATCTGAACAGCCTTAGTTTGGAGAAACAGAGAATGACTAATGGGTCATCTGAGTGGGACCAGTTTTACAACTCCAAACTCTAAAACTTCACAGCATCTCACATGAATTTAAAAAGTTTACACTCCTGGTAATTCAACATTAAATGATTATTTATGCTAACATTTGTGGTTATTAGCTGCAGTGCTAGTTCCTTCTGAATGTTTGGCTAGAATTGTTGTATAATAATTCTGCAGGAATATTGATGAAATACAAAATCTATGGCAATGTAAATGCTATAAAAACATGCAAAACTGCTATGAATGCTTTTTGAGATAAAATTTTTTTTATGACTAATGACTGTGACTAATTGTTAGCTTGTCTGTTCAATTAGACCAAACGTTTCTCTGAACTGAGGTAGCTCAAAGAGTCTCTACAACAGGTCAGATAGTGATCCTCCATAACCCTCCTAATGATCTGAAGCATCACTTTAACTGCAGGCAGATCACTACGATACATGAGAAATGAAACAGCTGAAGGGTTAGCTGTGACTTTAGACTTTAAAGGTAAACACGGCTGCTTTTCTCAGAGGACTGGATGAAGTCAGCTGAGTTTATTCAGTCCCTCCTGATCCAAAACAGTCCAGCTCTAAATACAACTTGCCATCAGAACAACTTGTAAGCTAGAGCCACCATTAAAAACGGGAATAAAAACAAACAGAGAGAGGAAAAATGGAGGAGGAGGGGTGAAAGAAAGTTAGGGAGGAAACCAGCTGGAGACGTGTTGTTTTCATATCAGAGAGTGCGGGAAAATGAGAAACATGGAGAGGGAAATAGAGATGATTCTGACACACACATGCATGCATGCACGCACGCACGCACACACATGCCTGCACGCATACACACACACAGGTTATTTTTGTACGTGAAGGGGAGAAACGCAGCAACTGTTTTCATCCAAAACACTTCAGGGAGACACCTGTTACGACTGCTTGGTATCTGTTTGGCTCATAGTCAAAACCACATGAAGCAGAATAACATGAAACACTGTGTGACCACAAGCTCAGAGCCCCGTCACACACACACACACACACACACACACACACACACACACACACACACACACACACACACACACACACACACACACACACACACACACACACACACACACAGTCATACAACTGTAAATAATAACAGTGGGAAACTCTTGTGACATGCTGAAGTCGACACTACGGTCATTAAAGTAATAAAAAATTAGCCTGTACAAGAAACTCTTCAATAGGAAAATTTAATGGAATATATTACAGAACAGTTCAATGTTTTATATGTAGCTGTGACTATAATTAAGCTGGAGGTTCTAAAAATAACCTCAAAGTGTGATAATAAACACCAACAGCATCATAAAGTTGTGGCTGAATCTGTAAAGTTTGAGTTTTCACTAATGAAAGAATCTGTGGCCTTTTAAAACCCTGATTCACAACCACTCTCCTCCACTGAATCACTACCAAATTATCCATCAAGCTGAATTGTTTCTGATAAGGACAGAAAGGCGGCAGCTTTGCAGGACTCACCGCAGAAACTTTTATTGATGGTTGGCCAGACAGGCGTTCAATAACGGCACGACGGTGGCCTGCAGCAGTCTGGCTGCGTCGGGCAGCGCCCTTAAATGCACTCAGTCACCCTCTGCTGTACTCACGACTCCGACGGGAAACCTGCATCAGCAGCACACAGCTTCTGCCCTCTCAGACATCAGGCACAAAACTCAGCATACCGAGGAAACCGCACTGAGCATGTGCAGAATGTGGTTCGCATTTTAAACTTAAAAAAAGATCGACGGGCCAAAGCATCAAACGCTTCGAGCCGGGCTTGTGTTACGCTTCTTGTGAGGAAGCTCTATTTATGACATGCCGTGACTTTTCAATGTCAAGCTTTATGTCTTCAACATAAATCTGTCCCTCGCTATATATTTAAAGAGCCACTGCATACAGTACAGACAAACACACACGCCTTGTACCTCGATCCCAGTCTAAACAGTGAGGTGTGTGTCAGTGAGGGACGAGCCTTAAGTCAATAATGTTGAGCAAATATTGTGTGTGTAAAAAGGCGAGTGTCGGGTTGTAAAATCTCCTCACAACTTAGGCAACTGCTCAAAGGGCAAATAAGAAAAAGAACAAGAGTCCACCAACTCCTCGTGAGACCAAGATTAGGACTCCTTTATAAATGAATAATATTTTTAAAAAAGGCTAAATATTAAGATTAAATACTGTAGCTGTGCTGTGGGATTATCGTCAACTGCACATCCAGCAATTAGCTCAGACAGCGGCAATAATTCTTACTAATCCACTGTTGGAGGCAGAAAAGAAAATCCAACATTACTTGTACTTCCTCCAATTTGTGTTCAAAGACGTATTTATGTCAACAAAGCCTGACTGAACATGAGTGAGGGCGAGCGAGGGCGTGGCGGCTGGTGGTTGCATTAGGGTTTCAGTAAACCGCCGGCTGCTGTGATTCTGTGGTCAGTGTCACATCAACAAGAGAGATGACATGTGATGCTGCTTATTAAGAAATCATTTGATTAGCACAGAATAACTGAAAGAGAGAAAAAAGGAACCAAAACCTCAAACTATTAGTCAGTGAGGCGAAAAGTTCATCGCTTGTAGCAAAGTTACCACTGGGTTTCTGATAACTTGATACAGTATATTACCTGGAATTCATTGAACCAGGAAAGGTTTGATTACTGGAAACATAAAACCCTCTAGTTGTCCCTCCATCCATCTGAGAAGCAGCCTGACAATTAAATGATGATTAAATAAATACTTTGATTTTCTGTTTCAACCTTCAGGCAAGAAGCCACTTCAGCTGAGGAATCTGAAGCACCCAAATAAAAAACAGACATGGGCAGGGCGCATTATTTCCACCAAAGAAACTCTGTTAAAGGATCCAAACCCATTTTCTTAATTAATAATAAAAGTTAACCTCAGTGCTCCTCTCTGTCTGCAGCCTGCAGGAACGTCAACTTCAAAATTAATCTGTGATCAATGTCTGCTGGTCTACTTTTACACCAGTTTCTAATTACCACCCATATCAGAGAGAAATCACCATTTGCATCGGTTCTGAGAAGAAAGCCCAAATTCACAAAAACATTCTCCTCCATCGATCTGTCAAGAAGACATTTGCATCTTCTTCTGCGCTGCCATAAAACATCTGTTTTACATCTGTCTGCAGCTTTCTCACATTTAAACAAGGTTTTAAATTTAAAACCAGTCCAAATTTATGTTACTACAAGTGCAAAAAGGAATTTAATTTTCAAAAACCTGCACTTTTTGTAACAAAACATTTATTATTTACAGCCAACAGCTGACGTCTGAAAAAGGAACTGGGAAAGAGGAGCGGTCGGCTGCAATATGGCTTTAAAAAACAGGGCAGGCGTGTCAGGAAATGTGTAAATCACCATTTTTTCCAGTAATAAAATATATGAGTGTTGCATCTACAGTATAAAGAAATAGCTAAATATGTGGTGACATTTATTGCTGTTTTACATTCAGAATGAGAAAGGAAATGATACAAGAAATGTACAGCAGATAAAACTTCATATGTGGGAGATAAACAGAAGTCAAAGTAATTAACTCAAAAAATGAAAAAGTTGAGAAAGTAGAGCCAATGATGCACAAAGAAAAGGAGCAGAAAGCAGGAGCAGCACATTGTTGATCAAACTGAGGCCAAACACGGGATCTCCTACAGCTTTTTGCTCTTTTTGATTTTGTTTCTTCATAAAAGTAAAAACTGTTTTCTTCAGCACTCATTCAGCCAACTGATACTTGTAGATCTCGTTTTCTGCTGTAGTCACTGTCCACCTGGATGACGAACTGTTATCACACATTTGAAACCCATAATTAGTCTCCACCAGCTCGATAAAAGTTAAAGATAAACACAACTGTACACCGGCTCCTTGTTGGACTGGTTTTCCACTCTGTAAATGTGAATATTCTCTGGATTAGCTGCTGTAGATGTTCTTCTATCTACTTACGGGGCTTTGTAGGATCTGTGTGACGCGTTTCTTCTGCTCCAGAACATTGAAGTCCTGCCGGAGGTCAGGAGACATGTTTCTGGCTCTGATGTACTCCGGATCGTTGACATTGACCCGGTCAAAGTAGCGCTCCTTGGTCCCCCCACCAGGCGGCGGAGGAGTGGTCACCACCCCCTGATGGTTGTCCGTACTCATGCCTGCTTCACCTCACAGGTTTGCTCTACTGCTGCTGCTTTGACTCTCACCTGGAAAACAAACAGATGGGTGTGTTAAAAATATGTAAAATAAAAGAACTGACCATAAATAGAACATTCTGTGTTTCCAAAGCACAGGGAGGGAGGTGCAAAGAACAGAACAGCAGATTCAAACTATAGCAACTACTGCAAAGTTGTATGCAAATCCTGCAGACTTTAGGACACCGAGTAGATTTGTTTGCAGAGAGTAACATGCAAAAGAAGAATTGTACCGTGTATTTTCATAAGTTCATTTTTAGGCTTCTTTATTCAACTTTAGGCAAACCTCTCACACTTATAAACCACTGACTTTAATTCACAGTTCTCTCCCCTAGTGCCTTTCATGTCAGCGTTGCTAACACTTAGAGAATGCGTTGGGATGACTCTCAGCTTCTACAACAGCAAATTCTGCCTCAAAATCAGCAGAGCCACAGCAAAGTCTTTTGATTGGTTGTCTAAGCCTAATTTATTTTGGTAGCCATCTTGAAGTTGGTTGGACCTTCTGAGAGATTCATTCAAATCTATTGAGTGGTTTGAGAGATATTTAGTTAGAACCGATGACAAAGAAACATTATCACCTTCCTTTTGCCGTTCGGAGATAGGAGATAATAAATTGGATACACCCGGCATAAGACAAGCTAATTTGCTATAAAACAGGATAATGACCTTTCTGTCATCTCAGGAAGACACAAACATCACGCTGTGTGCTTATCAAACAGGAAAAGGACTGTCCTTTAACTGGACCTCATGGTGCCATTCATTATGTCCCAACAGCAAAGGTTCTGTCCCACATTCAAGTCATAAGTACACGGAGACATCGGCCTGGTCATTCTGACAGTCCACCTCACAGAGTGTGTGGGAAGGACACGCAGGCCTTGAGTCGGTTTGCTTCCACCGTTCACTCTCAGGTCACCTGGCAGGACAACAAGCATTTCTCAGGATACAGGAGGAGCTGCAGCTAGCTTTGTTGCCATGCCAGAACAAAAATCCAACAAAAGGGTCAAACTTAAACAAAGAAAAACCATTTTAAAAGTAAAGGAAATGGAAAAACGGGCCCTTACAACAAACTGAGTTGCTGTTGTAGTTGTGAACGATAAGCTGGTGGAGTATTAAGAAGAGGTGGAGCTTACAGGAGACTGGACAGATGGCTTGTTGACTTGCAGAGGAATGAAAGCAAGAGAAAGACTTTAGAAAAAAGGATCCTGGTCCTTTCTGGTTGGTCACCTGACAGCAGGAGGGCCAGAACTGAGTCATTACTCCGCTAGAAGTGACTTTAAACTTTAAACCTTCCCTGCTGTTAAATCGGCAGGTCGGAGGGAGAAGGTCGGGGAGGTGGTTTGGTTTGACAGATGCCACTAAGCTGCTCATTCCGGTCAAATGCCACTTATAAAGATGGTGAAGATTAGCCGCGCAACACACAGCTTAGTCAGTACAGCAGAGGCAGCACACTCAGACTAAACAAGGGGAAGGAAACGACCACATGGATGAACATGTTCTATGGAACGTAGGATTTTAGTTTTCTGTCATAACTGCATGACTTTGATGCAATGAACCCACCCTAACTGTTGATGCTCTAAACATGAAGGACAACATTAAGATCATTCAATACAGGACAAAAAAAATCTAAAAATTTCCAATTCAAAAATGTTTGAATATTCCATTAGAAGAGATAATGTAATGGTAGTGCAAGTTTTCTTTTTTGTTAGAAGATAATGAGGTTATTTAGATGTGGAAAGTTACAGACACGCCATCCTAACTTTTATAATGTAGTCTAAAGCTCAAATAAACACATTTATACATTAAAAACACACAAAAATTTTGACTTTATATGTTGTTATTTCTAAACATGATCTCAATCTGTACCTGATTTCTGCTCTAAGGCAGCGATTTAGGCTACAGAAACAACAACAAAAAAGCCCCGCCAAAAATCTTCTTTAATCAAAGGCAGCTGGAGAGCACAGCGTTATGTAACCTGATACAGAATTCATCCTCCTGCCTGCACTGTTCTGCTTACAGAGTGGACAAACTGGAACCAGCTACAGTCTCATACACAAGAAAAACAATGGGATAGAGAGGAAGAAATGAGGCAACTGGATAAAGTAAAAATGTGCAGTGTGCATGAGTATCTTATACAGAAAGTAGAGAAAGAAAAAAGCTCATGTCTGGGATTTGCTGCAGGACTTTTTGGAGATTGACCAAAATAAATTCACATCTCTCGCTCTCCACCTCCTCCTCCTCCTCTATCGGTCAATAGATACTTGTCCTCATCCTGAACCGTCTCAGCACAGGAAAATCACATTTTAGAAGTTAGCTGTTGATTTAACAGGAATTTCCACCTCCATATCAGATATCTGGCCCTTTTGAATGAAACAAAAGAGTTTCCCTAAAATCCCAGCTTATCAAGGACCACATTTTGTTTAACAACCAGCTGCAAATTAGAGATACCTTTGACCCTGGAGGACAGCACTGCAGAGTTATTGATTTTAGATCCACCAACGTGTGGCTGATGGACCAGGCTGTGTTTATTGAAGGGCGCTAGACTGTGACCGCAGCTTCAGGCAAGGTTACCCTGGCCTTTCACCTCCTGACCCTTAGTGACCCTTCTTCCTTCGCTGTCAGGCGTTTTCAGGAGCTCCAGGTAGCCATGGAGTGTCTGGAGTTCTATGGAGTTAGTTATTGATTCTAGCTATTGAGAAAATCTAAATATGTTGAATTGACAATAATGATAAAACACTGAGTTACAACCAGCCTGTTTCACACAGATATCAACTTGTTGACCTTAACGATACTCGCCAGTGTTTCACTTCCCTCACAGCGTTCAGTGTTGGACATTAATAACCAGTGATAATCTTCTCTGGTGACAAGTGTGTCTGTCTGACCGTGTGCTCACACAAACAACAAACATGGAATTCCCCCTTAAAACGCAATCCAGTCTGAGGGTCACAAACTTTTGGAGTCGTGTTCTAGCAGCTGGTGAACAGAGGACACGATTTTTTTAAGGAAATGGATGCAAAAAATGTGAATAGCCCCTTTTGTTTATTTATACTGTAATGAAGCTGAATATCAGTGTTGGTGAATCGGGTGATGATAGCGTTAATATTCAACCGCGTTGTAAAGGTTGGCACTTTGGTCAGCCCGGCTGTTTTACACACGTCTGAGTTTGATTTGACGTTATTGATTCAGCTCTGTGCCTGCCTGTCTCTACTGATGCTGATGGAAAGTTACCAGCTGATTGTTCATCCTGGGGCGGGTCACGGGGTTTTGGGGGGGTCGCGGTTCGGCCCGGGGGGCTGCCCAGTCTTTTTAATGCACCACTAGTTAGATGGCTATGGTTAGGAAAATAATAATAATCAGTAGGAACATGCTGGATAATTTGGTTTATTAACTTAATTGCTAATAATTGCTTGATTTAATACATTTTTATTATGACTCTTAACTTTGCTTGATTTTTTGTTATTGTTATTACATCATCATTATTCCTATCCAATATACAAACCTATGTTAGCTACAAATAAATGAGACTTGATATAATAATGTATAATATATAATAATAATACAAACCAAGGACTGGATGTTACAGTAATAACGAGAGAGAAAACGGTCCAGCTGATCATCGTCTTTCATTTGATTCTTAGCTAATCATCTAAAAAAGAGCATGAATTTGAACTTGCAGCCTGTTGTTATAAATGTGCCTCAAACCACTTCCAGATAATTTTATTTTTAATTCTTAATGCTGTCCTATTGCTATATAGTTACATATGAACATGACTTTACAGCTGTTTTATTCACATTAACCAATAAATTGTTCATAAAGAACATTTCTGAGTATGATTTAATATTTCAGGCTTTATAGGATTAAAAGTCTGTCATTTGAAATACACTGGTCATGTTTTACATGTTCTGTAAAAAAAAAAACTCCAATCTTCAAACACTTTAGTTTTCTTGTTTAGGGTTTAAACACTTCTGAAATTATGCTCTATTTTGCATAATGTTTACTGAACCTGAAAAAATGCCTACAAAAAAGTTCAATAAATGATTGTTAATGTGGATAAAAAAAAGAAGAGTGGCTAGTACATCAGTTACTTATAGAAACTACTTTAAAACTCTGATGATGCAGACGTTGAAGTCAAGACTAGAATCCTAAAGATTCCCTCAGAGACTTTGTCAGAACAAACTGACTTGAATCACCCAGTCATGGAGACCTATTGGTTTATTGGTGAACAGTCAGTGAATCAGGTCTGTAGGCAGCACATGTCTGTGAAACAGTTATTCTTCCTGAAAGTCTGTTGAGGAACAGCATTACCGACATTAATCTATTGATATTCAAGATGTTAATAGGGCTGCATGGGGAGGGTGTAGTTGGCACCGTGTACAGCTCTACTGTATGTGTAGACCTGCGTTGGACTGGCAGTAAAGGTTTGGGGTGCAAAAATGTCTCCAGATCATTTCAGGGTTATGTGGAAGTCAACAGGACACAACATAAGCCACACCTGCAGGCTGATATCAAACAGTTTAGTCCAGATGTGGAGATTCCTTCCTTTCAAACCAGCAGATGTGTTTTAATTCTTTGATTTATCTGCTGGGGTGGTTAGAAGGAAAAATAAAGAAAGAAAAATGAGTTTCTCACAGAAGGTCCACCCTGCTGGTGAATGCTTCCATTCTGTAAACATAATCAGTTCTCCTCCTTTCAGCCTCTATCTCAGGGTTTCACTGTGTAGATAGGGTGCTCACCCATCATGCTTCGGTGCTACTCTGACATTTGGTTCATAAGATAAGACCCAGGGGCTTAAACAACAACACCTAACGTTCCACCTTCACCTGATGACAGCCAGCTAATCTTCCCATGTAGAACATCTTCTTCTGCTCCTGTTGATCTGACTTTTCTACCAATCTTTCTTTTCCTCTGTCTTTTCTATTATTTCTTTTGAAAAGTTTGTGTTATTAATTTATTGTCCTGACTGCAAAGATCATTTCTACTAATAAACTAATAAGAAAACACACTTGGACATCAACCAACACCATCCACTCCATTCACACACACCTCGTATCTTGCTGGTGCTTCTTCCACCCTCTATAAATAGACGAACCACCTTCAGGGTTGTGTTACAACCCCAATGTTAACAATCCCAGGAAAGAATCTTTATGTTGCTAACTATATCCATACACACACACACATATATATACTATGTTTACAGTGCACGAAAACAGATGTAGGTGTGCTCCCTGCCTAAACATGTCCACATGACAGATTTAGCTGTGAAACTAAAGGAAAGTGTGTGCGTCAAATGCTCAACAGCCTTCAAGATCCAGGGCTTTACTGTAACACGAGGAAAGCTCTTCTCCAGCCCACCGCAGTGTCGGTGGTCAGCGTTTCCTCTGATGCAAGGCAAGTTTGGGGCACTGGTTTCTTGCATAACGGTATATATTTTCATAGATCCTATCAGTTATTTAAATTTACAGACTTATTCTTGGAAAAATTTGCAGCTAAATCCTAAAATACTTGGCTGTGTTTTACTTCAAAGTCAAACTCTAGTGTTGCACATTAGAGATAATAAGCAGCTCTAATCTTCTCTGGTGCTCAGGCTTTCAGCACTGTTACTGCTGAGCACGTTTATAGAGCAGGAGTGTGTTTTTCTGAGAGTGTGTGTGTGCCCACACAGTTATAGTAGCATGGAATTCCCCTAAAACTACAAGTCAGTCAAGGGATACCAGTTTCTGGAGCAGCTGGCAAACAGACATGTTCACTCTGAAAATATAAAGGGATGTGAGGAGCTGAAAGCATGAGCAGAAATGTGTTTTTAAGGAACCAGGAGAGAGCAGTAATATTTTAAGTCCAGCCCAACCAACCTTAGAAGCACGTCCTTGGTCAGATGTTGGCAGAGAACAGGCGGTGGAAGTAGACAGAAGAGACCAAACTCATGTCTCCGTCTTTCTCTGCTGCTCAGAGTCTGAACTCAAATTCCAACAGACAAGCCGGGAAAGACGAGTGAAAGAGGAAGAGCGGAACGCAAAGTGACTCAATAGGAGTCAGACGGCAGTCAGAAAACAAGTCGCTCCACTTGTCCGTCCAGGTTTTCCATATAGATGCTCTTTGGTTGAGACACTGGATTCTCCCAGAATTCCTGCAGGCTCTGCTCCTCGGCCGTCCCGCTGTGCATCAGAGGGAGAAGTATCAGCAGCTGTGAGTGTGTTTGTCAGAGGATATGTGTGTGTGTGAGTGTGTGTCCTCTGCGAATGAGGGTTAGTGTTTGTGTGGAAAAGAAGCTAAAGTGACCACGTGATGCAGGCTTAATCCCCCGCCCACTGGCCTAGAGGTACACACAAACAGATCCGGGCAAGACCAATCAGAGCTCAGGCTCACACACTAATCACCCCTCCTCCTCCTCCTTCTTTGCCTGCTCTTTCTCTCTGCCAACTCTACTCTTTTTTTTCTTCACCTCGTTTTTCTTTTTTGATCTATTCCCTTTCTGGTCCATCACCCACACACCACAATCCTCTTTCTCAATCTCCCCGTGTCTCTCCCCCTCTCTCCCCCTCTTCTACCCTGCCAACCCTCCTGTGTGACTGTATTAAAGGTCAGTGTTTAAGAGTGTAACTGTAGACACACAACCTGCCACAGGAGAAGCAACTGCCCGCCTTTTACTGCCGCGCCTGGCACGCCAGTTCCACATTATCTGGCTCGCTGGTGAACATAAATACTAAATGGTTCAGATTCTAGAACAGAAACGGCACGCTTTCATGATCACAGCAGGTCAAAGGTCAAGGTCAGCAACCTGCAAATCAAGCAAAACTTCAATCACACTAAACTGCATGTAATCAGCAGTCCCTGTTTATTCTAGTCTGCTTTATTCTGAGACATGAATGTAAATAAAACGACAAAATGTTTGCTGTAGTTCCCACACTGTTAGTGAATCTAACAATTATTTACAGTAATGTAAGGCAGGGTTTGGAGTTTAGGTAACCATTGCAGGCTGTAGCTTTATTAATTAGTAAGACTAACGATCTGCAGCACTGGAAGATAAACAACAGCTCAATCACAAAAACAAAAAGAAGAATTTGTTGATGCTCCAGTTTAGGTCCAGTACAGCAATTAAAAATATACTTGGACACCACAGACATTTTTCATTATTATTCATCCGAGACCAGTCTACACCCACTGACTGTCTTGTGCTTTAGGTCTGGTTCTCACGGCAAGATAATTAAGCCGATATTTAACCCGATTCTCCCCTTCCGACAATCTTAAGGACGCCCCGATTACCGTAATGGCTCTAAAAATAACCTTATCAGATATTCCTGCTGTGTGGTGTGTTAAGAGTGCTCTGGTCTGCTCAGAAGCCCGTCGGGACCACTCCGGTCACAAGTCGGGGAAATGAAGCATGTTGGATTGTCTTGGCCTGATCTCACAGCGTGTGTGGTGCTTCCTGAGGACAAACGAGCACGCTGCCTGTTGAATGTGACAAGTAGCCAATCAGAAAGCGAGGTGATGGAAGCGCGCTGCATGGAGTGAGGGGAAAACAAAAGCAAAACATTTTAAGTCAAAGTCACGTTTGATCTCATGAGGTTTTGTGAGATTTCCCGTCTGACCGGGACGACCGTCTGTGAGTGAAATCAGTTAGTGTGTGGTGTGTTGTCTTTGCCGTGTGGCTACAACACCACACATTTTAAGACCAAAACTGTAATATTTGTGATATTTTATCACCACGTGTGGGGTCTCGTGTTTTGAAAGTCTTCCGGCAATTTTTAAATCCTGTGATGTGAGCCAGACCTTATTAGGAAATCCATTCACACTCTCTGTAATTGAACTTAGAATTCAGGGTCTAATATTATCCTATTTTTAGTACACAGGGTTCTAATGAACAAAAAGATCATTTTGCATTTTAAAATATCCAGACTTTCTGTCACAATATTGGGTTTTCTGAGTTGAGGTTAAATTATTCATGTAGTTTCTGTATCTTGTGGTGTCAGACCTTGTTTTCAGTGTATTTCTGTCTTTACTCTGCCTATGTACACACCTGCTCCCCATCTGGTAATCATCTCGCATGATCTCATTCCTTTCCTGTACATATACTCCTCAGTTTCTCTACTCAGATGTCAGGTCCTAATGCTACCAGCTTATTTTTGCACACTTTCAACACTTTGGATCTGTATAAAATGCTACTTATTCACCAATTTTAACAAGAAGGAAAATACTCCCAGTTTAGCATTAATCATCATTTTTATATGGATTTCTGAGATTACAATGTGTATGCAAATGCACCATAAAGCTTTTGGGGTTTGGTCTACAAAGCAGTTTGAGGTGCACCAAAAATGCTGTCTTGCAATTTGACAACCTCTGGTTTAAACATATTAAACTGAGTCAGACACAACTATCTTAGTGTTTTAGATGGTGAGTCCAGCTGTGTGAGAACAAGCCTCAGTGCATTTTCATCTCTTATCAGTTTGGAGAGAGAATGTATGAAGATTTATTGAGGTCCAAATCAAAGATATTGAAAACCCATTGTGTGGGGGTTGTTGCATTGTGACAAAAGCAACGCCATCGTCCATCAGCAGTGATTGACAGGAGTCAGGATGGTGAGCCATCAAAGTGATGTCCCAAATGAAAATGTACGCATGTCACCTTAACAAAGTTAAAGTAATGGACAGGTCCTGTCCTCACAGTCATGTGAATTACATCCGACACAAACTGGTGTCCAAACAAAAACCAGATTGTTCAGAAATTCTGATGAAACAAGACGTGTCTCCCTTCTCTTTTCCTGTTGAACCAAAACAGCTGATCAGTTGTGTAACTTCTAATCATAGACCAAAAACGAGACTCCTGAGCGGGGAAGAAGCTCAGTCAGAGACAAGTACACCACCAAAAAAACACAAAGCGCTCATTTCCTCTTGTAAAAGTTGGATGTGATCCAGTTCTTAAGTCATACATGAAGAAGGAAACAAACAATGCCAGCTGCCAACAAAACGTCAACAACCCGTCAGACACAGTATTACTGGCTCTCTTAACACCTGCTGCCTCACACAAACTGTACACAAATACTCAATTAGAGGTCTATAATTTAACTTCAGTCAAGCTAATTCTTTTTACTGGCATCTGAACCCCTAAAGTAAATACATGTCATTTTAAAACGTAACGTTTTAAACAGTATATGTGTTCCTAACTAATCCAGAACTGCTAAACTTCTCTAAAATACAGTCAGGGTCATAAAAAGTTATCTCTGATGATAAAAGTAAAGACTCAAACATAGTGGAGTCATCCTGGGATTAGAGTACATGAAGAGGAGCTTAAAATGACATAAATCTGTACTTTTTTCACTGAGGAGCAAAAACTGTTCAAGCTGTTTTTAGAAAATGTTCTGTCTTTCCTGGCTAATGTCCAAACAAGAATGTTCTGTGATTTATCAGCTGCCTCTCTGAATAAGACTGATGCTTGAGCTTTAACTGTCTAGAAGAAGTATGCAACTATCTCAATTTGGGACAAAAACATCATAAAACATCTTGAATATACAATGAAAATCTAAATGTTTTATGCCAAAAGTTTTGATCTGACCTGTTTTCAGTGCATGCTGACCGGATCACCTGATAGCAGAGATGATAAGGAGGTTTTGAAAGCTCCGCTAAGATAAACTGTAACAACTCTGCAGCAGACGTCAGTTTGAATCTATCCAGTGATCCATGATGAGTCTGAAAACCTGCCAGCACAAAATTCTGAGACATCTCAGATGTTCCGCTCCCTATCAGTTCAAACCTGCTTCTAAACAGCTGCTGCAGTGTGATTTCAACACACCGAGAAACAAAGCTGTGAAAGTTTGAGTCATGGAACGTGCTGTCATGATGAGGATTCAGAAACACGCGTAGTGTGATGAATTAGTCACGATTTATCTTCTAAATGCTGTTTGACTCTTTGGAGATGTAAGGTTTGTCTCTCTGAGTCAAAAGTCTTTTATTTAAAGAGGAAACACTCAACACTTTAGAGATGAAAGACTGGAATAATAGAAGCTTTGGTCAAAGTGTGTAATGATTCCAAATACAGACCAACATCTCTTTGTTTTGTTTACAGTTTCTGTGTTGAGATGTCTGACAGAATTATGGAAAAGAGCAAATGTAAAAGTTAAAAAGTACAAAGGCTCAGTGTTCTGTGAAAGACTGTCAAAATAAAAGCATAAAGGAACTGGATCAACATGTAGGAATGCAGCAGGGACGTGTGTTAGGGTAAATGTAGTTTAGATAAACTATTGAAAGTGTTGAACCGGCTCTAATGCTAGTTATGTCTTTTTTTTTTTAGCTGTGTTGGTGCCTGTCAGTGTCGTCAACACACGAAAGGCAGATCTGGTCAGAATGAAGATTTTAAAATCCTTTAAAATGTGAAGATTTTTCAAAACTTAGTCACAGGTGGATCTGTAAAACTGTAAAAAAATATTCAAAAGTAATGTATAGACGGTGCTTGAATGGTCATTTCTGCTGTCTTTTCCCTTTTATTTATCCAGAATGAGCTGGGCTCCTCACAAAAGTCAACAGGTCATATTAAAAATGGCCCCAAGGAGAAAAATAAAAGTACAAACACATGTCTTATTGCAGCTCTTCTTAGTAGGATGCTACACATAATTTTCACTCACTCCGAACGCTAATCAGGCCCCATCAGTGCACTTCATTCTAGAAAAGATCCCACAGAGGTAACAAAACCTACACACGGAGACAAAGCAGACCTCACATATACGTAGTGACAGTGTGCTGCTGGCAGTTTTATGAAAAGAAAACTCTGATCTCTCTGAATGGCATCACATGTACAGTATTAGCAGTAGAGCATTTTGCTTGAGGGGCAGCAGCTGCTTTACACCCATAAACAATAGTTCTGATGCTACAGACGCCACATTTTAAGTATTTATTACTGTTTTTATTAGCAATTTTTTGTTTTTAATTCATATATTTTTAATTGTACGTTTTATCTTTTTTAAATCTTTTATAATGGATGAACCACTGACGGTAGGGCACTTTTAATTTCGTTGTTTTCTTTGTTAACAATGACAAATAAAGAATTGAATTGAATTGAATGACTTCTCCATCAAACTGTAACCTCTACATGCACAACAATATTGTGCTCTAAGGAATTGCTTGTGCAGCTGGTTTATGAAATGAGATGACCAAATCTCAAGGGAAGCAGTCTGACATGAAGTCAACAAGCTGAAGCTGTTTTAGATAACCACGGTGTTACTGAGCTCTGATCGGCCAGCAAACTGGTCTGACCTGAACCCCGTAGACTAGAGAGTCTATGGGTTATTGTCAAGAGGAAGATGAGAAACACCAGACCCAACAATGCAGAGGACCTGAAGGCTGTTATCACAGCAACCTGAGCTTCATTACACCTCAGCAGTTTAATTAGATACCTGCATATTTCACCACAATTGGCTTCACATAATAATATTAAAAGCTGACATCATACAGATTCTTTGAGGCATTAGATAGGGGGTCTCTTCACCCTGATTTTATGTTATTACTTTACAGCTGGTGCAGAATCACATCTAGTAATCTTCAAATGACACTCTCCTAACCAGGATCAAGTAACGGGATAAAACATTTTGAACTTTTGGAAGGACTTTGAATGTCACTAGATCCTGGAAATGTCTCCTGCAGTTCAAAATGCAGATTTATTCTCCTCTGCAGAGCAGTCGATATGCCAGCACACCAAGCTGCAAAATACTGAACACACTGGAGTGGCAACAGAAAGATATCAGAACACTCTCCCTCCTCCTCAGTGTTGGTGTTTTCCCCATTGCATTTAACTGAGTTCAAACCCACAAAATTAGAAAATCACATGCACCAACCAGGCTGGAATCACTGGTCCCAAAAATACTTCACGCTGCCAATTCCTAAAAGATCTTTGGTTTAGATCACAGAGTTAACAGATTGTTCAACACTGACAGTTTTAAAGTCAGCTGCTTTGTTGTGTAAGTTTATGAAGAAGGTTAAAAGCATTCTTTGAACATCCGCCCAAGTATAGAACAACTGGCTCCAAGAAAACCATCTGAGACTATCGTCTGCAAACATCCTACAGCTTGTAATCAGGAACATTGTATTGCACATTTACTTTACTGATGATATAATGGGTGCAAAAAAGACCTCAAAATCTAGAACACTCCAAAAGTAAGTTCTTCACATCTGTACGTGACTGGTTGATAACTGCAGGCTTGTCTCTGAACAAAATGTAATTACAGCCCAGTGAGAAACAAAATAACTGTTTTTCTTTGGTTTGACTCATGCGACACATTACAGACATGGTCAGACTAATTCCAGCCACTGACATTTGTTTGCATGATACTCTACCATTTCTGCACAACTATTATCAAGTGGAATGATTAATGAGTCGTTTGCACACCACAGCATTCTGCAGAGGTCCCATATTACAGCTGAAGTCACTCACTCCCTTCCTCTGATGATAAAATGTGGATGAAAACAGAAAAACACAACAGAGGGAAGTGCAGGACTCTGCAGGACAAACTTCAGGCTCTGATCTATTTACCGACAGCGTTTCCCACCAAATGCCAGGCAGCAAGCAGAGAGAGACGAAGCTCATTGGTGGCAACTATTCAGGAATATTTATGCATATACATACATGTATATAACTGACGAGAAGATCGTCAGAGGATGAAATTCCTAATAAAACTTCCTTAGTTATGGGTTGTGTGGTGAAACAACAGAATTTGTTTTCACAAAGCTTGTTTTGACTACTTTTGCTTCAAACACCATTTTCCCACATTACAGCGAGGTCAAGTTGTTCCCCTGAGGACGGTTAAAAGCTGCACCACGGCCTCCTGGGAAAGATTTGAGCAAACAAAGTGACACAGACAGAAACTAAAATAAGTTATTCATTGTTTGATTACTTTGTTTCCTAATTGTTCAAAGAGAAAAATATAGAAAAGATCCTGAGATGTACAAAAAAATAGATCTGAGCTTTTTTTTCATAGTAAGCAGTTTTGTAGAGCAGCAACCTTTGACCTTGATCATTATAGAACTCTCAAGGCTGGAAAATAAGGTTTAATATTACCTTGTACACACACACACACACACTAGGAGAGACCTTTAAAGCTGATATAGTTCATTGTTTATCTGGATCAAAACAGCCTGTCTAGTTTTACACTGGTTTCAGAGTGATCCTAAGGAGCCCCTAATCCACATTTGAGAGCTAAAGAGGCATTTAGAGAGCAGCTAATGTTTAACGGACTGAGATGGGTCCACATTCCCAAACCGGAGGATTTTAGGGAACAATACTGCCACTGTTTGAGCAGATGTAGCAGGAAGGAGGAACACACACCGATACACCAACACATGGATGCACTGAGGCGGGATTTGACTCATTTGCCTTTACCACAAAGGTTCAAGTCTGAGACGCAGTGGGTGATTACGTTATCAGAGCATCTTTCTGTGTATTTAAAGGGGATTGCTTCCTTCTTTGACAAAGATTTACTGCAGCCTGGATGTTACAGGAGGAGGTTACCACCCAGTCCTGACCTCGGTCAAAACAGCTATTTCAGGTCAGCGATGGCAGCAAAGCATTTTAGTGACAGACTGTTTAGGAAAAAAATGTAATTCATCAGATATGTACAAATATTTTAAATCTCTGTTTGCATGAAAATTTAAATGAGTTTGATTCCTATCAGTTCTTATGGAGTAAACTAAGTGAAGCCAGTACTCACTGGTTTAGGACAAAAAAATTGCAATAAAATGTGCAAATTTTCTAATTCTGTGTTGGTACATACAGTAAGCAGGGGTGCACATAAGCGGCCCACATGTGCACTAGATATCATGTGTGTGCACCTTTTTGTGCCACAATGCTCCTTTGCAGACAGATGTTGTCACGGTAACAATCATGCTGCCCATGATCACACACTGACATGATGAAGCGCGAGCTGAGCGGCTCACCGTTTCACTTCCTGTCGCAGGGCGCTGCGAAGGAGTGCTCATACGGCAGCAGAAGCTTAGTGAGACATACTCTGCAGCAAGTATAACTAAAGTGTTTTGTTTTAAAACACTTATGTTTTTTTTAATTCAAACAAAATATTATTTAAGACTTACAGGTATGGCTACACCAACTCAGCCAAAGATGTTTAAGTGTAATAAAATTTTAAATACATATGTTTTTGGTAGAACTATGTGAACCTTTCCTGCTTTAAGTCAATTGCGTTTGTCATGATCAGAGTAGTGCAGGACCCAAACGCAGAAGGACAGAGGCAGGAACAGGTGAGGTTAAACCAAAAGCTTTAATGCTGGCTGGACTCAGGAGACACATGAGGCTGGGGATACAACACAAGGAACTGACAGGGAGTGACTGAACGAAACAGCATATATAGAGAGGGAGCTAATCAAGGAGACCAGACACACCTGGAGGGGATTAGTGCAGGACACAGGAGGAGGAACACAGGCACGAACTGGACACAAGGGGGCAGAATATGACAGCATTATTGTTTTACAAGTTTTATTTTGCAGTAAATTTCCTAAAGTAACAACTAAAACCTTCCAACATGTAACACGTACTTTAACTTGTTTGTTCCTTCTTCAATTGAAATATTAAAACTTATGTGGGATTTCTGTGATTTCATTTGTTTGTTGGTCATTTTTAGTATCAAGTATTTGAATTGTTCTGCAGCCTCTTTTTATTTTTCAGGTGCATTTTTGTGTCGTTATCTGCACCATTTATCAGAAGTAGAAGTCCTGAACCCGACCTATACGGAGTCTACTAAACCCACATCATGCCTTACAGCATATCAGATTACCTCTCACTTACAGTATACACACCTTCTCTGCTTCTTGTCAAATCTCCATGGAAACTCTTAAGTCAACAAATAGGAATGCAGTCATTCTAGTCCCAAATACTGGTTTTCACATGTTTATATTCAGGTCCCATTAATTAGTTCAAATCTTTTTTATTCATTTATGAGAGCTGGCAGTCATTTGCATTATTATGAAATAACTGGAAAGTAAAAGTACAGATACAGTGAAAGTGTTGCTAGAAATAAATGCTTTGAGGCTTCACGTCTCAAAAGCCAAGCCCTCTAAACTGAAGCTGCAAGAAGAGTTCCATCTACTTTCATTTGTTAACATAGCAGAAAAAGGAAAGTCTGCACATCTCATTGTGTGTGCATCAAGAAAACTGCTCAGTGTTGTTGTGAAGCTGAGCGTTATCACGTTTCATTGTCATTAATACCTTGTTTAAGCCTGTTGGGTCACTTGGTTTCCTGTAAGTTTTCTTGTGTCTGCTTGGCTCTTCATTTCAATTTCAAGTGGCAGGGATTCAAATATTCCACAACAAAGTGGGACACTCCTTCAAGAAGATGATTCAACATATTTTTACACAAGTTTCAATATAGGCTACTAGTTATCAAGTCTACAACAAACTTGGACTTACAAATTTGCATTTTTAAAAGCTACTTAGGAATATTTGACAATGATACACATATTACATCAGAATACACCAAATTGGATATTACAATAGCTGCTGTATTTCTCGATTTCTAATAGAGAACACTCAGTTTGAGTTTCTTTGCTAATGTAGTACATCAATTTTCATTTGAAATGTGAAGCCTCGGTCCCACAGGAGACGTCAGCTCCGCGTCATGGTAACGCTGCGTCTTCGGTGAGTCTTCTAGTCTCACAGGACATGTTCCTGAAGCGGAGCTCCGTTGAACGCAGAATGCAAAATTGCGCGATAGTCACAATTTCTTGCAGCAACTGAAAACAGGTAGTATGAAGTGTATCTTTTGGTCTGTTTTTGGTCAGAACTATCATCGTGTTTTGTGGGATTATCTTTTAATTCTTCAACAGTGGGTAAGTGAGCTATTTATTTGACTAGTCTGTTTATAAAAGCTCAACTACATAAATATTCTACAATGAATGACTCCCTGTCCATTTATGTTTGCCGTACTAGTTGTGGTTCGGTGTATTCTCGTGATTTCTGTGTTATAAAGTACTCCACAACGTCGTGACACACGTGTCTCAGCCACGCCTCGGCAAAGAAATAGAACTGCTGTGTATTTTTAGCGCCGTGGCGTGGACTGGTGCATCTGGGACACAACATGGTGGTCCTCATGGGAACTACTCCAATTGACTACAAAAGTTTTTATTCAAAATCACGGCTCAGGCACTACACAGCACGGCACTCGTGTTTTCTGTGGGACCCAGGCTTGACTCTAAAAATTTCCCATTTTTGGTACCAGACATCCCTACTACTTCCCCTCCCACAACAACCAAAAAGGTATTAGGACACCCCCAACCATTGGTACGGCTAAGTGTTAGGGGAAGGGACAAAATGAGAACGACAACATGTTATAATTAGGATATAAATGTCCTAAAATCTACCTTATCAAACAATAAATAGCTACTCAGTCAATTTTACAGAGATTGAGCTAAGATTTGATGTGCTAGTAGCTGAGGGTTATCCTCAACACAAACCCCAAGGTCAAACCTTCCATCTGTGTCTCAGAATATCTCATCAACCAGTTCATGAATTTAAATGAAACATAAACATAAATTGAGTCTAACTCAGCGGGTTTTACAGATCGTGAACACAAATTGGATGTGTTAGTGGCTGAGAGTCATTCACAACATACTTCAAGTGCTACCAGATCTACAAAACTCTTATTGTGGGAGATTTGTTCAAAACCAGTACAGACCCATTATTTCTCATCATAAGGGTATCTTGGTCTAAAACCCCGATGTAGATTCTTTTAAGGAATGCAGGACATTTTACTTGTCATTTTATGAACTGACTAACTTTTTCCCCCCTCAATAAGTGTTTCTCTTACAGGAAAAGAACCAGTGGTTTATCTTCTAATCTAAACTCAGCATCTTATTTCAGATCATGTAGCGTTGGGTGTATATATTAACTGACAGCTCATTAGCCTAAATGAGATTCTTACCTGATATCCAATATGTTAGCTGATTTTCAGATATTTTGCAAGAGTTCGTGTAAGTTTTTTTTTTTGTTTTTTTTTTTTTTACTGAGGCATTCAGGAAAAATGGATTATATTATGACAAGAATGTTTTACTAATTAGGGATAATTTGAAATGGGGTTTATAAACAAACACATTTAAAAAGAAGCCAGAATAAATCCTCATGCACACAAACACACTGCTGGCTCGTGGGCTAATCAGCCTGTAATTACAGCTGGTAATAACAGAGGCACTGAGACAGTTGAAAGAGTCTCTGTTTCTTCAACCACGAAAACAAAAACATTTCCTACACAAGTATCTCAGCTGCTAACTGCTCCCTCATGTCCTGGTTGGAAAGTCAAACATCACAGTGAGCTACCTGTGCAGGTTCACTGCTGTTAAACACAGGAGGGTTCGTCAGAACTGAATAAACTTTAGTGCAAATTACTGGACATTTTCTCTAAAGTTTGTTTGATGTCAATAAACGAGAATTCCTTTGAGCTTTTTAATGTTTCTTTGACATTCTGGTTGGTTCTACACTTTATTTTAGAAGGACTGTCATTCTTACAAGAAACATTTTATATTAAAAGCCTAAACACTTATAAATGAGATTCACATTATACTCAGGCTAAAAGTTTTGATCAAACATAGAACTGTATTTGAACTTTACAGAATCATTTATTAGTTCAATTAACTGTTTTCACCCGTTCAGTCAAAATCAATGCATTAAAGTGCATAAAGCTGCTGTGTGCCTGCAAAGCTTCATGAACAGATGATTTGACTCCTCGCCCCCAGTCCAGTGGAGGAGTTTGTTTCACTATCTGGCAAATTGCTCTAAACAAGTGTGTGGGAGGAAAACTGACATCCCTTTTTGTCACTTTGGTCATAAATAATCAAGATCTCACATAAAATTTAAACCAGGTGATCAAACCCATAACCTGAGGGTTTTATTGCCAGGAAGTGTTTTCTTTATTTCAGAAAGAAACTCAGGAGAGATATCTATTCAGAAATAGCTGTCCCAAATGACCAACAGATAACTGAGCTATTTTTTGAACTGCTGGTCTCATGAGCAGCAGCTGTAGACTGAAACGCAGAGAAGAGTTTCAGCTGGATGGATGCAACTGCAGATGCAATATGTCACATTGGAATGAGATGGAAAAACAATGAATATTCAATAGGAATTGTTATTTTTTGTTTATCCTGTAACAGGCTGCATGGAGGAGGGGGGGAGTACAAGAGGCATTTTCAGGTTTTAAAATACTCACACATACAAAAAAAACCCAAAAAAAACAATAAAATTGTAAACACAAAGAATTGTTGAAGATAAATAAAAACTATTGAATAAATTGGGAAACATTTGTACAGAAAGCTGGTGTAAACAAATATTTTCTGTGATGTTTTTCTGCACTTGGTGAGCGCCGATGTTACTTGCACTGACATTTGGAGACAGAAAAGCAAATTAAGCATTTACTCCACGAGAAGCTTTAGGAGACTTTGGCGCTAACAGTCATTACTATACTGCATGGGCGTAGATTTGGCGTGGACGGAGGTGACGTGTCCCCACCAGCAATCACTGAATTGTCTCCACCAATAATTTGATCCAAGGATGCAGAAATAGTGCTGCATCCCCACTAATAACACGTGCAGCCCAGCGGACCAAGGTGCATTGCTGCTGTGTGCGGACCTGCATCCAGGAGAAGGAGCAGGGACTGGATCGTCCAGCGCAAGCCCCGCTCCGAGCCGCCCACGCTGACGGCATCTGCCCCGGGTCTGGATGTGGTCCAGGCTGAACTGGCCTTCGAGCATTATCCCAGTGGGGTAACTTCGGGCCGGTCCGGACCATCCTGGATCTGAATGGCTTTTTTATTCTTCTCTTCATGTTTCGGCGTGCGCTCAAAGACTCCCCCCATCCCGGTCCCATCCTGGTCCCAATCAATGTCATGAGCAAATCTACGCCACTGCTATACTGCATGCTCAGTGCAATCATTAACCTTTCATAAAGTTTTCAAGAACTACTTAAATCTTGTGATTTCTGCACAGTAAAATTAAATGTTGACTACCTGAAGTTATATTTGTAAAGATGCATCAAACTGGCATGATGTGCACTTGTGTCCTGCACTGGATGATTTGTTGTTTTCCCTCATTTTCAGTAAGCATCTTTATTCATAATGGTAAAAAAAAAAAAAAAAATTCAAATTTAGAAGATAGACTAAACATGGGAGGAAAGGGTTATTATTTCATAAATGCACTGTGAACGTGATGGTGAATATGCACCAAAAAAACTAGTTTTAAATCAGTAACATGTCAGATGAGTTGATAGGTTTTTAATACGTGTGTGTGTTTATACTCTGAGGTAAAACATCTTGGAGAAATCTTTCTGAAACAGAAACACGTGTGAAATTTGGCTTCTCGCATCCTTTCTTTTAGGAAAGCAGCATTTTTTCTACCAAAAACAAACCAACAAATTTGACTCTAGAGTTAAAAATTAAATGCACATCACTAGTAGGGCTGTTCTTCACAATGTCACATCACCCTAGATTAACAGCTGCAGCATTTTAACTGTTTGACCCTGAGAGACGGTGGGAGTAGGAAAGACTGTGACAACGCTAATGTACTGCTCAATATGGAAAAAGGTGAAGTTCAGGGGTTCATTATGAGTTCATGAACTTCCCTTTCCCATCTGCAAACTGATTTATGAAGCAGAATTCAGCTCAGCAGATGTAATAAAATTATCAAACAATTACGCCTCTTTTCTTTTGTCAAACAGAGCTGTGCTGTTGTTTCTGAGCAACGAGTAACTCATCCGTGGTCAGGCAACAAGGAGAAACACACTCCATCTATTACACAATCCGAGGAGGCAGACGGATACGACATGTCAGCGGCCACGTCTGGATGAGATCATTATGAACGAAGCCATAAAGCAGAACTGCAGCCCCATCTTTGCACACATACATGTGCAGCTCGGACACAAACAACTGCACACTCGCATGAGTTTCTATAGCAACTTCAAACAAACACTCCATCCAAGTGTTGATCCCACCCAACAGAAAAAGAAGAGAGAAACTCAGACAAGAAGGCAACAACAGACATAAAAAGGGAGAGTGAAGGAAACCACTTGGGTTTGTGTCACTGCGTGAGCCTCGCTTTATGCAACGCTAGGGTTTTTTGTAAAGACTAAACAGCAAGCACTGAAGGAACCTTTTTATTCCTGCATCCATCTTCATATTTTAGACCAAACTTCAAAGCTTCACATCTGAAATCAAACACTTTTGTTTACTCAACTGGAAAATCTTCATTTCACAACAAAGGCTGAGAAATTGTGAAACTTCCTCGTCCCACCAGCCTCCCACAAGCCTTTTCATGTTATCCCACCTCACAGGTCGAAGACTGACCACACACCAAACAGCCTCCCAGCAGACATTTTCATTCAATTCGTACTCCGAGAAAAGACAAGGGAGCATTTCAACAATAGGCATGAAGCTCTGTATCAAAGTCAAGGCCGGTTATTGAAGGTTAGTAACTTCCCAGGTCAGTCAAGGCTGAAGACGCCCACATCCGCAGATTAAAAGTGCTGGCATTTAGATGTTTTGTTTGATGAAAAAGAACCTTTGTACACTTGGACTTTTGCCATTTTCCCTTTTTTTTGTCAACATAAAACGTGTGTCTTGGTATGTTTCTGGTGAAAGGTGAAGGGTCACGTTTCACTAAATCAGTCAGCAACATTTTATTTCCTGCTGCTTTAGTTTTGTATGAAAGCAGAAGACTCTTAGTAGATTAGGCTGTGGATTTTATTTTTAAATAAACATGACTGTTTGAGTGTGACTTCTCACGTCAACACTTTTAAAAACTCAGTCAAACAACTTTCTATACCATAAAAAACACCTTAACCATGTTTATAGGAATAACAAATATTTTACCAGTCATTAACGACTTATGAAACTTACATTTATTGCTACACTTCATTTAGACACAATACATCTGTTGTTGTCTTTTTATTGATTTATGGTATGTATGTCTCACCTGTAAAGTAATAAATGGGTAAAACTTGGTGTTAGCAGAGAGGGAAAGAATATAAAACAATTAAAGGTGTTGTTTTCTTTGACACAACAGGTGGTGGGCGATATGCTTCCCTTCAGCGTTTTAAACTAAGATCATTTTACGTTCAGAAATTATGGAGTTATTGTCATTTTGGTCAAATCTTGAAAATAATGTACACAATCTCGTGCAGTATTGCAAGATTTTACGCAATCTCTACCTAGCTCTACTTAGTCAAGTTATAGTCATTTGTGTGTTGACTAAAGATTGGCTGAGATCAGCTGTGGCAGCCATGTTGGCATAGCTTGATCCTAAAAGTTCATCAGTTGTAGATGTATATCTAATAAAGCTTTTTCTAGGGGTTTTCATTAAAATCCAACAGAAAAACAAGGTTGACTCCAACAGTTAAAGCCGCTGTCCTGAGATTTTAAGTGAGAGAGAACTTTTTGAATCCAACGTACCAAGGCCCTTTAAAAACCTTCCTTCTCCCCCCTCCCACTCCCTCTGACCCCACCTCTACAATTGTGCATGAGGGTCACTCCAGTCTCTAATGCATTTTCTGCCAAGTTTAGTCGCTGGACTTTTCAACCTTTCTGAATTGGATGTAGCTCTCGGTAGCCGGGGAAAGGCTAACTTTTTAGCAGAAGTTTGCTCCAACTTCTCCATGACCGGTTGTACTCTTCTGGTATGGCGACTGTAAGATACGAGGCATCCTGTGTATGGTCCCACCTTTACAGGTTCACATGATGCACATGCACCTTGATCGACAGCCGAAAATGCAGAATCTCAAATTCTATTGGCTTAAAAAATGTGCTGGTCAGTGTGAATTCATAGGTCTATGGGAGGAAGGAGGGACTTAAGAAGAAAAACAAATGTTGTGGATCCCTACCCATATATCATAGTTTAGAACCAAACTATCATTTGAAACATTTATAAAACTTTAATACATAAAAAAAATACTTCAAACGGCATTTTTAATAGAAAGGTTTGAAGATTTTACACAATGTGTAGACTTCAGAGGACATGTTGGAGATTAGCTTAACTACTACGTATGTCAAAGTTTGACTCCATATTTGTAAAATTGGCTAAATTATAGACAAGTTTGCTTCTGT
The DNA here is from genome assembly GCA_006937965.1 of Callopanchax toddi. Classification (NCBI taxonomy): domain Eukaryota; kingdom Metazoa; phylum Chordata; class Actinopteri; order Cyprinodontiformes; family Nothobranchiidae; genus Callopanchax; species Callopanchax toddi. The sequence continues at coordinate 1,434,186 of SSNR01000033.1, read as the reverse complement.
GGCAACAATGTAGCTCACTGCCATCAGCCTCTGAATGACTTACTAATGTAAAGAGCTTTGTAGTCCATTACTTAGAAAAGCACTTTACAAATGTGGAACATTTACTGTATGTTTTGTGTTGTCAAAGTTCAATAGGCTGTGGCGGCCATTTTTTTATTGGGTTGACTCCAAAAGTTATTCAGTTGTAGATGTACATAATGCATGTAGATGCAATGAAGACTCAGACATTTTCAGTTCATTAGATATTTTGCTAATGACAGGTACAGAATGAAGTGGCAATGAATCTAAGAGTTAAGAAGTAGCTAATTAGTAGTTAATGACAAAGTATTGATCAACAATGGGAACACTTTGTAAACCAGATTCTCTCTGAGCTATAACATGACTTGCTGAGGACAACAGAATATTTTTTATCTCTACAGACACAACTCTACACTGAAATGAACACACAAAGTTCCTGTCTGAGTCACTGCCACTGTTCTGTGACCTCGTTCATCTCAGCTGACCGCTCAATAATAAACTGTCAGAGGGAAAACGAGCCTCTAGAGATTGTGTGTGTCTTTGTGTGTTTCAGTGAGCTGATCCATGTTTCCGGGCCTGTCCTACTCCAGCTTCGGGGTTTCTGACACAAATTCGTACAAAGAACTCATCAGAGAGAGAAAATAAGGGAGAAAGTGATGCTGATGACCTTCAGGAGGTCGGCCATGTTGGTGCACCAGCCTCCGGGGCAGTTTGATGTCTCGTCAACAACAGATTCTCTGTGGATCTGTGGTCTAAAACACAAAGACGTCTATCTGGGGAAACACGATGAGAGCCATTTATATAAAATACCTAACAGTGAAGGGTTGTCTGAAACAGGAAAAACAAGAGAGGAAACATAAAATGTATTTATGATGCCATAATACGTCTCAAAAACATTCAACTCAAAGCAGCACACACATTTAAAATCTATTGTTTTACTGAGTCATATTTAAAGCACCTACTCTACTGATTTGGCAGCCATCAGCCCACATGTCGAGTACTTGATTCCAATGTTTCCTGGTGTAATTTCCTCATTTGCGGTTTGTGTAGCGATTTCCCCATTTTTATCTCTGTCCTTTCATCACTGTAATTTTCTGGTTTCCCACATGTGTGGCCTGCAGTGCTTCAGTGTCTTTCTCTTCCTCTTGCTTACAGTCACAGACACTTTTGTTTGTGTGTCTATAAAAGACAAACTTCCTGTCGGGAAGCGAGCTCCAGCAGAGGGGCAGTGGCACGTCTCCAGAAGTCACAACTTTGAGTTTGTGTGTTGAGTTTGTGAGTTGATGTGTGTTCACAATCCACTGAAGCGTAACCTTCCATGTCCTGATTGCTCTGAGCATTCAACTTTAATTCAAGCAAGTCATTTTATTGTCAGAGATTCTCCAACATCAAAGAGATTTAAGCTTCGTACTGATGCTCAGATTTATTTCAGGAATGCTTCAGCAGCACGACTGCACACGGATGTGAATGAGGCCAATTATCTGCACCAAAATCAAAGTAAAGGCTTCGTTGGATTTATATAGACTTCCAATAATTAGACCACCGAGAAAGGAAGAAAAATACGGGGCCTCACAGATTGTCCACGCTTTCATCAGCTCTTTCTGCTGGTCTTTAACCTCAATTTCTATCTCTCTATTCAGAATATCTGATACTCCAAGCCAAAACTATATACGATACCTTAAAAAGTTTGTTTTCTTAGAAATAAAACCAAGCAAGAAAATGTGTAACCATCACATGAGGCCTCAAGCTTTTTCATATGTTTTCATTTGTACAAATGTGCTTTTAGGACACAGGAAACAAAGACAAGATGGCAACAGGATACAATTTGAATCAAGTTATTTCAGTTTTAAGGGATGCTATTTTAGATACAGTATGCCTTTAAAAATTCACTGGAAATGGGTCCAACTGTAGAGGGACAAAATACAAATGAAAGAATTACATCAATTGCTGTTGCATTTATGACTAAAGATGAGTAATTCTGTTTGAACAGGTTGGTCCAGCTGTTTCCTTAAACATCCTTCACTGTCAGAGTCTCACATACACACCAGGTCAAGCCCAAACCACAAGCGTTCGTCATCAGGAAGAGCTTTAAGGAAAAATCGGCATGGGGAGGGGGTGTTTTATTGTTTCTGACAAACAGTGTCCTACGTGACTCACAGTCACCGTGGAGGCCAAAACCTGATGATGCAATCAGGAAGGAAAACTTTGAAGGATGGTCCAACCATGTGACATCCTTCTCAGCTGACATCTAAAGGTCTGTCAGTTTCAAAACAAAAACTTTACAACACCAACAACAGACCCAGCTGTATCAGGGACATTTGGGAAACCTACAAGCTTTTTGTAGGAGTGAGGGAAAAAAATCTGTTTCCAATCTGGGGTGTTTAAAACTGGACATCTACCTTTTTCTAAAATTTGACTTTCAGCACCAGGAACTGTCAAAATGATCATAAGAACCAGGCCCTGTTGACACGCTTTGTACTTCCTTTGTACTTGGAAGATTCAAAGTTTAAAATTAACTGGAATTCCCTTTAAATTAAGAATTTGAATGTTGAAAATTCTTAACTAGCTCCAGTTGAACATGTTTAGGTCAAATAATAATATATTCATCCCAGTAGGGTAATTGTCTCTCTGCTTTTGACCCATCCTCATTTTTATTTTAGAGCAGTGAGCTGCCATGTTGGATGGTGCTTGGGGGGCAATTTAAGGTTCAGTATCTTGCCCGGGGACACTTCAACACATGGCCCATGCTGAGATTTGAACCCCAACCTCCTGCTCTTGCCCCGTGGCCTCGTTCCCAAAAAACTGCATTGGCTGAGAATCGAACCCAGGCCTCCCTCTGATGTCATTCCAAGATCCAAATTCTGACTTTTGAGGTAAATTAAACGCTGCATAACTCAGTGAATCCATAGTATGTTCAGTCTTAAATGCAGCTTTTCTTTTCTTGGCATCCTATTGGAGGAGCTTTAGATTCATCTTAGTGAACTTTACAGTCTGGGAGCAGATCATCAGACCTAAAGGCAGCTTTCATTAGGCCACAATCAGAACTTTAAAAAGGTAGAACAAAAGAAGGATTACAGAAATGATGGCAGAGCTTAAATATTTAGGATGCTCTTTAAAACCTATTAAATGATCTAAACATTTTATTACGAGGACAAAGATTAAATAGAAAATAATTTTTTTAAACTGCCAGCTAATGGTTACCTGGAACTACAGCGTGTTGATGTGAAAGAACCAATCAACTAAACTTGATTATGTGCATTCCAGTTGCTCTAAGAGTTACTTGACGCTGCCAACAAATAAACTAACTAGTTCAAAATTCCTTAATAACAACTAACAAAAGTTAATGAGGAAACGTTAAAAACTTATTTGAGAAAAGTGAGATGAGTGTTTGCTTATATGAATTTAAAACAACAAAATTTCAAGGATGTAGTAGAAACCCACTAAGGCATGGTGGCAGCCTCTTCTAGTCCTAATGAGGACTACAGTGCACTCTGACCTGGTGATCTATTTTGGATCATTTCACTGCTGTATAGGTGACTTCAGATGGTGATGGGCATGCACCAGAATGACGGTCTGGAAAACAGTTTCTACTGGGCTCTGAAGTTGTCTTCAAGAACCTTAGAAGCACAGGAACTCATTTAAGAGAACGACTCATCCTTTTCACTTAAATTTAAAGGCTCGTTGGACCCATTAAAACCTGGCACCACCATGTGTCTTGTGTCATCCAATCACAAGTCAACAGCTCTAAGTAGGAGAGTTCACACATGGCAGTAAAATGCATCCTGAATGGACACTTGTGAACGGATCAAAGACTCAAATAAATGACAGTAAAGACGTCACACTGTCAGCCTTCAGTGTAGCAACAAGCAAAACATTGATCAGGTTCACTGGTGTCCCAGTAAAAGAGAAAGTAACAGAATATTTAATGGCTAATTAGTAGATTAACAGCTGTTTTTGTGCACATCTTCATTGTGAACACAAGCACTGACACAAGTTTTACATGCAACATTTCACTGGAATGTTCAAATTATTAATATGATTCATTCATCCCTTTAATCAGTGAGTTTGGGATCTGCCCTGGAGTCACCTGCCATGGGAAAACGGAAATCAATATGGAGGCATCCTGGTCAGATGGGAACAACCTCAACTGCCTCATTTTGATAAAGAGCAGCAGCTGCTCTATAAGTTCCCCCAGATGATGAAGCTCCTCACCTTATCTCTAAATCTTCCACCCTATGAAGGAAGCTGATTTCAGCTGCTTGTATCTGGTTCTGTCTGTCATCGGCCAAATCTCATGATCTTACATGAGGGCTGGAATGTAGACGGACTAGTGCATTGAGAACTTTACCTTACGGCTCATCTCCTTTGTTACTACTACAGGCCGAAGCAATGACCTTGTAACTAAAAGGCCCAATCTATTGGTACATTATCCTCATTAAGAAGACACCAAGGCAACTTAAGTCATCCACTTGAGGCAGAATCTCACCCCAGAGGGAGCACTTCCAACTTTTTTCGGTTGAGAACCAAGGCCTCAGATTTCCCACTGCTTAAATAAAAAAGTTATTACTTTAATGCATGAAGAATTCAACATCTAGTGGTAGTCAAGTTGCTTGTGTGGCATCACATCAAATCAGAAGGTGGTCCTTCAGTGTGGCTATTCTCAAATCACCTTTGGATTTGATGAGAGCAACCTGATCTGAATGCTTCCTGAATTTACATCTGTCTATTTGTGACTGGATCACCCAAGATGACTGTTTAAATGGGATCACTAATCAATGACTAAAACCAACCAACCAAAGCCAATTGTGCACATAAACCAAAAACTAACCAGATCCTGCTGGAAGTCATAATCTTCATCCCTTTGGTACAAAAGAAATGCAGTCAAGCCCCGACCCTAATGTCATGTCAGCACTGCAGACAAACCACATAATAGCCTAAAATGGCATCAATGGCATGTAATTGTGCTGTTGGATTTATGTAAAAGGTCACTTCCTTCTCAGAGGGAACTTTAAGGTGAGACCGAGACTCATGTTTCGACCTAATTAATCACCGATTTGTCAGGGTGGTGAAAGCACTGATCCCATCAGGATCCAAACTGGAGACAAAGTTTAACTTGGAAATAACCAGAGGAAACCAGACAGCTTCTTTCCTGTGTGAGCGTCTCCCACCCCATGATGAGGGGAGTACAGGCAGACAGTTGATATATATGTTGATACATTTTTCGACTGCGCAGAGTGATACCACAGTTATGCGCCGTGAAATTCCACAAGTTCTTCATTTCTCCCACTCTTTACATTCATCCTCCTCAACTGACAGCAGCACACTGATTCCTCTTCCCCCCGGTGACTTTATTACAAACTCCTCATAGATTATCTTTTGTTTTGAGACAAGAACGTGGAAAGATGGATGGGAGGCTCGTCGCTGCAGTAGTTAGAGTATCATCTTCAGACAAAAAAAAAAAGTTATACAGTCGAGGCGGCGACTTGAATCGATTTACAAGGTGCCTGATGGAACATGCAGGCCTGCCATTTTTGTTTTTATACCACAGCGTTTTACAGTTGTGGGTCTTTGGGGGTGACACTCTGCTCCAGTAAGGCTTTCAAGTCCTCCCCTCTGTTTAACCAATCACAAAGTCCGGCTCACTAACACAGCAGGTCCGTCTCAGATCTGGTGTTTGAAAACGAGCATGAAGGGATCTCTTCACTTTTATGAGAAAAGCTTAGAGATTTACGGCCATTAGGTGGGTGAAGTCGAACTACGTGAAGCACGTGGAGGAACTAGTTCGTCACAGAATACGAGACTATCTGAGTCCTCACTGTTTCCCATTGCTCTAACAGAGGGCCAGTAAACGACCAGTCCAGGATTAGACTGGAAACAAATCTGATTGTTTAATCAGCCGTTTTATAACTTTTTTTTATGAAGTTCTGGAAATATACAAACTAAAATGGCATATTTTGTACTTTTTTTTTCTAAATGCTGATGTCTCTGTCTTTTTTCTGTCCCACTCTGCGTTCACTTGAACCCTTCTTTGTCTCCACTCCTCCCTTTTTTTAGCCTCCAGTCTGTGTGTGAATCCGTCCGTCTCTAATCCTCATCCTGTACGGCTCACTGAAACCTCCACGTTCATTTGTCCAATTCTTTGTCTGGCGTCCCAATAGAGGGTGTCTCCCACTGCCCCTTTCTCTCTGTGCATTCCTCCATTCCAGGTTTCCATCTGGAAACCACTTCCACTATCCCTCCATCTCTTATCCCTTCTACCAGTCTGTCCTCTACTCGTTCCTCTGGTCTGTCCTTTACATCCTTCATCCAGCTCCTCCTCCTTACTCACACTTTCTTGTCAAGGAAAAGACAGCGCGGCCTCCTGGCAGCTCTCCACCCTCCCGCGTGGGAGGAAAAATAAACAAGAGTCCACATGTTCCAGAGGAATTTTAATGACTTCCATATCTCTGGCTACATTACCCACAAAACTCCAGGCAGTGTGAGGGAAGCAGCGGACTCTGAACGAGGCCGTTTAGCGGCACTGATGACGAGCTCTGTGAACCAGAGCCAAGACGCATCCTTTGAAGTGCTGAGCAGCTCTAAAAGGTCGGGCCAGCGAGACGCCAGATAGACGAAATCTGTCAACTGATACGCTGAACAAAAGTTGAGTTGGGAAAAAAACACCTGTCTAGTGTCGCCCACTTGTATACAAACCTGAAATAGAGGAAAATGTTACTATGGAGACAATTTTAATAGGATGAAAGCACTGTTACATCATCTGGACCATAACAATGAAAATTCTGATTAGTACGCAAAACCTCAAATGATCCAGTGTGGTATCTCTATGTATCTTTGAAATGTTCTGGAGATGTTACAAAGAGGTGGTTCAAAAAAAAAAACAAAAAGATGCCTGACGCATTGTTTATTTATTTATCAAGAACACCCTGAACATCGGTATAATGGAGCGGGCCAGATTAGCGGCCAGGAGACCAGGAGATCTCCCGGTTGTCCCGATCGCCAGTCCGTAACTGTCTATGCTGTAGAAAGTTTACTGGATGTAGAATTGTCCAGACGTCGCCGCTGAAAACTTTCTGGTTTCTCCGACGTGGAGGAGGGCTTTCTGCAACAGCTGCATGCGTCGCTAAACCTCTATGTGTGTGTGTGTGTGTGTGTGTGTGTGTGTGTGTGTGTGTGTGTGTGTGCGCGCACACATGCAAAGTAAAACTACTGAAGCCTGTGCGTTAATCGTGCGTTAAAAAAAAAAGACGCCGTTAAAGGGGGCTTTGAGTCAATGCGATAATAACACGTTAATGTTACAGCCCTAGTTTTTAGTTTTCTGCTGGCTGAAAATATGTTTTTTTTGGGGACTCTGGTATTTTTTCCTAAAATGGAAACGCTAACAGCCGGCTGTTTCTGTCCTTCTCTCACGTTCAGGATGTTCTAATGCAAAATGCCCCCAGGCGGATTAATGGCGGATCCAAGCAGTGAGGAAGTGCAGCGCTTCAGTGAGACAGATAGCCGTATTGTCCAATCCTAACGTTCGGTCCAAGCATGAAGTTTTTAGAGAACTGAGGGACAACCACTTTATTGATTTCTTTCGGGGGTTTTTAATCTCCACAATATATTTATAGCTATACTATGTTAGAATGTTGTTAAGAGACATTAAAAAAACGTTAAAAGCTACATTGTTTACCAACCTGCTGAGTGCAGCTTTAACTTCACTGTCGGTATAGTAATTTCTAGGATGATATGCAGCGACCTTTGACCTCTAAATTATGGCATCCAAAGAGATCAGTTTTGACCTGACCAGACTATATTCGCCCCCGTATTTCACAGGCTTGTCTAAATGTTGGTCAGCCAACTTTAAACATGCTTCAACCTGCTTTTACTTCAGCAACAGAGTCTTGCACGATGAGGGTGCAAACAGAAATTCTTCTGTCACCAATTGCAAAAGTCTTTGGTTTTACTCATCATTAGATGTTTCATGTGTGACACCGGTAATGAGACACATTTCTATAGGTTATCAGTTGGGACTAAAGCAGCTTGAATGAATTAATTCAGTTGCTAAGAACAAAAAAATCTGATGTAAACACAAAAAGCTGAAAGTTCTTGGTTTCAACTTTGCTTTGATCCACAATGATTTAAAAGGAACTGTTGGTTAAAAAACAAAAAAAAGCAGGTATAACAATCATCTCCATTCCACCTCATTTCTCCATTCCACATCAAATATAAACAGAAAAAAACCATCACACTTTCAGCTCACTCTCTGGCCATTTGAATATATTATATGTTACCACGTTTGCAAGGTGTGTGTGAATGCACGGCATAATCTCACATGCATGGCTGATAACAATGTAAATATTAAAGTTTGCAGGGTATATTGGAATTGAACCATCAAGTCTCTTGTCCTATACCTTGTGCTAACATGAAACGATGTTTTGTTCAAGAGTGTGTGTGTGTGTGTGCATCTGGAGTGTAGATTGTGTGATGGTAATTGAAGGATGAAACCTTGGGGGTATCTCAGGGGAGGGACTGAGTGCAGCACAGTGTACTGTCTAAGGATTTATTAGCGTCCGTGCAATAGTCTAACTTGTGTGCCTGATAGTAGAACATCTGTGCAAAGCAAAGTTTTGTTTTTGTTAAAAAAAAACTGCTTTACTTAACAAACCACAGAAAGACACAACATCCTCATTGAAACACCTAAAATAATCTAATATTTGACCAAACTGGGATTTGGTTTTAGGCCTGTTGTGGCTTCTACAAGAACTACGTTTGTGCAAACTGCCTGAAATAAGGTTTTCATCTGAAGGCTTAAACTATGAATAATTGTCATGTTTGTCTGTGAAATGCTGCCATAAATTTAACTTAGAAATTGTAATCCAATAAAGGAGCGTTTGTGGATCTACATCTATCAGTGGTTTGTTTAATAAAAACATGTGAGACCATTTTTCTACCATGTCTGCTGTCTAGTAGTTAATATTCCAACTGGGAGTGTATTTTAATAAGTTCATGACCCTGCAGACTGCCAGGTCACACCACAGAGACCTGACCTGAGATCAGTGGGGGGGTGATGGGGGTCTCAACGTGAGGACATAAATCTGGAAAATTACTTCTGTCAAAATAAATGATGAGGCTAATTTAGATGAGATAAACCACCTGACTCATGCACAAAGTAAACAGTCAGATCTTTAGTTGACTTAACAACAAACAGTTTGTCCACTTCATCTCATTATTATTATTTTAACTAAACTATGACATCACATCTGTGTGGTTTTATCTTTGCCGTCATTATGAAATCATTGGATGTTTTATTACCAGTGTGTTAGCAGTGGGGAGGACCCTGCTGTTTAGATTTAAGATCTCCAAAGTAATATTTTTCTTTTTCCTCAACACAGCTGCAGAGGAAACGACAAAACATGGAGAAAACAACAGATACTTGGAACATCTCCTCCCCTCGAAGCTCTTATTCACTCACTCGTTTCTCCACTAATCTATGGTAAACCTTTCTTTCCATATGTCCTGTTCTTATTCCTCCACCCACTTTTAAACCTGCACTTCTCCCCAGTTTATCTACATGACTTTAACCCTTGACCCATGACTTTTAAATGTTGCTTTGTTTACTAAAACTCAGAAAGCAAATGGTTTCCTGCCTTGTTTTCCCTCCCTGGACCCAATCTGAACTCACACGAGGAATCTGGGGAGTTTTCTGTAAATTCAGACTTTGACTTTTGAGGTTTGAGAAGAAACGACCACCTAAATCTAACTAAGATGGACTTCTTCAAGTTAAACTAAAAAAATATTGCCACTTTTACCAGAATTAAATGACATTATATTAAATAATATGCTATGATGAATGGATGTCATTAATGAAGAATCAATTTTTAGAGTGTAAAAATAGTTCTAGGTCATGTAATGTCATAATGATAGCAGCTTCAGAGTTTTCCTGAAGTTATTAATGTACAAATATTAAGAACTCAATTTTTTTAGTAAATACAGTATATGAATTTAAAACAGCTTTTTTTTTTTCATTTGACTTCCATTGTTACGTCCTAGGCTGCACTGGTTTTCTCTCCCTGCCCAAAAACATGCAGGAAACGTTAATTTATTATTTTTAAACTGCCCGCAGTCTTTGATGGAAAGGCGATTTGTCCTCACGACCTGCCAGGTGACGGATGGCACTAACAAAAATCTTCATTAAGCTCCTAATTTAACCACGTTTATTTTGTATTTTTCTGCTGTCAACTCTGCTTTTCTGTTTTGGTGTGGACTCTTAGATAAACTGTGGCCGTGGTGAGGATACTCTCTGGTCGTGTAACTAGTTTTGGTTGAAGCCGAAACATCTGGATCTTCTCCTCCGCTCTGATGTAATTCCCTCGATGGGAGGTGTGGGGCGTCAAAGCGGTGTCCTTACTCACAGAGGGCTAGACATTTATCTCTTTCTGCGAAGGAAAAACTCTGGTTCTTATTTCATAAACAACTTCCAGACTTTAGTTAAGACGAAGAGAGAAAGAAACTAATTTTAAAAGAAAAGAGTGGAGTTGCATTTGCCAACATAAAAGTGCTTTTAACACACGGACTGATCAAGTCGATGATTTTAGAAGAATCTGAAGCGTATCCATGGATATGACTGTAATACAGAGTTTGTGCCGGCTGCTATTAGTTTTATTTATAAATGTCTAACTTTTTCCTTTCACTGAGATCACAAGTTTACAATACTTTCACTTTTCTTTCAACAGCCACACATTACATAACACTGAGCTGCAAATCTCTGGACAACATCCTTTAAAAAGATCAAAAACAGATTCTGAGATTCTTCTTATGTTTTTCTCTAAGTTCAGACCTCTGAGTTGCAGCCAGTCTGTTTAATTGTTATCTTAATTTAAACAGAAACTGTTTAAGAGAGGCTTCAACAAATTGTACTCATTTTAGGGTATCCTAAATCAATTATAGTGAAAGTCAATGGGCTGTTAAACATTACTATAAAAAGCTCATAAAACACCTTTCAAACAGCTGTTTTTTTCCACTAAACTGAGCCAAAACAATGGCTCTGATGCTGAGCAGTAAAGCAACAATAACTGGTCTGATCACACTGGAGAAAACTGAATATCAGAGCAAACATTCTGCTTGTTGTTAGTTCAGGTAGTGAGTCTGAATTAAAGCTAAAAACCCCTTCGATCCAGACCCAGACCAAACACATTTGGTTTAACTTAACACTGGAAACCAGTCTCACTCAAAACGCCACCATCAAGAGGGCTAAAACAAGCATCAGAGCTTTCATCCATAAAAAAACTGATTTTACTTCGTCTATGAGGAAAACTACACAGATTACAAAAAGGTACGAATATTAAAAAAACATGTGAACCAAGAACACAGTCTGTGGTTGGGAATGACTTTCTCAAAAACAAAATTAAGTTAAGCTGACAGAAGCAGCTGGAAACCATGTTGTATGACATAACACTGGATGAAAGGCCATTTACACACACACACACACACACACACACACACACACACACACACACACACACACACACACACAGTCATTTAAAACACAAGTTAGAAAAAAGAAGAAACACCCTGGGTTGTAATAATAATGTCCTCTTATGTAACACTAAATAATTTGCACACACAGAACAAATGAAGCGATGGTGATGAAAACACGAGGAGAGGAAACAGGAGAGGAGCTCAGGTCACAGGGGTTGACTGAGACACCAGGAGATTCGTCTCCATCACAGGAATCTCAGTCCTCAACCTCAGCCTGGAGGGGAAAAACGCATTCCTTCACCCGATTTTAAAAACGTTACCAAACTGCACAGCTGAAGTGCAGTAAGTCATTCGTAACACTGAGAAATCTGTTACTTCTAACGACCTGAGAGCAGGCATGTGGAGGTAAACTCACATAGAGGGCGACAAGCCTCAGGAGAAGAGATGTAGGCCAGCAGGGCTGAGAAACATCCCCCCACCACCACCACCACCACACCACACCACAAGAGCTCATGTACACAAAGTGACTCGGGAAACAATAAGGAAACCTCAGAAATGAACAAACAGAGAGAGTACGCACTGTTGCTTCTCTGCAAAAAGGACTTGGCAAATATTTAATTATACAATCTGAGATTCCTTAAAGTTTGAGGCCATCACCATGGCAACGAGTGCAATGTGTTTGAGCTGAACCTCAACACAGATTTTTAGTTTAGACAAAACTAGTTGCTACAGACTTTTTTTTTTTTTAAACTATGGATTTCCTTAAAAAGAGAAGTGAGATCAAAAAAAAATTTTTTTTGGAGTTTTTACAACATATTATGTTTTATAACAGATTGTTAAAAAAGTAACAAAAATCATTGTGTAGTTGATTTAGGTACTAAGGACAGTGAGGTCCAGTCCTAGTCCTTGAGGACCTCCATCTGCATGTTTTAGCTGTTTTACCTGATTTATTGGTTACATTACCTCTTCAGCACATCCTCAAGCTCTGCAGAAGCCTGTTAATAATCTGTTGTTTCAAATCAGGTGAAGCAGAAAAACCTCTAAAACCTGCAGAGTGGTGGCCAAAAAGAAACAGGACTGGATATTACGGTCAGGAATTTAAAAAAAGATGCATTTCTGATCACTGAGAGGTCATATTTTTAGAACAAGATGCAGAATCCTCATTTATTAGCCTGTAAGGGAAAAGAGATTTCAAAGGAGTTATGAACAGCAGACAGAAAAGCTGGGCTTAAGATGCAAATAGCAAAATAAACTGATCTGGTTTTATCAAACCTAAGGTTCAATTTATTGTTGGAAAGTTTAATTAGTTGCATCCATGCCATGAATATCCTATTTATTTACATGGAGCGGACAGGAATTACTATAACCAAATCAGGCATCACATTCCCATGTCTAGTTATCATATGTCTAGTTATCATATGTCTAGTTATCATATGTCTAGTTATCATATGTCTAGTTAGCCTATGTCTAGTTAGCATATGTCGTTATCATATGTCTAGTTATCATATGTCTAGTTATCATATGTCTAGTTAGCATATGTCTAGTTAGCATATGTCTAGTTAGCATATGTCTAGTTATATGTCTAGTTAGCATATGTCGTTATCATATGTCTAGTTATCATATGTCTAGTTATCATATGTCTAGTTAGCATATGTCGTTATTATATGTCTAGTTATCATATGTCTAGTTATCATATGTCTAGTTATCATATGTCTAGTTATCATATGTCTAGTTATCATATGTCTAGTTAGCATATGTCTAGTTAGCATATGTCGTTATCATATGTCTAGTTATCATATGTCTAGTTATCATATGTCTAGTTATCATATGTCTAGTTAGCATATGTCTAGTTATCATATGTCTAGTTAGCATATGTCTAGTTATCATATGTCTAGTTAGCATATGTCTAGTTATCATATGTCTAGTTATCATATGTCTAGTTATCATATGTCTAGTTAGCATATGTCTAGTTAGCATATGTCTAGTTAGCATATGTCTAGTTATCATATGTCTAGTTAGCATATGTCTAGTTAGCATATGTCTAGTTAGCATATGTCTAGTTAGCATATGTTGATGGTTGCAGCCACAAACAAAATTACTGTAAGTTTTAGACTGTAATTATTTACAAAACAATGCAAACACAAAATGTGGTTTTATTCAAATAATGTAGCCACATCACCTATAGATAAAGTTAGTCCAGTTTGTTACTAATGACATACAAAGTGACATGAGTGAAAACAAACAGTTTATTACTGCAGCTACTAGGCATGAAGCAGCCATATTGGATTCTGAGGTCGGGGTTGGTCCTCTTAACGTTGGTGCAGAAATCTACCATGTTTTAATTCTGAATTCTGATTTTGGGTTTGATTTCTAAATGTACTTGTGAGTACAACTGAAAAGCAATACAAAGAATATGAAAATGCAAATATTACATTAATATTTAGATTTAATATCTGGTTTCTCCAATCTGATATTTAGCACCAATTCTGACTGATCGCAACCTGTACATATTTTATTTGCGCCACAAGATCTGCTGTGGCTGGTCTTATAGGAGAAATCTACACCATAAGTAGAACTCCACCTTAAAAAAATACAACAGAAGCACAAACAAGATTCAACTTGGCCCCAAATCTCCCGCATACAGATAAACTGCAGCAGAGGGGAAATATTTGTGGCTAAATGTTGAAATCAGAGATGCTTGAGCTGAAATGGTTTCTGTTTTCTTAGTTTTCTTAGAGATAAAAGGTCCTCGAAGGCACAGAATGCAAAAGACATCAAGCATTACACTGTAAATCTAAAAAAATGGAGCAACTGAGGTGAAATTCAGGACAGGCAAGCAGACGAGATGCACCAAAACCACAACCTTTCTTATCAGTCAGTTGATTATCCAGCCATGAAAGAGGGCCTTTCATAGGAACACACAGAAAACAAAAATCAAAAAATAGAAACAAGACAATCCTAATGGCTCCTTATCGCTGCTCAGTCAGCAGTAAACAGACACTATATAAACAAAAAAAATCACAAAAACACTCAACTGCATCATTTCCCCTTTCGCACAGAAGTTAAAGACTGAAGAGACAAGAAACCTGAAAATGTTTAACTTTCAACACTTGTTTTATGACATTTACGAGACGGAAACGCAGGTGAGAACTCATTTCTCATCAGCCAGATAATCCAGATGCAGAAAACCCAGCCCCCTCTGCAAACTACGAGCTCCTGAACTTACCACCCCCAGCGCACCCCTCCCACCACCACCTTCCCATAAGCATGCTGACACTTGAGAAGGCGGCACCTCTCATATGCATACTGAAAGCCTTTCAAAGCTCCCAGCTCTATTCTTCTCCACAGTAAAAGAACTCAATCTGAAAGGAGGGGAAATGGCCTCTGCTGCACCGAGCAGAACCAGATCAGCAAAAGCAACCAATGCAGAAAGTCTGAGAAAGTTTACAGCTGACTAAGCTTTTCTAAACAAGACACATTTATTTCTACAGCTCTAAAAGTGTGTATGAGTTATGCTGTTATCCCTCTAAACTAGAGCAGTGATCTAAAATGCCTCAACTGCACAGAAGTAATAAAACTGCTCAGTGGTGATTTAACAGCCCTGACGATGGAGAACACAGCATCCATTCATTCCAACACAGGCACAGAGAGGCGCCATCAATGCAACAACCAGCTATTATCACTAAGAATCTGCTGGACCAACCTGCAGGACAGCCAAACTGAGTCTTCCTCTTCAGACAGCTGTGATCCACCTGCACTGCAGCGAGGTCTCTCCCTGCACCGCTCACTCTAACACGCCTCTCCCATTGAGGCTGAGCTCAGTGTAAAAACGATCCACCCTCTCTCCCCCACGCCCCTCCCATGGTATCGCCCCCTTTAGCGCTCTTCCTTTCCCAAAGCAGCGGCCGCTCTGGTATGTCTGCTGGAAAACACAACGTTATCTGCTGCAGGCACGGCAAAAGACTGGTCAGCACGCAGGGGGGAGAGAGGGGACAACAGCGGATTCAGGGCAAATAAAGGGGGAGGGGTGGTTTAAATCGGCATATACATCACACAGTGTGAGGTGACAGGGCCGTTTTGTCAAACTGCTTCAATGAAGACATCAAAAATGCTTGGTTCTACTTGTTCCATCTCTAAAAATATGTTTAAAAAATGTAATGATCTAAAAACAAAGTGACATAAAGGATACAAGTTTTGACCAAATTACAGATTAATAAAGATTCACTTTTATCTTTTCTTTTTTCTAAATCTAAATATTTATCTAAGTGCAACAACTTTATAAATAATGCTTCCAAAATGTTGCTAAGTCATTGAAAAGTCACAGTCCCTGAAGATCTAACACAGGAACGTTCCCCTATATTGTCTGAATAAAGGGTCTGTTTGTCATTGTTATTACTTTAAAATGAACACTTTCCCTAATTACGCCCTAACAACCATCTTATTAGTTTTTAACCTCCTGGTATGTGAGGAAATACCCAACTGGAAAAGTTCAACTTTGCAGCGTCCTGTAAGAAATAGTTGAATTGTTTTAAGTTAGAAAAATGTATATTCAGCCAAACTCTAAATTAAAATTGGAAAATGAGTGAAAAAATAATTATGAATCACTATAGTCATGACCATTTTCTAACGTAGTGATTTATTAAAAAAAACATAAAACTAAACAATTATTAAATTAAAACATAGGCTAAAGGCTTCATGTGCAAAACAACTATCCCCCACCTCTCACCAGTGACTGCTGGATGTACGCATCAGCTAACATGACACTTACTGGATGAACAAGTTGAGAAAATGGATGCAGAGGACAGACAGCGGCTCTCACAATGTGCATCTGCTTATTTAACATTGAGCATAAATGGACCCTAAGCCTGCTTTTCAGGTTAATGGGGTGATACGTTGATGACAAACAATTCGTGAAACTAACCAGCTGAGATTTAGAATGAGAGATGTCCAACACTTATTTTACTAGTGCTCCATGTCACCATCACAGAGTTAAACTCCACACGTCCTTTGGATCCACAAAGCCGACTTCATCAAAGGAAGCTGACATCTTTGCTAGAAGTGGCCAACCTGATTCAGAAGAAGCTTAAAGAGGGGCTTGTCTTTGCAGCCACATTGTAAAACTGTTTTGTTAAAAAGGCTTTTGAGAATAACCCCAATAAACCTTTGTCAGTGAGCAAAGCTTCATGGTACGCCCGCCGTGGTTTAATGAGTTTCTTCATTTTCCTGTTGTGTCCTCGATGCTACCTTTTAAACTGAAGCTTTACTGTAATGCGTGTGTTGCAATAACATTTTGACTGCATGTTTTTTCAGAAGAGGGACTTGATAGACCCTTAAGAACTGGACCGGTTGCATCACACAGGCTTTAAGTCAAGCAGATGTTATAGATATGGAATTGCTTTTGAATGAAAGATCTATGGAAGGACAACTTTTTATGCAATTAAATGGGATTTCTAAATTGACACCAAATTTGATAAAGATCTGGTGCAACCATAAGCTCTATTAACCAAACATTTCCACGACACAGCTGCAAACACTAGTCTGTCTTTATGTCATCAACAGACATGCCCACCAAATGTCAGAAATAAAGCAGAACCAAAGGAGGCCTGGAGTGGATCCTGGTGCTGATACCATGGAGCAATATGCATAAAACATGTGATGTGTCTCCTTCATTCCATCCTCCATGAAATTGATCATTCTTGAGTTCATAAAAAAGACCATTAGTTTAAAAAATGTGTTTCCCGTCTCTTCTCCTTGAAGTTGATTGTGCTGTTTTTCTTTTATGTTCTTAAATCTAATGATCAGCTGGTCAAACAGACTGTAGGTCACCACTTCATCACATCGCTGAAATTTGAAGCAGCTTACAGTTTCATAAGTTAAACATTATAGAGCTGTTCTCTTGCTTGACAGATAAAAGAAGTGGACTTTGACCCATAATGTCCTTTCAAAAATCACACCAGGATGGCCAGAAGGCATCTCGGGATTGTTTTGTGACACAATGTGTTCATCACTGTCCTGGTAATGTTACAAGCAGCAGAGTTTTGTAACCGTAGAGAGAAAAGGAAGTTCTGATCACCTGAAAAATGCATGGTGATAAGATACAAGATGCTATTTTGTAAAAGTTGTTTGGTCAGTTTGTTAAACTGATATGTAAAGCAGCCAGGAGGATGACATCAGAGGCTCTGGGTGACTGGAAACAGTCTGTGCTATCCTCTCTGTTATCATCACGTTACAAACTTCAGCTAGCTTCAGCTAGACGAAACACTGAACTTCTCAAACGCTTGTGAAGGAGGATAAAAATAAATATAAACCCAACATTTGATTTCTATCAAGTACAACTGTATAAAGCTTAGTGTCAGTTAAAGACACAAATAAATCTTAAGAAAATACGGTTTTAACTGCTGCTTCCTCGAAAACTCGTCCATTAGAGGAGTCAAAGTAAAAATTTATGGTGAACAAAGTAAAACACAAGGAAGATAATAATTATAACAGAGCTACAACCTCGTAGCATACAAAGCAAGTCAGCAATATGAGCCCAAATCAATTCAGAATCGATGAATCAGGGGGATTATGGGTAGACACATGCTCGCCAAGCTGCTGTCTAGCAGCTGTTAGCGTCTAAGTGGCAGGGATTCCCTGTTCGCTGGGCTCGTCTGTGTGGTGAGTGCGGTTTTATGTTTGTCAAACTCCGTCTAGAAGGAAAGGATCAATCTCTCATCAAGTCTGAATGAGTGAATCCTCCGCGCTGGAAACTATTTGCAAGTAGTCGTGGTGTGTTGAAGATCAGTGGGAATGAATGTCAGGTCTAAGTCATTTGTAGCTGGTGAATAATGGTTTGCATTACCAGGAAAAATATCACAATCTTTATTTTTTTCCACTGTGGAACTCTAAGGATTTATTACATTTATGGTACACACTGACTGAACAAAGTCAAAAAACGTGTTCTCATAAAGTGTCTCCAGCTTTTTAAGACCTAGCATACCTGTCCCAGAATAAACCTCACCATCTGGCCTCCTGCAGCATATCTGGAGCTGGATGCCTGCGCTAACATTAGCACATATTTGAGTTAAATGGACTCAGCGGTCTCTATGGGTTAAAAAGGGATGCCTGTTTAAATTATTTATAAGAAGAAACTAAAGAAAAAAGAGGAAGACACACTGACTGCACAAGGCAGATATAAAAGTGAACATTAACATGGTGAAATTCTGAGTGCCAACACAAAACAGCAAACTGGCCCTGAGTTTATTATCAGATCTTATATGACTTAACTCAGATCTGCAGTTTCAGGTGCATCTTAACAGGATTTAGAGCTTAAAACTTCCATCGGTTACGATTTAGAACACATCTTTCATCCTAAACTTCCAAATGAAAAGCACAATTTCTCATACTGGTGTCAATTCTCAGCCATCTAGGAGACGTAGTCCTGACAAGACTAATGTAACTGGACTTTTTTAATTCTAGCTGTTTCACATCTCATCCAAGAAGTTTTCTCAGTTAGAAAAGAGACTGAAAAAAAACTAAGAATCTCAGACAAGAGACAAAACCTCTTCAAGATGTTCCAGTTGTTTTTGATTCTTTTTCCCTTAAAGTTTAAGGGAAACATGTGCAACATTATTACCTTAATGGTTTAAGGCTTAAACCATTAAGGTAATAATGTTGGTCAAAAAGGTTCAACGAGTAATCTTCTTGTTTTTCAGAATTAAAAAAGTAAAACCTTGATTATGACACACAAACCTTTAAACCAGTAACAGTAGCTTTATCTGTTGACAGGAATTACAGATATTTTAAACTTAAATGAAACATCTAGATGGAGATAAATAATGGCTAATACAGTAATTCCTTCCTCACAATTTATTCCAAGTTATTACCAAGAAGTAAAAGTTCCTTGGACAGGACCATTGGTTCTTTCCACTGGTTCCTATGACTAATCTGCAGTGTTTCCTGATGCAAAACAAAGAGCAGAGTCACAAGAAACAAACAAAACTGTCAGATTACAGAGTTTTACCATCAACAACTGTCTGCATGCAAAGTGAATCCACCTAATTCTCTCCCCACAATCCCAAAGGGAAAGAAAGGCCATGAAAATGCTGACGCAAGCTTAAAATCCCCTGAAACCCCAGAGGAAGAGCTGGGATTCACCTGCAGCAGCCTGCAGAGGCCTGCTGGACCTCGTCCAGCTCTGCAAACAAAGCATGACTGGGGAAAAAAACAGCAATGCCTCTGAAAGCACTCAGTTTATTATGGTGATTTACTGAGATTGTTATAAAGATTTATGAGCCACATGTCAAACTGAGCAGATAGAGAGACGCTGAGAAGTCCAGAAGATTTGTCTGGTTGAGAAGAAAAGGAAGCACGAATGATTTGGACAATAATCAACATATCAGTAACATATATGGGTTGTTGTTTTACGGTCTTCCTGTAGATAAAATCATTGAATGATGGTGGGTTGTAAATCACTTTTTACTCTTTTTTTTTTAATAATCACTTTTAGCTGCAAAGTAAGCCCAGCTCATCAACCCTCCACCACTATGGTGACCAATGACTCTGGTGTGAGGTGTTTGTGCTGAGATGACCCAAACATAGCACTGGTGACCGTGTCTGACCATCTCCCCTCTGATCTCTTTTGTCCACATGAAATGATCCCAAGTTTGTCATGAACCGTGGTGAGGTGGACCCGATGGCGCAGAGAAGCAGGAGGCAGGAGACGGAGGTAAAAATCCAATGGTGTTTATTTAAATGACTAAACTAAAAAAACAAAAGACCAGGAACAGAACTAGGGACAAGGAACTATGACTATGACGGACAGGACTACGACTATGACAAAACAGAACTGAAAAGATGAACCCAGGACGAGACAAGAAACAGAAGGGATTAAATACTATGGGGAGAAAATCAATGGAACACGAAACACCTGATGACAATTAACACGTGAGGGAGGGGCGAGAACAGGAACAAGGAACAGACACGAAACCACAAGACAAGACAGACAGGGGAATCATGACATAACCCCCCCACAAGGGGCGGATCCCAGACGCCCCAACAGGAACCAGGCAGGGAGGGAGGAGGGGGAACAGGCAGGAGGGCCGAAAACAGCCCGGCACGGCGGGGTTCAGGGGGGCGGCCCGGAGGCAGCCCGGCGTGACGGGGCTCAGGGGGGCGGCCCGGAGGCAGCCCGGCGTGACGGGGCTCAGGGGGGCCACAGGACTCAGGATGAACAGATGCAGGAGCGGGGGCCGGAACAGGCGCTGGAACAGGGGCTGGACTTGACGCTGGAACAGGGGCTGGACTTGACGCTGGAACAGGGGCTGGACTTGACGCTGGAACAGGGGCTGGACTTGACGCTGGAACAGGGGCTGGACTTGACGCTGGAACAGGGGCTGGATCGGGAACCTTGACTTGACATGGGAACTGGATCGGGAACCTTGACTTGACACGGGGACTGGATCGGGAACCTTGACTTGACACGGGGACTGGATCGGGGACCTTGACTTGGCTCGGGGACATCGGGGACCTTGACGTGGCTCGGGGACATCGGGGACCTTGACTTGGCTCGGGGACATCGGGGACCTTGACTTGGCTCGGGGGCCTTGACGTGACTCGGGGACATCGGGGACCTTAACGTGGCTCGGGGACATCGGAGAACTCGCCGTGGCTCGGGACCATCTGGAATTTGACTTGACTCGGGACCCTCTGGAACTAGACTCGACTCGGGACCCTCTGGAACTAGACTCGACTCGGGACCCTCTGGAACTAGACTTGACTCGGGACCCTCTGGAACTCGACTTGACTCGGGACCCTCTGGAACTCGACTTGACTCGGGACCCTCTGGGACTCGACTTGACTCGGGACCCTCTGGAACTCGACTTGACTCGGGACCCTCTGGAACTCGACTTGACTCGGGACCCTCTGGAACTCGACTTGACTCGGGACCCTCTGGAACTCGACTTGACTCGGGACCCTCTGGAACTCGGCTTGACTCGAGACCCTCTGGAACTTGGCTTGATTCGGGACCCTCTGGAACTTGGCTTGACTCGGGGTCATCGGGACCTTGACGTGGAGCGGAAAGCGAGGCGTCCGGCGACGGGACCCTCGGTGGATCAGGGAGCGAGGCGTCCTGCGACGGGACCCTCGGTGGATCAGGGAGCGAGGCGTCCGGCGACGGGACCCTCGGTGGATCAGGGAGCGAGGCGTCCGACGACGGGACCCTCGGTGGATCAGGTAGCGAGGCGTCCGGCGGCGGGACCCTCGGTGGATCAGGGAGCGAGGCGTCCAGCGGCGGGACCCTCGGTGAGGAGGTGACTGGCTGCGGTGCTCTTGGCAGGAGGGGAGGTGGAGCATCAGGTCCGACCTCCGGCTGAACCTGACACGGAGCGTCGGTCTCCACCTCCGCACAGCAGGTAAGAGCCGCTGCTGAGGCGTCTGTCAGAGCGGACAGGAACTCAATCTTCATCAGCTTGGCGTGGCCTGACAGCGCCGGAACGGCAGCCAGCCAGGGCTCCTTCCAAAACAGCCCACAAAGCAGCTTGGCTATACGGAGCCGTCTGTGGGGGCACGCCGGGCCCTCCGGTCCACGGAAGACGGAGGAGGTGGCGGCGACCATCTGGAGCACCCTCCGTGTGGCTGCTTCCTCTGCTGGGTCCAGCCTGGGTTCATTCTGTCATGAACCGTGGTGAGGTGGACCCGATGGCGCAGAGAAGCAGGAGGCAGGAGACGGAGGTAAAAATCCAATGGTGTTTATTTAAATGACTAAACTAAAAAAACAAAAGACCAGGAACAGAACTAGGAACAAGGAACTATGACTATGACGGACAGGACTACGACTATGACTATGACAAAACAGAACTGAAAAGATGAACCCAGGACGAGACAAGAAACAGAAGGGATTAAATACTATGGGGAGAAAATCAATGGAACACGAAACACCTGATGACAATTAACACGTGAGGGAGGGGCAAGAACAGGAACAAGGAACAGACACGAAACCACAAGACAAGACAGACAGGGGAATCATGACAAAGTTGTTTGGTTTCTCTGTAAAAAGCCTTCAGAAGAGCAGGTTGTTTTTTCTCTGCTATGTCTTGGCAGCCCTGCAAACAATTCCTGCAAACTCTTAATGAGACTTTTTATAATCCTGCTCTCATAAACTTTAACATTTCACATGTTGAGACAAGAAGAGTCTAAGATACTTTTTTCTTTGTATTTTATCTGCCTATCATGTGAGAACATCCACTTTCTTTAATGTTTTCTGCTAGAAAATAATCTGTCTTGCTCCAAGATGAACTCCACATTCTTTTTTAAAAGGCTTTGTGAGCTTTCTAGGGCTGCAGCTATCAAATATTTTACTCATCGACTATTCTATCAGCTAATCCATCAATTTGAAATACTCTGATATGCATGTACAATTCCCAGTTCCAAACAGTCAAAACATCAGTTTTTGTTGAGCATCTCAAATAGATTTTATTTTTATTAAATGTATTCAAATCCATTATTTCAAATAGGAGATCTTCCAATTAACATTTTTAAAAACTGCTCTGAGAAATGTTTTTTTTTTTAACTATTATCCTCCTTCATGAGACTATAAGGTTTCTTGTTTCCAGAAGTCAACAAATGTTGTCCCTTAATAAATAATGCATGAGTAAATGCCAACCTTAGCGATCATTAGACCTGACAAATGGCCTCAAGCATCCTGCTTTAATGATCACACGTGTTTTTATCCTGTTTGTTCACACAGATCGGTCCACTCTTGAGCCTGGGGTGTGGGCTGTTTGGGTCTCTATGGGGAGGGGGAGGGAGAAGGGGGGACGCGCTCTCTAATTCCCCGTGCTGACTGCAACGCCATGTGACAGCAGTAAATAATAGTGTTTCACTAATGAGTTCACGTCTGGCACGAGGTCAGGAGGTGTTTATTACGGTCAAACTAAACACAGACACAGCCTGATGTTTAAAACGTCTTCATTCTCCATCCAACCATCTGATATTTAGACTATTTCATTTCTGTTATCTTCATGTTATTAAAGCCAACTTTGGTAAAAGGCCTTTAAGACATTTAACACAGTCGGGAAAAAGCATAAAATGTATTCTCTGAGAGGTCCAGAGGGAGATATTAAGACGTGACAAAGACCAGGAGGACTGGATTTTTAGGTCTTCATGACTCCAGACATCAAAGGAGAGGTCCAGACAAACCCAGTTCACTGCCAACCACTGTCACCACACACCCCCAAATCCCCCATCAGCAGTCAGACTCCTTTAACTCCTTCAACACTCTCCATTATAATTTCAGTGTTCAAAATCAGCCTTCATCTGAAGGTAAAGCAGCTAGGTGGAGTATTTTTCTATGTATCAAAGTTTTCTAAATGTTTTAAATAGGGATGTAACGATGCTTCGAAAATCGATATAAAACCGGTGAAAACTAGTTTAAATACGAATCGGTGTAGAAAAAAAGAAAAATCGATTCACAACGACCTGACGTTTCTCTGCTCAGACGTGTATTAAACGACTTAATTCAACTTAAATACATACAGAGTGATCATAAAGAAACATAAAATACAAGTCTGATTGTCTTTTGAACTACCGTAGTTAGCGTCATTGGCTATCAGCTAGCGGCTAACTGTGGCTAAATCTCATTCAACAACAAGAATAAAGTAGAATAAAAACCGGATCAACAACTGAATGCATTCATGAACGTTCTGTTAAAGTTACATGACACTACAGGTGTTCTTATGGATAAGTCATACCTGAAAAGGAGAGTATAAAAATATATTATAAATAACCGCGGAGTTTCTTCCTCTGTTGCACAAATGTGCTCTCTAGCTCTCTAGCGCTAGATGTCCCCTGCTGGTCACATGTCGTTACTACAGCTACTAAATCAAAATCCATATTAACATCTGTTTAACTAAACTACATCTAGTATTTGGCTAAAAACTACTGACAAACATTGTTAATGTAAAAACAGTAATGAACACATTTCCCTTAATATATATTAAACTCTACATACTGACAAATACATTATAAGTTTAAACAATAATGAGGACATTTCAACCATCACACACAGTGGTGACAAAGTTCTGCTAATCATTCAGAACAGAGACAAACAGGGCTACAGCACTCCAATCAATCTGAAGTCAACAGTGTGGCAGCATGTTGGCTTTCCCTTGTTTCCAGTAAGACAATAGAAAATTACAATTTGAAACAAGGACTAAAGGGCAGTTGTAAAGAAAAAAAATTTATTTGCCCATAAAATAAATTAATTTTGTTGGAAAAAATCGTAAAAAATCGAAAATCGGGA
Organism: Callopanchax toddi; assembly: GCA_006937965.1. Lineage (NCBI taxonomy): Eukaryota > Metazoa > Chordata > Actinopteri > Cyprinodontiformes > Nothobranchiidae > Callopanchax > Callopanchax toddi. The sequence goes on along the minus strand of SSNR01000033.1, from coordinate 1,409,426 downwards.
GCTTAAAATCGAGAATCGAATCGAATCGTGGCTTGAGTGAATCATTACATCCCTAGTTTTAAATGATATTTCAGGTCTAAACTATGATCTATGGGTTGAGTTCCACAACATACGTATATGTCATTCTGATGAAGACCCCCTTCCTCCTGTAGACCCCTTTGAATTCTTTCTGGCTGCCGAACATTTTCAGCCAATAAAATTCAAATTTCTGCATTTTCAGCTTTCTGTCAACGTGCATGCACTTATTGCAAACCTGTAGCAGTAGGGGGCGCTCTCGTACAGGACGCTCCATGTGTTTCTCTGTTTACAGCCTCAGCTGTTCATGGAGGAGACAGAGTTAATTTCTACTAAAAACGTATCCATTCCCCAGCTAATGACGGATTTATTTTTATTTTTACTTTTAAACATTTCACCTCACAGAAGGCTTGCCAAGGATACACGTTTATTTTGGTCAAAAAGGGCTGAGTCATTTCCCTGTTCAGCTTCAGAGTACAGCAGCAGCTCGCTGCTACAGAGCTACAGAAGCAGCAGGGACAGAGGGCTCCTCAGAGCCTCGTACAGTGGGGATGTGATTTGTGCACTGTGAGTGTTAATCACTCACAGTGCACAAATAGGTAGGTAGTAGATAGTAGGTTTAATACCTACAGTTTGAGCTGCACAGTTTATGCCCAGCTTACAGACCGAAGAAATGTGCCGTGTGCACACGCGCTCACACGACCGCGCACGCGTGTCAAGGCGTTTTGGGTAGGACGCTGGATTCAAAAACTGCTCTCTTGACAAAATACGTAACCCACAATGCAGCTTTAATTTAAGATAAACCAATAGAACCCCACGCTGTTTTAATCAATTTGTAAATAATGACTAAAGGCACTGGACATTTTAGCTCAGGTGTTCATTTATTATCAGCATCCATTAGATGAGTGATTTTGGGATGAACCAGCTGGAAAATGAAAACAGAATGATGCTTTGATGTCTCAGTCTTAGGTCCAAAGTAAATAAATAAATTCCTCATTTTTAATCTTTTACAGAAACCCATTAAAAAGAGGATAAGCATAATAAATGCAATAACTTTAAACAGAAAAGCAGTGGTATATTTCCTCAAAATAAGTCAAAAATCATATTTTATCAATCTTTTTATTATTATTTTGCTTGTGAAGTATTGTTTTTGAGCTATTTCGTCTTACCTTTGTGTTTAATTGTTTTCCTATGTTTTTTAAATATGTGATTTCTGGGCTGTTTTTTTTTTCTAAAATCTGTATTTTCTCATCCATGTGGTTTAGAAATATGTTTGTCGTGTTTTATTACATCTAACATGTCATGGCAGCTGTAGCCTGCAAAGAACTGTATATATGATTTACACTTATAAAATTTATGTTGCTAATTACAGCATCTGCCCACAAAAACCGTGTAAGAGACTGAAAACATTACCATTAAATAAATGATGTTGTATTTTTCCTGTAAGACGGCCTGTCAGCTCGTTACTGGTCATTATCTAATCCAGAACGACCCCTGCCAGGTCGCGTCAGCCTTCAGAGAGCTGAGCTAGAACACTCCTGACTGCTCATCCTCCCTTTACCACAACTCCATTTTCTCTTCCAGTCAGGAGGAGGCTCTAATGAATCAGCCTATTGAGCAGGACTGAACCGTGCACTGACATTGACACATATAAAGCTTGTGTGTCTCTGTATGTGTATGTCAGTGCGATCCCACTTTTCCCAACAAAACACAAAGCTGTCATTTGTTGCCTTTCTGCTCTACAAACCCCCTTAACAGCTACAAGAACTGAAAGCATAATCTGTGTGTTAAATGCATCCATCCTTCAGTGTGTGTGTGATTAACATGTGGCCACATTGAGCCTGTGCTTCACTAGGAAGTGTCTAATACACAAATTCCACCACAAAACCATGATACCCAAAGCAGTACAGCTGCTTCAACAAGACCGCAATGCCTTTTCCCTCCATCTTAACACAACAGCAAACAGAGGGAAACAAATCTTATCAAACGCGGCTGTAAAACACAAACCAAAAGCTGTACACGCACAATCTGGCTGTGACACAAGAACACACAAACCAACATCATCTGCATCATGTCAGATCTCATGAGGAGACAGCTGGTATTTATCAGGGAAACACCCACTCTGATTGTAATTAAAACAGTGTGTATCTGCAGATCAGTGTGTGTGTGTGTGTGTGTGTGTGTGTGTGTGTGTGTGTGTGTGTGTGTGTGTGTGTGTGTGTGTGTGTGTGTGTGTGGGTTCTTGGAAATAACCCATCTGACTAATTCCAGTCCACAAAGGGGCAGGAAAAGAAAGGATGAAACCCTAACTGGTTGTAATGGTTACTGTGGTAAAATGTCCTAAGGTCAGTATTACCACTTTAATATTAATTCACCGTTTGATATGTGGTTCAAATATTGTTAATAGCAGGTAAAAAGGCTATTACAAAGAGATGGGGCAAAGAAGATCCCCTTAATCTGGAACAATGGACACAGATTGTGAGGAAATCTACATTATGGAAAAGATGACACACCGCCTACGGCTACAGGAAGCTCAGCATAAAGAACGATGGTCAAAATGGACAAAGTACAAAACAGAACAGCAACAAAGAAACAAGGACAATCCTAAATGAGTAAGAAAACAATAAAACTAAATGGGAATATTTTGCTTGCATTCAACTCGCAAATGTCAATCTCTGAAATGTACGTTTTTGTTTGTTCTCTAATGTATCAGTTTGTTCTATCCCAACACACACAGTGTCCCTCAGATGCAATAAATCCATCAATTAAATGATTTATTCTGAGTTGCAGTGAGGGGTTTTACTGCCTTAAAACATCTGGAATAATTGTAAAAATATAAAACTGCTACATCACGGATTTCACCTAATGCGGTGTTTTTTGTAACTCCCGTGATAAACGAGGGATCACTGTACTACCGGTAATACAAAATATGTAGTTTTTGCAGAAACTTTCAGTTATTTTTTTTCAACACAAATAACCATAAAAAAATGTTATTTTTACCTCATTCTTCCAAATGAGAATGCAGTCAAATAAACACAAACAAAACCTTTGCTGTTAAAATGCTTCTGGTTTAATTTTGAACCATGTCAGTCTACCTTAAATATGTTTTTAACAGCAAAGAAGGCAGAAAAAAATAAGTACATGTCAAGGAGCGAGCTGATTGAGTTCATTAGTGTGTATTACAGCTATACATCTCTACTATCAGTCAGGATAAACAGAACACAAAAAGCACAATGAAAGTCATTAAGGGATTACATCAGCAGCTGATAATCCACTTTCTATTGTGGGGTAATTTAGAAATGGAGCATTAGGAGATTAGCCAGCAGGATTAGCTGCTGTTTGCATTTAAACAGGTCCAAATCACAAAAATTGCCGCTTCAGTGGGAATCCTGAGTCTATGATATAAAATTTGCCTCGATTCACTAAAATAGCAGCAACATCTAAATAACACGATCAGTTCCTAAACGCTTCGTCCTCACTGAAGAGATTTAAATGGTTCCTAGCTTCTGTGTGAATTTCCATCTGAGACGTTTTTCATGTTAGTCATCGTAACTTCATAATAAACCAACGTTCTCCAAAAAAGAGCTGACAGCTCAACAGCCACCTTAACCACCAGCCTAAATCCAAAATAGTAGAAAAACCACAGATTTTAAAGAGGAAAAATAAATCAAGAGCAGAAGATTCATCACTACAGCTTACATTTGAGGCAGACTTTATGCCTCCATTAACTTTACTTCTTAAACAACCCAAGAATGTAAATTTGCACTTGGGCAGAAAACACCACAGAACTTCTGTCACACCCTTTTCTGGCTACGCTGTCGTTTTGACTGCTGTGCAAACACGTTAGGTGCGCTAGACGCCAAACAATCTGTCACCAGTAACAACTGCATGGAAGCAAAAGAGAAACTGAAGAATGAGGAAAGACTGAAGTACAAACAGAAAGTAAAACAGGGAGAGTTCGTATTGAGAACTGTGTGCTACTGATAAAATAAACTGCTGGATGTGCGGCCATTTAAAACACACACCTAAAAATGCTCTAGACGGTTTAGAAAAAAGCAAAAACTCAGACGGTGTTGGAGTTATAAGCTTTAGAATGAATGTAATTAAGAGGAGCACTTTTACAGCTGACAGACAAGTGAGCTGAGTTTTAATTTGAGATCTGAAAACAAACTCCAGACATCTTCCTGGTTGTTGTGCTGGCAAGAAATTTGAAAAAGAATGGTTTGGAACAACTTTCTGTTAAAAAAGTAATAAAAAAAAACTACCTTGTGAATATAAAAAGTCTGACCAAAAGCAGTTTGTGAGTTAACCACTGACCAAAACGGTTATTTCTTCAAGGCTTTTCCTAAAAGAGTGTCCACTGCTGCTCTCCATGTGTCCTTGACAAAGACACCGTAGAGGAGGGAGGAGGCGCTGGACAGCAGACCCAAACTTTCCATCTCACCCCCATACTTTTTTTCCCATCAGCCCTGCTTGTTATGGTGTAAAATAATACTTAGAATGGAGCGGTGCTGTTCTTGCAATCAGCAGGTGTGTAAAAGCTCAAGCAGGAGCTGAAATGGTGCAGGCTGATGTTGAAGTCTTACCTCTCTGGAGAACACTGACCGATGCTTCACCAGCTAGGAAGAAGAAAAACAGACCGTTACTTCAGGTTTCTGCAGTTAGAAAATAAACATTCATTTCACAACACGTTTTTATTATTAGAAATGGGGCAGTTAGTAGTAGTGGTGTTCATTTTGTCTCAAATGTTTTGTGTGTTTTTTTCTGTGGTTTGAAATGTATAAAAAAGCAACAATAAAAGTCTTAAAATCTGAGGTCTACCTTGTAATTTAAGTCTCACAAAAGTAAAAATAGAAATAAAAGACTTTTACAATAAATCCAGTAATCTTCAATGTACTTTCATCACCCTCCTACGTTCAGGCACAAGATTGAGCAAGACCTGAACCTGAATGAGTCTGAAGCTGCTTGATTATGGGGGAGAAAAAAAAAATCACAATTATTTCACACAATTTATTCATTGAGTTAATCTCGAGTTCACATTTTAAGGAGACCACAGGCATGAATTTAGGCCAGCAGGTGGCAGAGTTTTAGTGGGGATTAAGACTTGTTAGAATAAAAATTATTAGACAAAAATAAATTGTAATACAATAGAAACATTATGAACTATCAATAATATGAAAAGGCCTATTCAGGACAAGAAAAATGTCAAATCAATGTGTAACATTCAGAAATTAGTATTATTAACATAAGACACTTCAGCTTAACCTTCTAACGGATTGACAAGAAATGGACATCGACAGCGCTGCTGTAAAAGCAGAGAAGAGCTGATACTGGAGCTTTACTGTAATGTCTAAACCTAAAGAATGTTTTTTTCTAAGTTACATTGCTTAGAAAAAGAACAATGCACAGAGCCTGAAATCTATTTTTTCCGGTGTGGGTAAATTCCTCCATTACATCCATCGCATAGGGCGGATTTATACACTTTTGGGGGGGGGGGGGGGGGGGGGTATTAATTATGCTGGATTACAGGTCCTACATTGTCCTATTCATACCTCAGATTAATTCACAGCTTTAACTCGCCTCCTTTAGGTGTCTCTCTTGTCTTCATGCTCCTGCAGGACATTTACAATCACTCTTTCCCTGTTTTGTCTCACAGCTTCAACTCATTCCATTTAACACAGGGGTTAAAGGAAGTAAACGTTTGTAAGCAACACTATCCAGGAAGGAATTTTATTACTTGTGAGATTAACCTACTGATCTTACTGTATCTTGCTGTATTTCTACCTCAGATACATTTATAACTGTTCCTTTTATTCTTCTTTCGTCTCCATGTCATGATTAAGGTTTTATTTGGTTTAGTTAGGGTCCATGTTTTGTGTTTATTGTGTTTTTATTTATCATGCCTGTTCTGTCTGTGTCATGTTCTCCCTGCTCCCAGTAATTAGTCATTGCCCTCACCTGCTCCTCGTTCTCTTGATTTGCCTCCTCATGTACTTAAACCCTCCTGTGTCATGTCCAGTGGTTGGTTCATCTGTTTTAGCTCATGAGTTCCTGTTGGGAGTCCTGTTTTTGTAATAAAATCCTTTTGTTGAGGTTAACTTCATCTCCTCCTCCTGCTTTTTGGGTCCCACCTGCCACGTTCCCGACACTCCATGCTCTTTTTCCCTGTTCCCGGCCTCTTCCACTGCATCTCTCTTCATAATAACAACTTAAAATTCTAAAAAAGTGAAACTGCTCTGTCTTTGCTGAGCTGGTATCTGAGATTATCTCAACTATTTACTTTACTGTAATTTGCTGTCCCTTTCTCCAACTCTTTGAACCACATCATTAATCTTTTAGGTGCCTCCTCCTCCTCCTCCTTGTCTCTGTCCTCTCTTCTTTCCCTGACCTAAGTCTCTGCTGTCTCTTTTTCCAGAATAACAGTAAAAATAATATTGTCTAAAAACAAACTGCTTGTATAAACAATCTCTGATGACTTGACATCATAATGATTTCAACTGTATTCATTGCTGTAATTTGTTAGCGTTTTCAGCTCCCATCAGTGTAATAAGTCTTTTTGGTGGCTCATTCTCCCATGCTCTGTGCAGTCCTCTCTGCTTCATCTCTTTCCATTTGATAAGAGCTCTGTTGAAGCCAAACTGCTCCTGGGAAGGGCCAAGTTCTGAAATCGGCCTTCGATGAGTGAGGTTTGTGTTATTCAGTGAATTCCTGAAGTTTGTTTTCATTCTGTTTTGTGTGCTGAATTCACGTGACAACTTGCAATTGGTATGACCAAAACGATCTCGATGAGCTTCTCCTACGTTTAACTCAAGACAGTCTCTGCAAACTGTTTAAGGGGAAATGAGGCTCACAAGTCATAATTTGCTTCAGCAAAGCAAACTCTATCTGCATTCACTGCACTTGCATTGCTTGAGAAGTGTGTCAGTAGATTGATTCTCTGCAACATAGTGAGAAAAACTCTCAGAACCAAGACGAAACATCCAGACGGGAATCTTCTGTCAATGTCTTTAATCAACGATCCGGCAAACCTGCTCTTCCTGCCATAAAAGGCTGGTTTCTGAGAGTGGCAGTCAAAAACTTTGTCTTCTTTAAAGGTACTGGCATCAAAATCATTGAAAGTCTACACACTGTAATAACTATATAAACATACATTGATTTCAGTTTTTCATTTCATTGAGCAATTTTGTCATAAATAAAATAAAGTTGGATAAGATCCCGTACTTTAAACCGTAGGTACATAAATGTTTAGTCCTGCTGCTGTAGGTCTGCACAAGCAGCTCTTTTAATGTCAAACTAATACCAAATGGGCAACTTTGTGTTTTTTGGCAACCAGTTCCTCCATTTTTGGACCTTTTGAGTTCTAAATTAGCAAATCAATTCATGCATGTTTACATTTCTCCACCCGCAAAAATATCCAAATGTCACCTGTGTGAATATATGTTCCATCTTTATTTGTTGAACTGATGAATATCAGCTAATGGAGGTTCTGAAGATGTTCAAAATCCTCCTCAACGTTGGCTTCACCATTAACATTCAGTATAGCTTGCAGGTCATCAGAGTCAAACATGTAGGTTGAACTCATTGCAACTCAGTCTCCATCTATCTGATATTTGTCGTCCTCGTCTGCAGTGTATTCCAGGGGGAAAAAATTCTAGCATAAAGACCTCAACATCAGTATACTGAACTTCAGAGACTATCAACCAGCTTCCCTACAAAGGAAAAGAATTGCATCATTTCAGTTAAAGTCTCAGATGCACGTGTGTGTGTTAAATGGTCAGTTTCCAGTGCAGAGCTGGGGCCGTGTCTACGTCCTGCACTGATGATCAGTGGAAGCAGCGGGATACCAAAGGGACCCAGTTTGCTCTGATCTATGTCATCTGCAAAAACACCAACTGTGTCAACACCAGGAAGGACGGCTCGCCGTAGGAGAACACACGAGCTGATGGATGACATGTGAGACGTGTTATTGCAGAAGTTGCTGTGCCTCAATTCCATTACGATGATAACCGGTCAGTGGGAGTTTTTAGACTGGACGAAAATAACAAAGAATGAAAACATGTAAAAACTGCTGGCCTAAAATAGCTATGGAACGATCTCTGTTGGGGAGGTAATGTGGTTGAAATAATGACTAATGACCCAATAATATTTCTGTTTTACCATCAGCATAAGTTGCATTTAGGATGTTTTATTCATGTCTGAATAAAGATTCGTCCCCATGTTATAATCCTCTTTGTCACTGATTGATTTTTGGTCATTCATAAACTCATTCTGTCAAAACTCCAGGTCTGTTTAGATCTCTGCCTGAAAAGAGAAGATCTCCTTAAAATAAGCTTAAATTTGATTATGGACAACTCTTGAGCCAGAAGGAATTTGTTGTTAAGTAAAAGTCCGTTTCAAAATGTCCTAAAAATCCATTAGGAGAGTTTATTTAAAGTGCATACAAGTTTGCAAGATACAAATAAAACAGCTTTATCTGATGCATATCGGAATGATCAGAAAATGATTGTTTAAAATGTATTTTGCTCATAGCAGGTCTACATCTGATTAATTTCAAACTGCTCCACTTTTTCAAACATCCCACTTGTTGCAAAAGTAGTTACATAGTTGAAAAAATGAGGAGATAAAGAAGAAACGTAGAGCTGGACATTTGGTGTCACTGTCAATTCCAAATCCAAAAAATAACCTTTGCACATCATATAGGATCACCTAAGATTAACTGTGAAATTATGTAACTTCACAAAATAAGAGTTTCTGTGTGTTTTGACGTCTGTTAGTTTAGATTTTGCTTCACTTTCCTTCCTGTGTGTCTCCTTAGCCACTCCCTGCTCAGCACTCCTCTGGTCTCCCTTCACAGCCGTCTCTCATTCTGCTGACTACACTCACCTGTTCCCAGTTCCAGTAATCACTTCCACAGTTTGGAGTTTTTATGTCACCCTTTTATTAAAGTCCTTCTGAGTCCAGTTCCCATTTCCTTTCTTCCATCTTCTATTAGGATTTTTATCACTGACGTTCAAGTTTTGAGTTTCATTGATTCATTTTGGAAAAAAGACTAAACTTCAGATTAAAAAGCACTTGGTTATCCACTGTAATAACACACACCGTTTGATAGCAGTGGACAAGATAGATTTTAGGGTATTTTTCAGGAAGAGATGTAAGACACAGGCCAAGCTAGACCTGTTTGATGTTAGAGTTGTGAAGAAATCTTGACTAAACAAAAGATCAGCTCCAACTTTCTTCATTCAAAAGAAATTAAGACTTTTTTTCTCAGTTGGTTTGACTTTTATTCCTCCGTTTAGCATGAAAGTTTAAAAGTGAAGCATTCAAACCGACCAATCAATGCCAGAGATGAGCGTTAAAACAGACTTGTCAGTTTCAGAGCTTTTACATGGTGGTTTTTACAGTCTTGGTTATATAACTCGGGCACAATGAATGGACGTGTTGGACGGCTCTGGAGTAGGAGTGTGTGTGTGAGCCTGCTTAAGTGGTTCCACATGAACCATGTGGCAGAAACAGCATCAGTTGTGGAAATGCACGTCTGTCCGGTTTGGCTGAATAAAAGGGATTGAAACCACCTGCTACACCCGTGAGGATGATTTCAGTCTAGGTTGGAAATTTAAATTTTCCTTCAGTTAAATTCCAGCTGCTTAAAAACAATAAGAAGCATAAGACTTTGTCACAGCCCAGATTTACCACATCACAACATACTGTAAAGAAAAACTAATCCCAACAAAATATGGATTTGTGTCATCATAGACGTAAACTGAGGACATTATGCTGTCACTCAGTTTGCAGTTACTAGAAATCTAAAAACTTAAGTTCAGCTGGAATGAATTAGAAGTCACATCAAATAACTCCAGCTTTAACAACTCTACTGCTTTAATACTTGTCATCAGGTAATGTGTTCATAGCATTACAACGTTTTTAGTTCAACTTTATTGGATTCATTTTCTATATTTCAATAACCAGGAGAAAGTCAGCTGGTTTAGAACCAAGAAGCCAATGGGAACAACTATGCTGACAAAGTCATAAAACCAAATCTTTGCTACAGCAAGACAAGTCATAAGAAAACATTAACTGTTCAAACCTAAACTGGTGTCTAAAGCAAGACAAAAATTGGCCAAGTGGCCCAAAATAAGAGTCTGAACTGTCTCAAATGGAATTTTAGCACCAAACAGCTAGAAGCTGAAAATACAGTTAATCAGGTCTTTACTGGATTGTTTTCTGTTTCTTAAAGACTTTCAGATACAGTTCATAGGTCAAACTTCTTAGGTCCACTACTCAGTTTTTTTTTTTCATGTGCAGACTGCTCAGCATGCTGTCAAGGTCAGGTAGAAGACAAAACTGAAAATCTGTGGAAAAATCAGCTAAAGTTCAGAGAAAAACTTAGAAACACCTTCAGAAAAACAATAAGTACTGATCAAGACCACTTCATAGGGTTTACAGGGAGCATAACTACTGTGGAAAAAATACAGCAAAATGAAATGTGGTCTGACAGTTTAGCACAGTAAACCTTCCACTCCATCAACGTCTATGGTCATAATGACAACTAAGATAATGATTCACTAGAGTCTCATAGAACATGTGACTCAGTTTTATCTTTGAGAAAAATTATAATTTTAAGTTATAATATTCAGACTGTATTCTGTCTGCTTTAATTTCATTTCCAAAGCCAGAAGTTGCACTTTTGACACCACCCTTATTAAGATGCAGAGGTCAGAAAACCAGCACAGTTACATAACTGTTTCTGCAGACTGATGCGTCGACCTTAGTCATCTAACGGATGTGACTGTCCAGCGACGCAGCATGACCCCCTTTAGCCTCTTACATAAAATGACAAAAATCTGCTCTGATTTTATTAGCAAGCGTAAAACAACTTCACATGGTCAAAGAACACCTCTAGACTTCAACCTACTCTGATGTAAATAAGAAGGAAGTCAGTCTGACTTATTAGTTTAGCAAAAGTTACACAACTATCCTGATACCTCATTAATCTGATTAAGTCTGACGCCGGGTTTGCAGTGAAAGCTAAAATGTCCAAATGGCTCAGGCCTGTCAACCTCTTATGTGTTTATTTAATTCACAGGTATGAGTGTGAGGAAAGGTTTGAACCCATTCATCAATGCAGTGAGTTTAAATTGAACAAAAGAAGTAAAAGGTGTAAAAAGACAACCAATAATCAGGATACATGCAATGTAAAACAGTCAGGTATCTAAATGTTTGAAAGGCAGAAAAACATTCAGTCAAACCTGAAATCGAACAGGTGTAGAGCTATAATTTGTTTACCACCTGTCTCTGAACAGATGTCAGACTGGGCTCATTAAAGCAGGAAACAACAGATGATACACGCAGAAAACCCTCACATATATCCTGATATTATTCACACATGAAAAGAAGAAAAAAGGTTTCTCCTGTAGCGAGGCAGCACAGAGACATGCGGCTAAACTGAAACTAAACTATAATTTGATTGAAATCTATTCCTAAATTAACTTTTGGTACAAATATACTATTTAATTATTTTAAAATAAAATGAATCAGGTTAGTCTGTCTGGAAACATATTGTTCTCAGCTGTTCTGTTTGCAAGGGAATTTTCACACCCACAGTGTTTAGCTTGTTTTAAATCTGTTTTCCCCCTTGGTGCGGTTCCCCTGTCCCCTGTGAAAACGGCAATTTTATTAGGATACAGAGCAAAGATCTGCATCAAGACCTGCTGGAGAAGGTGGTCTCACCCATAATAATAAAAATGATGATAATAATAATAATGTTGCACAAACTCTGTTTCAGGTCACAGAACTTCACAACTTGCCTGAAGAAATAAATTACTTCATTAACTTGTCTCACATGTTGGGGTGGTAGATATTTACACACACACACATATATATACATATATATATATATATATATATATATATATATATATATATATATACAGTGGGGCAAAAAAGTATTTGGTCAGCCACCGATTGTGCAAGTTCTCCCACTTAAAATGATGGCAGAGGTCAGTAATTTTCATCATAGGTACACTTCAACTGTGAGAGACAGAATGTGGAAAAAAAATCCATGAATTCACATGGTAGGATTTTTAAAGAATTTATTTGTAAATT
>SSNR01000033.1:1374189-1397015 GCA_006937965.1 Callopanchax toddi | reverse complement strand
AATGGAAGACATACAAGACCACTGATAATCTCCCTCGATCTGGGACTCCACGCAAGATCTCATCCCATGGGGTCAAAATGATCATGAGAACGGTGAGCAAAAATCCCAGAACCACACGGGGGGACCTGGTGAATGACCTGCAGAGAGCTGGGACCAAAGTAACAAAGGTCACCATCAGTAACACACTACAACGGTAGGGAATCAAATCCTGCAGTGCCAGACGTGTTCCGCTGCTGAAGCCAGTGCATGTCCAGGCCCGTCTGAAGTCTGCCAGAGAGCACATGGATGATACAGCAGAGGATTGGGAGAATGTCATGTGGTCAGATGAAACCAAAGTAGAACTTTTTGGTCTAAACTCAACTCGTCGTGTTTGGAGGAAGAAGAATACTGAGTTGCATCCCAAGAACACCATACCTACTGTGAAGCATGGGGGGGGGGGACATCATGCTTTGGGGCTGTTTTTCTGCTAAGGGGACAGGACAACTGATCCGTGTTAAGGAAAGAATGAATGGAGCCATGTATCGTGAGATTTTGAGCCAAAACCTCCTTCCATCAGTGAGAGCTTTGAAGATGAGACGTGGCTGGGTCTTCCAACATGACAATGATCCCAAACACACTGCCCGGGCAACAAAGGAGTGGCTCCGTAAGAAGCATTTGAAAGTCCTGGAGTGGCCTAGCCAGTCTCCAGACCTCAACCCCATAGAAAATCTGTGGAGGGAGTTGAAAGTCCGTATTGCTCGGCGACAGCCCCAAAACATCACTGCTCTCGAGAAGATCTGCATGGAGGAATGGGCCAAAATACCAGCTACTGTGTGTGCAAACCTGGTAAAGACCTACAGTAATCGTTTGACCTCTGTTATTGCCAACAAAGGTTATGTTACAAAGTATTGAGTTGAATTTTTGTTATTGACCAAATACTTATTTTCCACCCTAATTTACAAATAAATTCTTTAAAAATCCTACCATGTGAATTCATGGATTTTTTTTTTTCACATTCTGTCTCTCTCAGTAGAAGTGTACCTATGATGAAAATTACTGACCCCTGCCATTTTAAGTGGGAGAACTTGCACAATCGGTGGCTGACCAAATACTTTTTTGCCCCACTGTATATATATATATGAGTATGTATATATATATATTGCCATTTTTTGATAACGATATGAGAAAAGTTAATAACTTTAAAAAGTGCTAATGTTCTACCTGTTTGTTCTATAATAGGATATTTCCTATTGATGAATAATTCTTATCTTCACTGCTACCATGGGTTTGCCAGACCCATGAGGCTTTTCATATTCCTCATATTACAGTTAGTGGTTAGTCCTGAAATGGTGAAATGGGTTTTTTGTTGCTCCATCTTTCATTGTAACCACTGTTTAACATAAACGGCAGCTTGTACGGTGCAGCTATTCCACTAGCGGCTACTGAGCCTATCCAAACTGGCGGCAGCCTATCCAGGGTAATAGCCAGCAGGGGAGTCGGCATTTTGTTAGCATTAGCATCTCCAATGCTAACTCATGTAAGTAACAGTGAGAAGTTGCATACTCCTTTACCAGCGTTTGCTGCTCAGTTAACGTTGCCAGTAGACGTGGCCACCCCTGGGTGCTCAAAAGCACTAATTTAGGCCCCAATACAGCGCCATAGTTTGGTCACATGTTCTTAAGAGGAAGATGAGGAAGGCTGTGAAGCTGTTAGGATTGTCAGCAAGTTTGTCTGATGCTTTCTTCTGACATCAAGTTGCATCGACTTGGAGCAGCAGACACACTACGACTGACTTATGTGAAGAACACATTTCATGGTATTTTTTGGTGCTCTATTGCAAAGTGGGGTAAATACGTGAGACTTAATGATAGATGACTGCTGCCTCATCATCAAAAAAGGAACTTTGATATTATTGAAAATAAATATTGCACACCTACTCACATGTTGATCAAATTACAAAACAATACACTATAAATTAAATACCCTGAAATACAACAGTTAAGAGTTACTTTAAAGTAAAGATTCAAATACATTTCAAGTATTTGTAAAAATGGCAACAGCGTGACTTGAATCCATTCTTTAGTCCCAAACTTCCAGGCTGATTTTTAGCTGAAGACAGTGGGCTGAAAAGTTTGCAGCATGACTACACCTGTTCTAATCCCCAGGTTTGTTTAGGGGATCTGAACTTGTAATTTCACTAAAGATGGTGAAGATAAAAGCAGGTCAATCATACTATAAAAGGATAAACAGCTGCTCAAGCCTGAACTACTGCAAACACACATTCATGCATGATTTGTGCAAACATTCAGATGCCCTAAAGGCACTGGTGCTAATTCAGGTCTGACTTACAGATAAACAGACAAAAACTTAACAAAACACCCTGAAGTTGTCTATTTAAAAATTGAGATAATTATTTTTTTCATACAATAATTAAAAATTCACTCAAACGCATTTCTTAAATAATACAAACTATATTCATATTTCTTATTTTAATTGGTGGTTAGACTGCTTTGTCATCACAATTTTTTAGCTAACGCAGTAAAAACTAATCGATCAAGCAAAAAAACTTATTAGACAAAAAGCTGGAAAAAATGGATTCTGCCTCTGATATCTGATCCCAGAACAGATATACTGTGCCTACTCAGTCCCACCCTAACATTCTGCCCCCTTACATCACAGTCCCAGCCCTCTAACAATGTCACAACAATATGTCACAAATGAGGTGTTTTAAACAACTAGACATTTAATTTTATAAGAGGAAACCCATAAACCCACCCCCATATGAAACCATTTAAAGTTTTTTTTTCTCTAATACACGAGTACAATCTTCACTTAAATTCATGGAAATATTTAGTAACACATTCTTGCGTATGCATCATATAAACATGAAAATGCATGATCATCTAATTACTATAATCAACAATGAGCCCTGTAATTCCCTGAGCTCTATTAAAATTGGTTAAATTCATCATGTAAAACCCTCCAAACCACACTGGACCAATTCAATTACAACACAGACCTTTTATGTGGCGGGCAATACATTCATACAGGTGGGATTAATAATGACTCACTGTCTCTAGTGTTCCATTGAGCAAGCAAATGCAGGAAAAGACTAAGTGTTTGTCCTTAAATACCGGTAGGTCCACCAGGACTACAAAACCACCTGCAGACACATGCATCAACACACTCACCCAGACCAACAGTATGATAATCCAAACTGGATTAACAAAGGGTAAACTGGTTAGAAGTTAGACTTCAGGGAAACTTTTGTTTGCAAAAATGTTGGCAGAGAGACAGACGATGCAGTAAAGGTTCACTTGTTTAAGTGTTCCTGCAGCGACTTGCATTAAATCATTTATTGGAGTAAAACTGGGCAGCATTAATAACATTTAGAGTAACAAATCATTGATTCTATAAGCTATATTTCTGCTCATCTGATCAGTGTCCAATATGAGCTTAATACAAGTATAAACTCTTATAAATAGCTAATGTTCTTTTCAAGTGACAGTTTAATCCTGCTTTTTTTAGTTGATTTGTCTGCTTTGGCAGTCGGCCACTCAATACAAACCGTTTCTGAACAGATCTCCGAGACAGCTGTATTAACAAGAAGAGATCCCTGCAGAGCGATGGATTCAAGAGTACAACGACACAAGAGGACCTGATGAAGCACTTCGTTTTCTTATCACTGAATAACATCTTAAAGATGTGGTACAAGATAATCCCAGCTGTGGTTCAAACTGATCAATTACTCACATAAAAAAATTACTTGAAGGATGAAGAAACCTTGTATGCATATTGTAGGTCCTGGCTGGAGGATCAGGCTCGTATAGTTTGCAGATGGCACTTCTGTTGTTGGAATGACCTCATTGTTGTTGGCTTCAGCTCATACCATTCACCCTCCTTCATTCATGCAAAGATTGAGCAGCCTCAATGCCTGGCTCACTGTGAGGCTCATGAACTCTGACCCTTAAGCTACTATCCCTTGCAATTCCTTTTACTACAAGATAATTTTAGATGTTGATTAGCGCCTTTAGCTTATTTGATTTATGCTAACTTGGAACATTTTATTTTTCATGTATCTAACATGATACTAAAAGATCAAAATTAGAGATACAAACCAGTAGATTGAACATTTTAGTGAGGCTTTTTGTTCCTTTTTAAATGAGTAGATAATCCATGTGCTGGATATAATGGTATTTATGCAAATTATCCAGGAATACACACTTATTGGAAGCACATCTGCAGCCTTAAGGTATACAATGTAGTCGTGTTATCTCCATCTTGCAAATGAGGCAAGTACAAAGCTGAATCGGAAAGGAAAAATAACTGAATGCCCTGAAAGGACTGGGTATTCAACCAATTTATCAAAAATCTGCCTGTTTCATATGAATTTGGGTTTTACTTTATAATTTCAGAATATGTCTAAAGCTCCAAGCAAGAACTTGTTTTCCACTGAGAAACTGGTATTATTAGACTGGTAATTAAGTTGTTGTTGTTGTTATTAACAGGCAATGAAAGAGATTTCCCTCCTTTTTTCCCTTAATTTATGTTTGTTTATGTGGAAGCCGTAATTCTTTTATTCAAAATAAGACCAGTTTACTGGCCATAATAACAATTCTGAAGTTGTGAAAAGGCCTCTAGCATGTTCAAAACAAATTAAACGCTTCATATTTTCCACTTACTGAGAACCCCCAAGGCTGTGAAACAGCTTTTTCCAGAGCATAACATCAGATTTTGGCTAATGATATCATCTTTGCAGCACAAAAGCAAAGTCCCTGTGATCCCAAACTGGGTGACATCATTCAACCAAGTGGAAAATAGTTCTTCAGGAAACGCCACACTGTGACAGCAGTCCATGTAGTGCACACACACACACACACACACACACACATGAAATGGGGGATATTATATGACCTTATGTGTGTTTGTCTAACATCCAACATAAAATGTATCTGTGACCATCCTGAAAAGATGGAATAAACGAGGGGTTGTATCCAGTGAAAGGAAATACTGCCCTCACAAACTTCCCCTCCTGTGACAATAGTCCAAGACATGTGACACGACACCACACTCATCTGATAGAATATCTCTCCTCGACTCCAACCAGACACATCCTCAGTGGAAACTGTGTGTGTGTGTGTGTGTGTGTGTGTGTGTGTGTGTGTGTGTGTGTGTGTGTGTGTGTGTGTGTGTGTGTGTGTGTGTGTGTGTGTGTGTGTGTGTGTGTGTGTGTGTGTGTGTGTGTGTGTGTGTGTGTGTGTGTGGTTGTAAGCATCCGGAGGGTGAACTGATTCTGCAGAAAGTAGAGTTGTTGATGCTGAAGTAATTATTTATTAATCATTGAGTTGGGAAACACTATCCAGAGTTCACATTTTAAGGAAACTAAAGATTTACCTCAGCAGGTGGCAGAACTGCTCTGTTTACTGGTGATTAAAACTTATGATGGTCTAAATAATGAACCCTAATGTTCTTGTATCACACTAGAATAAATATAGACTTCCATAGAAAGGCATATAAGTCTATTTAGGATTAGAATAAATCAAAGTACTTTTTAACACTCCTACATTAACACATGAAGACTAGGGGTGGGAATTGAGAACCGGTTCCAACTTAGAACCAGTTCCAACTGACCAATTCCATCGGAACTGTACACCTCCAACTTGATCAATTCTTCTTAGCAATTCTCTTGTTTCCGGTTTTCCCTAAATTTGCTGCTCAGTAAACTTCCACGCCTGAAGAGGTTAAGATGCACCTCTCAGTGGTCTGACTGAGCAATAACCCGATTTCTGTCCGACAAGTGAAGGGCGAGCAGCGGAGGGGCATGACGAGGTAAGGTCCGGACAGAACCGCTGCAGCGTCTACAGACAAACTCGCAACAAACGCCGGATCCCCCGCTCTGCTTTTATTATAAATCACAGACTGCACGCTTTGAGACGACTCAGGAGGGTGAAGACGCTGCACCGGTTTGGGTCCGGAAGCAGTGCCGGGTCCGTCTGGACCTCACCTTGTCATGCCCCTTACCTGCTCACGCTGCGCCGGGCAGAAACCGTGTTATTGTTATTGTTGACCAGTGAGACCAGGGGGTAGGGGGAGGGGCATTGCGCCCCCCCAAAAAAACACAACACACACACACACCCTCACACAAATCGCACCGGTTGCTCAAGGTGCAGAGGACTGTGTTGTTTTGCCGCTTAACAACTACTAAGGGAATAGTTCAGGAATTGGATTGATAAGCAGAATCGACAATATATTGATATTGATAAAAACGTATCAATTCCCACACGTAATGAAGACTAGGGCTGGGTACCGAAACGCAGTACTTCTTTGGTACTGACCAAAAGCATTTGGTAGGTACTGGTAAAGACAAAAAACTGTACCCATTTCGGTAGTTTTACAATAAAATGTCCCTAAATGAGCCGCTCCATTTCATCCAGCTTCGCTCTGCGTTACGTGACATGTGAAGAAGAGTTTCCTCACACACACACACACAGCTCCTCCTCCCCCTCTCAACAACAGTTCTCCTACAAACTTTGCAACTTCTGGGTTTAAAATGCCAAAAAAATTTAAAGTTTGGCTGCATTTTGGAAAGGATAACAGGAACAGAGCTAAATACAACTTAATATGCAAGACAATTTGTGCCATGAAAAACAGGAATAACAGCAATTAGTCAAATCAACTCATCAGGCATGGAATTAACTTATGAGCTGCAGCTTCGTGTACAGTCCAACTGCAAAAAAAAGGATTCATTCTGACTTCTTTACTTGCACTGACTTCAACACCACTGCAAGAGGCATGTGGATTTAACCTTCGGAAGTGGAGTAAGTAACTCATTCAAAAGGCAAGTTCATTTTTATCTTTTCTCTCAAATATATATAACACTAAACACATTAGAGCCTACAGTGAAATGTATTACAGTTTAGAAATGGAAAAATAAAATCTTGGTAGTAAAAGTACAATAAACTAATTTATATCATAAAATATAATTGTATACCAAAGTAGTAAACGTAAATTAGTCAAAACAATAAATAAATTAGGTTTATTATTTTAAAACCTTTTCTGTTTTGAAGTAAAGAGGTATGTGTTACTGTAGCGAGAAAACTCACTACCAACAATTATCTGAGCATCTTAAAATTCTTCTAGTGGCAAATCTGATGTTTTGTTCTGCTCCCCAAACAGTTTTAGGGTGGATCTTTTCCTTTACAAAACTGCTTTGTTGCAATCTGAATACACAGGATGTAATGCTACATTGCTTCTTGAGTAAATGAAACTTGCAACACACTGGGATGTGTGGGTGTGACGACGCACTGTGTGCTTTATTCTGTTGATTTCTGCTCAGGCTCAGAGTTCCTATTTAGGACGAAACACTGATCTGAGGCCAGATCTGAGGAGGGTGAATGATAACCTGTGGGAGCTACAACAGATGGAGGAGCTGTACCTGCAAAGCACACACTGTAACAAACACATCGTTCCAAGACTTCAACAGGTTCTAGTTTGGGTAGAACAATTAGGTTTTAGGACAGATTTGAGATGCTGATGTAAACATGCATAAATTATAAATCTACAATAAAAATGTCAAATATATTCAAAATCCCCCTCCAAAAACACAAACTGAAACCACCTCATCTCAAATCTAAATGTTAACACTTCAAATAAAGGCATAAAGTATTAACAGTAAAATATACATTATTAATGCAGAGAGCATCACTAATGACCTGCATCAGAAATAACAGAACACCATCAAGACACTGTTTAAATCTACCGCAAGCTGATTTGTTTTGCAGATGTTTTGACCTCAATATGACTGAATAATGAAAATAGAGGGACTGTGTCATATCACATCAAATCAAAGCACATGCATTTCAATATAGTGCAACACACGATGCGTACTGTAGCTGTAATTGAGGAGAAAGGTCACACTGATTCATGCTGAACATGCTCTGAATGAACTCCCTAATGCAGATGGTCGTCTGTATCTTGACCTGGCTAGCGTTAATTTCCTTCTGCAACATGAAGGAAGTTTAAAAGCTGCTTTCATTTGACAGAATGCATCATCAGTCTCAAACACACACAAACAGTCTGTTCAGGATGGGGGGCGGTCTTCAGAAGAATAACAGATGTTGTGGAACTCTACCCATAGATCATAGTTTAGACCCTCAAATATTATTTAAAACATTTAGAAAACTTTGATACATAGAAAAATTCTGCACATAGGAGCTTTAAGGTATTTTTTCCTTTTCTTTTATGAAGGTCACACACAGCTGCAGGTCAATATGCTGACAACTTTGAATGGAAGCTGCCTTCATTTCGGGAGGTATTTGAGCTTTAAGAGGAAGAAAAGGTTCATCTAAAGGGGATTTTCACATTCTCAGAATATCCTGGTACTGAACACCACTCAATATGAAACACATTGGAACTAAAGGGCCTTTATTTTACAGTAGAGAGCCACATAGAATAGTTTAAAGGCACACTATGCCATTTTGGCTTGTATTTTAGCACCCCCTAGTGTCCATTTTAAATCACTGTCGTAAAAACGTTAGCATTGTCTTTGCTCAGAAACACCTAAATCTAACTGTTGAAACGTCTCATCAGCCTTCACTGCTTTCTACTGGAGCGGTTCATCACTCATTAAAATAAATCAGCTGTGTTCAAGCAGGGAGACATTTTTTAAAATGCAGGAATCATGAGCTAAAAAAACACTGGCGCTAGCATATCAGCTAGCCACAATGGGTTAGCCTAACTCTCGTGAGATACGTGACTTTGTGAGACTTCGGCGCACTGGACCGGAGACTCAGAAGCTGCAAACATTACATAGTTACATAGTGTGCCTTTAAATCTCTGTAATCTTTGCTTGACCCAAGCTAAATAATCCAAAGGAGAAACAATAGTAAACGAATGTATAAGGCAGAGCAGTGATGGGGTTTCAACAAAGAGGAATCATTAATAAAAAATATTTTATTTCTCATTTTCTTTCCCAAGACATCTGATTTAATTTTACAACAGATGATATGTAGCTAATGCCATGTACTCAGAAATACCATGAACTAAAAAAAGAAGCACCGTATGACAGTATGGGACACAGAAAGGGAAGGCTGACAAGTTACTGTATGTCTAAGTGGCACAAAGTGCATGAACACAGTCATGACTCATCATCAAATCAAAACAACAGCTCTGAGTGCCACCTAAACGTCAGAGCTCACAATCAGATTCATGACCCGCCTCGCAGATCCAAATACAGCTGACTGAATTATTAAACCGGTCAGTCAGGACAACAAATAAATACCAAAACATGAAGGCTGTGTAGCGCTGACACAGCACCTCGTGATGGTGGAGCTGGGGATGATGATTATCATATAATAAACAAACTGACCCAGTTAGAGACAGGAAAATATATGTGGACATATCCACAGAGACACCAGGGCTCAGCAGCTCACTGAGCTGCGTGCTGGGATTTGTCACCAGGTGAGTGATTTAACAGAACAGTGCATGTGCATGACTGTGCATGAGCACAATCAGGAACTGAGACATGGGTGTGCCCAACAGATGATGTGGTTAATGTAGGTGTTTGGACACAGAAGCAATACAGGGTGTTTCCTGGGGGCTAAAAAGAGTTCATATACAAACAGATTTCTGTTTCCTCTTTTGAAGGTAATAAATGCTTTTTCCCAGGTCTTAATTGGACAGTAAATCACATTTAATAAATTACAACAAACACGACTTTACCTATGTTGCAATAAATGTCTCAAAAGCCCAAGAAGTGGTTACACAAACAGCTGCTGCACCGACATCAAACAGCAGACATTTTGAAAAACTTTACAGGGATGTGTTCAGATAAAAACTATTACCCACATAACCCAGTATAGTATGCAACAATTGACAAATTAGTTAAACAAGCTGGTATTCACTCAAAAACGTGGTGTTCAAAGGAAAAAAAACAACAACTAGTCAGTGAGTTTAAATGTTCCAAAATAAGCCAGCTGGTGGTCAACCAACCAGAAAGATTAGGGGGTAGCAAAATGATCCACCCTCCCATCATTGTACTGACATCTACATTGTATGTTAATGGTTAGTTTAAAAATACACATTCCAAATAAGAACAATCATTACAAAGAAGTTCATTTACCAAAGTGAGTTATGACCAAGCACAAGTTCTCTAAATTTCAAAGCACACACCATGTTAGCTGAATGTCACAGCAGGACTCAATGCCTCTGATGCTTTGATGTGAGTCTATTAGAGGAAAAGAATGGTGCTGCCCAGTTGGACTTTTATAACATGATGGGGGAAAAAAGGGGGAAGAATTAGGATCAGGATCAATGCATCACCTCTTGTATCCACTTTAGGCCTTCCAGTAGCTGTGCAGATCTTGTGATCTTCACAAAGGAAACAGGTCTAGATGGACCGCCCATCTTTCCTCCTCCCAGCTAAACAATTAGCTACTTCTGAGGGATTCCAGGATGTTTCCAGGTCAGAAAGGATTTTAAAAATCCCTCCAGCAAGTTTGGGATCTGCCCTGGGGTCTCCTCCTTGTGGGACATGCCCATAAAACACTTAACATCTAATAATAAATGTAACACTGAAAAATCTGATTTTAATAAATAAAAAAATGTTTTGTTATTTCTATTTTCTCGCATATTCTTTTAATCTTGTGACCATCTCAAAAATGGTCAAGGAAAGGAATTTTGGAAAACACAAAGTACTTTATGTGTATGTATTTTTGGACGAGTGTACAAGTGGTACATGGGTTTAGTTGCCTTCATTAGCTTGATTGGCTGCGCCTGTGTAGGTTTGGGTGGAAGGTCTCCAGAGGGGCTTGTTGTAGGTGATCACCAATCTGCTTCCTGAAACCCCCCACCCCCATATTACTGAACCATTATTGTTCTAAACACAATTGCTTTGAATTTAGAGTTTGTTTTGGAACAACAAACCAGGTAACATAACAGGGAGAAGAAAACGGAATTCTGCATTTAAAAATATTTATTTATAGCATTAACGCAGTTTGAGCTTTCGATAATGTTCAAAAATGGCAGCAGCATTCCAAATCCCCACAGAGTAAGGGGACCAACACCCACAATCCATACAATCCACGCACATCCCCACAAACACATACAGGTATATGAGCCTTACATGATCATGTGATGAATGAATGTCTCACTGTATGTACAAGAAATTTCACTTAGCCAGTAAATATGTGACATGACATTTGGTTAATTGAATGGATTTGGTGACCTGGAAGATTTCCCCTCTAATTTACATATTAATATAAACCCTTGGGGCACAGAAATGGGCAGGGACTCTTTCTCATGGCTCACCAGCGTGGCGCTCAAGCAAAACACCAAGCCAATCCCATTATTCTCTGCCCAGTTAAGACTATATTACAATACGTATATAAATGATTAAACATGTGAGTCTTTATATTCAATTTATGTATTAAAATATTAAATAACTGATGGGAAAAATACTGACCTTGAACTGAAGTTATTAAAGTCAATGACTGGATAATAACAGTAACTTTAGATGAGATGCAATTAATCACAAGCACTATGGAAGATTTAAAAAGAAAAAATACAAGTATCATCTGGTGGAATCTACATTTCTGTCAGCTCGAAATTTTCCTGATGAGAAATGTTTGGCTGACAGATAATTTATGATTGATTAATAAAAATAGAAATTCCTCCCTGATTATCAACCTTAATAAACCAAAGAGAACATGTCCTAACAATAAGAGTTGAACAGAAAACGTGTCACACAAACACAAATGATTGTTAACCTCATTCAAGTGCGTGCACGTCGTCTGGGGGTTTACCATGAAGTTCAATCAATCAAATTTTATTTATAAAGCACTCTTCATGCTATTGGCAGCTCAAAGTGCTATACAGATTTAAAATTAAAATAAAACAATAATTCCATAAACAATAAAAACAGCACCCCCGTAATTGGCGGCTGCCTGCAGCTGGCCGCCAATTACGGCAGCTTTCTGCTTGATGTTGCGGCGTTCCGCGGGTTTTACAGCAGCAGACTACAAGCTGTAGAGGAGTTGGCTGGAAATTTGGTTGAGGAGAAGCTTATTCCCAGAAAATTGTTCATTAATCATTTGGCAACTTGATGGATTCAGCAAGGAGGATGTGACGTAAACAAGACAGAAGTCAGACTGTACAGAAAGACTAACAAGTCAAGGTAACACGTCCTCCACTCACCTGCAGTTCTACCACACTTTATAGAGAACCTGATTACCTAACAACTCAAATGTGACAGCATTCATATGATGCAGCTCTCTGTAAAATCCATCTTTAGAATAGAACTGAGTCAGATTGTATCTTAGGAAATGTTAGTCTGTGGAGCAATTATGCTGCTACAGCCCCATCTAGTGGACAACTTTTGTTTTTGAGCATACGGGTAGTAATTGTCTATTAATTATTATCGAGGTGACCTGCTCAATAAATCGTGATATTGATTTGAGTTCATATCGCTCAGCCCTATAACCACTGCTTTACTGCAGAGATACCATCAGGGAGCAGGTGTTGAACAATGCTGCTATAAGGTATTAAAAAAAGGTAAATCTGAAGGTCATCTGCGTAAAAGTGGAAGAACAGGTGATGCCGAGTTAAAATTAGGGCTGGGTACCGAAACACGGCACTTCTGTGGTACTGACCGAAAGTATTCGGAAGGTACTTGAAACGAAATAAATGGTACAGATTTCGGTACTTTTACAAGAAAATGTCCCTGTAAATGAGCTGCTCCATTTCATCCAGCTCTGCCCCACGTTACGTGACGCGCAGAGAAGAAGAGCTTACACACACACACACACACACACACACACACACACACAGCAGCCCCTCCTTTCCCTTTCAAAAACAGTTCTGCATGGTAACTTAAGTGACTTCCAGGTTGAAAATGCTGAAAAAAATCTAAAGTTTCTCTGCATTTTGGAAAGGTAAATGGGAACAGAGCAAAATGCAACATATGCAATAAGATTTGTGCCACAAAAAAAGGAATACCAGCAATTAGTCAAAGCAACTCATCGCACATGGAATTAACTTAGGAGCTGCAGCCTGTACAGGCCGACTGCAAAAAAAACAAAAAAAAAACAGGTAAGCAATAAATAATAATAATAAAAGCATAAATATGCCATGAAACAATGTCATTTTAATACACTCATCTTCCAACAACTAGCTCAATTTAAATTGGCTAAAGAAACTCAACAAACCCCCTCAACTCGTACACAATTATCCCAGAAGTTGGCTCACGTCAGAATGTGCACAGAGCCGATTTATTACAGCAAAGGACCCTGACCACCACTGTCTGATGGAAGCTCCACAGAAAAGATTTGATTTACCTTATATCACACCAAAAACCAAAAGGCACTGGTACTAGATGGGGTTAGAGTCACTGCAGATCCCCTATAGCTCCAGTACTAGCTGGTCTCTCTTGTAAACAAGTCTCTTGCTACTATCGTTATGCATCATGGCAAGTGGCCAAAAAGTCAACAACTTGCATCAAAAATACTCCCAAGTAGCACAGCATCCAAACTCAGCTCAAAAAGCAACACATTCAATCCAAAAAATTAAGAAAAATTCTCTAAGAGATAATCATTTGAAACAAAAACCGAGCTACTGAATCAAGCTGCCACCCTACATGGTGCTGCTCTAAAATAACAAAATGGAGAAAAGATGCTTCATGGAAATCTGCTGCTACCCTGAAGTTTGTAAATTATTACTTGAATCATTTATTAATTTCAAACAGCTAATTTTAATGTACTTAGATGTCGGTGAAAAGCACATCAAGATATTTGCTGTTGGAGCTTCTACAGGGTTGTTTTTAGCTGTTCGCTGTTTAACAAGGTGACGACCGAGGAGGATCAAAAGAGCTGCTGTCTGTCTCAAAGCACATTAGGCCAAAAAACTGGCACCTCTCCTTCTGAAGTGGTCAGAGGTCGACCTCGTTGCCCTGGTTACCCCACTCCAATTTCTATGCCAAAGCCTTTTTAGCTGCAGAGGAAGATCCAGTGCTAGACAGAAAAAAGACTATCAGAAACCAATTCTACGTTTATACTTTTTACCTCATGAACACAGACCTGAGTAGATGCATACTTTCAGTAAATCATCCACCAAATGATAAGGTTATTCCAACTCCACCCAGCTAGGACCTCTGGCTTGGCAACCAAACAACTGAGGAATCTAAACACTCAGCCCACATACAAATCAGGAGGCATGAGTCGCAGGACCCCGACTGTGGCTGAAATAACAGCTCGACACAAGAGACTTCTCAGCCGTGTTTCACTCTCTTAACCAAATCTACAGAGCTGCACAATATATTGAAAATGTATCATTGTTGCAATGTCAACATTACAGGCATCTGTAGTTTGTTATAGTACTTTGCAAACTGCTACATATTTGGCAATCAGATGGACTCTATACCGCCCCAATGATACTGACTGAGATGCTAACATATATGAAGAGTGTTGATGACCAAACAGAAAGAGAGGAGTGAGAAAAGTGTGGGTTTAACTCCATACTGTCATTGCATTATTCAGTAATATATTTTTCTAACATTGTGCAGCACTAAAATTAATGTGCACACTCAGTGCTGTCAGATCAAATCTTCAAAATGTGCCAAGTTAATAAACAGCCCAATCTAAGGCAAGAACATCTAAGGTATTTTTTTAAATCCACTTGTTTTGAAACTCTGATTTCCCCCAACAAAAGAAAAACAGAGTCCAAGCCTTCATCAAATTACAGTGCACAGGGAGAGCAAAGCCACATGTTTCTGATAAGTCCTCCAACAGAGCAGGGTGAGGTAATGATGAAGTCATCTGTGTCCTCTGGACAGGTTTAAATTCACTCGGCTGGGCGTATTTTAAAAAGCTTCAGGCTCAGAAACACACATGTGATTTTTTGTTAAATTCTAAAAAAAAAAAAAAGCTTTTTAAAAAGGCAGAGAAGCTTTGGTTTATTATGGCATATGTCTGTCTATCCATGGTGACTGGATAAAAGATGTTCATCAAACTGTAGAGGATGGGTCAGATCAGCTAATTAAAGCCAGTTGGCAACATGATGCTGAATACATCTGGAGAAAACACAGGCTGTTTCCAGTCAACTGAGAGAAAAACAGAGTCTGGAATCTGAAATAGGGTGGTGTGTCTGAAACGTGACGTAAGAACATAGAGCTGTATGTGGGAGTGGTTATGGTGTGTTTGATTTAATTCCTTCTTTTTTTGTTTACATGTACAAAAATATCCAGATAACTCCAGAATAAAAGACTTCTGTAGCTTAAACCCTGAAAAGTTTGATCCCTTCATAACTGTGGTTTTACAAGTTTCAAATGAGTCAAGAGGCCTCATTTGACATGAACATAATAAAACTGGATCTAATAGCATAAATCTGTGTGAAAGAACTGTTTAATTATCTCACTGCACAACCTCATCGTCTCCCTGGAGACTCAAAAGATGAGATTTAAGAGGAAGTTACAAGACACTTAAAAAAAACTGGAGAAAATGGGATTTGCATCAAATAGGAAGTGCAGGGGGGAAGTAAAAGCAAATGTTTTTCCATTTTCTATCTCCTTCAATGTCGGCTCTAGGTTAAATCTGACTTATAGAAACTCCCTGAAGGACAGTGAAGAAGGGTTCTGTCTGGGAGAATCGAAGAACCAGGAGTGACCCGTTTAAGATTTCATGTCCATATGGTAAACATCTTTTTTCAAAGAGAGCAGCATAACGCAATAAAAGAACCAAGAAAACTAATATGACAAACTTAGCTATGTCAGAGTGATCTTTTTCTTAGCGTAGAGATCCAAGCTTTGGTTTGGAACTGGATATCCTCTGAGAGCCATTACTGATTGAGAAATATCTAATAACCCAAAGCACAGAAGACTTGGGACATGGGACTGAGTGAGAAAAGTAGGAATGGACTGGATTCATACCAGACTTCTGATCATGGCAAAAGGAAAAGAGAAGATTGTGCTCTGATTTTTGAATTTTTTTTTTTTTTTTTTTTTTTTTTGAGTCTACACTGCAGGAACTATAGACAACCATTTTTTTTCTAACTATATTCCTTTACTCATTCCTTGGTCTCTGTGCTCAGAACTATCTGTCACTTCTTAATGCCAGCTTTAAAATATTATCAGTACAAAAATAGACCTCATAAAGGCAAATCCAATGCGTTTTTACCCCCACAATCCAGGTTTATGCTGTCCAACACTTGTTTTAAAATTCAATGCAACATGCTGTTTCTTTAAACTTCTTTTAACCAATGATCAAGTTGCTTGAAATCTCTTCTTTTTCTAATAGTATGCTATCACATTACGTGTGTGTGAATTTTTCAGGTACATGAGACACATTTCATAACTGTAAGGGTCCTTAACCTCCTTTAGGCAGCTGCAAAACAAAGTAAGTCTCAAGTGTCGAGCAACCATTCAGTATATTCGTAGAGGCTATAAATAGCCTCATGAAGCAACTTTTAAAGAGATATTCCACCTAGCGTACATTACTGAACGACTTGTGTTACAAAAATAGTAGCTGTTATTGATCATAGTTTACTATAAATGGTTATAAAGGCATAATACAGATTAATTTCTGTGACAGCCTGAGTACGTTTATATTTATTTGCGACTACAACTGCCTTCAGACTGCAGGTAGGCTAAGTGTAGCAACAAACATAACTTTTCAAAGTATATTCTGCTACATATATTTTACCAAAATGAAATAGGTACCTTGTCAGAAGGGGCCTGGTTTGTCTCAGCCAGTAAACACACGCCGGCGCCGCTCAGCCCTCGGACCTTTACTCATTTGTTTTTTATTCGAATTCAATGGTTCCGCTGAAACTCGGCGTGTCGGACAACTTTCACTGATCTTTACACAACATGATACAGTCAGGCAGCTGCTTGCAGCGGGTTAGAAGCTCGTGCAGCTTGCATACATGCTATACAGATCTAATATTCCGACCAAAGCGGAAACACAGGCTCACTATGTGGCAGGAAGCCGACTTTTATTCACCGACAATAACCGCGCAGTTTTTCGCAAATCCCTCGCCTAAAACGGAGTACACGTGATTCAGGAGGACTGTCTTGGTGAATTATTTAGGTTTGTCCTGATTCAGAGACAGAAAATAAAAGACCTCGTTTCGAGTGTGAGCCTTCATGGAGCGCTTTATATCTGATCAACATTACTTAGATGAAAAGGACAATATGGTTTTAGAAATACGATACATATAAACAATTTAAAAAGCTCATTTAATTACCAAAATACACTTTGTGTATGTCATCGATATTAACAGCAAACCACTGGTCCAAATAATATTAAATATAAGTGTTTTTTAGTATTAAAAATGTAATTGTCAGTCTTTCGTATTTTCTCCATGGAAATGGCTAATGTCGATAAATACCGTGATGCATTACCGCCATCTAGTGGCCAATAACTTGTAACTTGCATTTTTAATGATAAAGGACTAATTATACTAGATTAGGTGAACAGTTTGGCTTCCTAAAATATTGTTTCAGTTAACTAGAATTAGCATTTTACCTTTACTTCATAAATAAATGTTAAAACATTAAAATGAAAAAGGTTGCATTGGAAGCAGCTGCTAAAATTAGTTTATTGCTTATTGATGATATTCATTTTAAGATGTTTATTAGCTGCGTTTGTGTAATTCTACCAGTGACTTTTGGGATCACATGTCCCAGGCAGCCATTAAGTCAAGATTGCATTATTTTATTATTTTTACATGGGCTGCATCTTTTGACTTCAACCAGACTTTGTTAATTATTTAAAAAATAATTTATAGGGGGATGAATAAATCACTCTTGAAAAAATGGGCAGCAATGGGCTCATCTGATCGCAGAACCTTATTGTATACTTCTATAGAAAACCTCTTCGCTTCTATAAAAAACTGCAAATTACCATTTACTTTTATGCAATAAAATTCTCAACCAACTGATGTCATTTATTATAATATATATGCATTTATTTATTTTTGAACGTAGCACACTGCCAAAGATCAAAGGACCATACTGTTCCTGTCCTGTCCTTTGGGAACCCCCATATCATTGTGTGATGATATCAAAGCCTATTTAACCTGCAAGAATCTCTTTTTTCAATGTACATAAAATAAAATACAAACACCAAAATAAATACAAAACCAAAAAATTACAAAAACCCAATAAATACATAAATACATTTTACAAAAATAATACAAAAACCAAAATAATTACAAAAACAAAATACAAATAATACAAAACCACACCGGCCGGCTGTCACTCGATTGGCTTCCGAATCCAACCTGTCTTTTTGTTAACTAATGCTCGGCTTGTGATGAAAATACACAGAGAATGTACACAGAAAAAGATTTTTTTATTCTTAATTTCCCTGAATATGTTAACAGATATTTGCCAAAAGTGAAGACAGATCGGTTATTTTCCTGTTTCGTGACAAAGATGCAGGAAAAAGGCACAAGATGAAGATTGACAAAATGTGAAATTGCTGTAAAAGCTAAAATCCTATTTAAATAAATAGGTAAAATATATATTTTGGATTAATATTATTGTCTAAATTTGGCCAAAATATTTAAATGAGTTTGAGCTCATTCCTTACTATTGAACCAGCTGGTTTAGGAGGCATCAGTTTCAGTGAGAAAGTTCAGAGAGGAGATGAAGATTCACAGGGAAGCAATGAAATAAATATAAGTGTAAGTTATTACAAGTTACAGTTTATGAAAGCAGTCAGTTAAAGCAGGTTGAATATTTTTTAACCAAAGAATGCTCAGCTAATACTTCATTTAACATGAAGCACTTTTCTGATATCCTATAACAGAGAGCATTCGCTGGCCACAGCTTACATGCGACGGTGATGAGGAAGAGGACATTCTGATGGAGAACATCAGTACAGCCACTGGGTTTCTGAGGAACTTCATAAAGGAAGGTAATGCCTCCTCATTCTTCATGCAATGCATCTTGATGTTTGTGTGCTAGGAGTGATAATAATGGAGAAAATTCGAATTCTGATGCAAAATTTGGGTAAAAATTGCAAACCTACAAGCTCACATACTTTTAATGCTCTCTTCTGTAGCATCAGCGGTACTCTGTTGACCTCATGAGGTTCTGGGTTGGTTGGGTGGGAGCAGCAGATGAGTTGCCTCTACGTCAAGGTCGTACGCTCAACTTACCCAGTCGCTCACACCTGCTTGTACACGTTGGAGCTTCCTGGACACTACCAGACCTACACAACATTCCACCAGGATTTGATGATGGCCCTTAATTCCCTCAGCTCTGGCTTTGGGAGGGTGTAATGCAAATGCAACCCAGGGTGTTGAAATCTGACACTTAAGAGATGAAAAGTTGTTACTGTAATTGATGGAGGGCCTTCAGTTCTTGCTTTGTTTAGTTGGTGAGGTTTTGCATTTGTCACTTTAAAAAACGTTTTTTGTTTTCTGTTGAACTGCCATTGTTAAGGCACTTTTAAACTGGGGTAACCTAATGTTTTGAAGCAGGTACTGTTAAAATGTTTTGTTTTGTTTTGTTTTTTACACTGCAGTAGATGGATTGTCATGTTATTTTATATAAGTGGATGGACAGAAGTATAGTACAGATTTTCAAGCATAATGGAGACGATCGCAGGGTAACAGAGTGCACACAGTACCCCTGCACTGTTGAGTGAAACTTATGAAACATCAGACAAAATTCAAAGAGCATGAAAGCAGAAGTGGAGTATCCTGATATGAAGCAGGTGTTTCACCTGGAAATGTATTTTTACTAGAGCTGGATACACAGGAAGATGTCTAATATTAAACGAACACTAGCAATGACGAATATAGAGCATTTATATTTTATAGACGTTTAGTAAGTGGACACTGAGCAAATCAATTCATGGTCTAAAATCAATTAGGGTGACAAAAGTATTTAGGGGAATACACAACTATGGCTGGATGTAGAAATAGATTTTGGTATTTAAGTCTGTCCTTTAGCATAATTACTTATTCACAATGACAAAGTCCTTGAATACTAATATACAGTATTGACCTTTCCTCCTCCACTTTAACTTCCTTCCTCCCTTCTGTCTCTCTCCTTCCTTCCTCATGTAATTATGTTTCCTCCAGTAAGTTCTCAATATACTGGACAGTGTGAAGATATATGTCCACTCCAAAACAGTCTGATTGTTGCAATGGAGTAATGTTGTCTTGCAGTTCCAACATTTCAGATCTGAAAGAGGACTGTCCAGTACAGGGACATTGATCCCAGGATGAGGCTCAATCATGAATCCACTCTCCTCCCATTCAATCTCTGGTATCGGTGTACCCTGGAAAAAAAGTGTATATGAATATTGTGCATATTGAATCTCAGACACATTTAAAACAAGCACTATGACCTTCTAATTCTACTGTCCTAGGTAGAATTGCTAGGTTGCTAGACAGCAACCTTGCATCCTTGGAGATGCAAGGTTGCTGTCTAGCAGAACCTTGCATCTCCATAATAAAATTAGTAAATTAATGGTCTACTTTACCTTAAAACAGTAGTGAGAATAGCACATCTGCAAGCTCAAAATGCATTGCATCGCACTGCATTTTAAACTTGCAGATGTGATATTCTCAATACTTTCTTTTAAAAATGACTAAAGGAACTGTAGTTCAATGGATTCAACCTGACAGCGATGTAGTACCGGTACTTGTGAAATAAAGAGTGAATTATTTTCTATAAATAAAAAGTAATTTTGGAGAACGTAATGTAGTCATTGTAATGTCATGACACTTTTCTTCATAACAGTATTTCTGGTAGTGTCCACTTCAGTAGAGGTGCACACAAACAGTAGAACTGTAAAGTGAGATTTAAAAAAAAACTCTTTTGGCTTGCATTTGAGAAGCAGAGTGCAGAGGGAGATTATTAAAGTGTTGAACATTTGGTTTTTGGTTAAGGATCAACAAGACATCAGACATTTTAACAGAGCATATACCCCTGGATCAGAAACAGGATTCTGAGCCAGGCCCAGATGCCACAGCTGATTTGGTGTCATGTTTTCCTCTGTCCTGATTGGATGGTCGTCCCACGCATCCCTAAAGACATCCAGGCTGGCCTGGATGCAAGGCAGGAACACGTAGTGGCAGCAGAATAGCTGCAGGATGTCACTGATGTCGAGCAAGTCTTGGTCCTCAAGAAAGTGCAGGATGTTGTAATATAAACCGGTAACACTCATGAAGACATAGAGGAGCTCGATCCTGGATTTGGAAGGGGACAAAATAAAATAAAATGTATAATATATATAGTAGGAATGCTCCGATTGATCGGCCACCGATCAAAATTGGCCAATATTTGTGAAAAAACCGTGATCGGTAAATTCCGATATTCTCCTTTCCATGCCGATCAGCCGATATATGTGTATATATATATATATATATACTGTATATGTGTATATATATAAATAATATATTTCTATATGGATGGATGGATGTCTAAATTGTGCCTTCAAGTTTTTGTATTTTTTTTTTATCTTGGAAAAAGTCAGTAAAAACATGTTTTTGTATGGTTCATTTTCTACAGATCAAAAAGCCATTAGCCCTCATCATTACTACAATGTGAAATTTACAGTCAATCAATGTGATCGGTATCGATGATCGGCAGCAGAAACCGTGATCGGAGCATCCCTAATATATAGTGCTTGTATGTACATATTAAAGCTTCCAAATTAGGTTAAACTCCCCGTTGGTTGTGTACACTTTTTCCCGCAATGAAGCTGTTGGTGTCAGTTCCACGAACTGAACATTAATTCTGCTACACCTACATTTTCTCCACGGTGATCTCCTCTCACCCTGAAAATAACATGAAAACCATGCCTCAAACATTTTGAATGCACATACAAAACGATCTACATCTGTTTAACACTTTTACTGATATTTCTTTATGCACCTTGCCGATAAGTGAGTAAACAATGTTGCTTTATTAACCCTTTGCTGGGGACATTTTTGTGGAAAGAGGGAAATGTTCACAAGTTTTTTGGCCATAACTTTCACTATATGATGTCAAATGGCATGGTTTTTAGCTAGGATGCTTACATTTATGTAAATACCGGTATCTCTGGTCAATAACGCACTGTAGGCAAAAAGAGAGTTTTAAAAGGGTACCAGAGGGTTAAGTTATACAGTAGTATGATGGGAATAACATGAATACCTCAGAAGCAGAAGAAGGCCACGTGTAACAAGCACAAATAATAGTCTCAACTGACACATTTCTATAGGGACCAAAACAATATATTCCCAAATGACAGGTAACAGTAATATAACAACATGCTAAATAATTCAATAAGTTCAGAGCTGATAAACTGTATTGCCAGTGTGGAATAAAGTTTTAAGTTAAATCTCACAGGAATGATAGATGTATACTTTATTGAAAACCAATGCACTATACATTTTTTTCATCCTGCTCCTGCCAGCTTGCTCTGAATTTCTGACCATGTGTGTTACAACATCCCCTGTGGTGTGCCTTGTGATTTTTTTTAAATGATAAAGTGTACCTTGGCTAAAAAAAATGTTGAAAAACACTGCTTTTAATATTGTGATCAAAAACATTGAATTTATATTCTGCGGCTGCTCTGTAAATAGTTTTCAAATAAACAATATTTAATAGCAACTTCTTTTTTCTTTTTTTTTTTTTTAATAGCCACTTCTGACCACTCCATATCCAGACTTTAAAAAAGTACATATGTAAGCCACACCCACTTCCTGTTTATGTCCCACCCACTTCCTGTTCAAGCCCCGCCCGCTCCGAGTACAGATAATTTAGATGGTTGAACAGATGGTGCTGTACTCGCTCATCCCTACAAAATATATTCAAATCAAGAGTTTTAGCTTCAAAAATATGCATTTGTTTTAGC
>SSNR01000033.1:1350648-1374173 GCA_006937965.1 Callopanchax toddi | reverse complement strand
CCGGGGTTTTTCGTCTCCAAACAGAAGTCACCGTACCGGTAAGGAAGCCGTCCCGTTGTTGACTCAGTGTCCTGACAGACTGGCGATTGGCATTCATAAACATAATAATTTAGCATTTTTTATTAAAATGAATACACACCGACTCGATTAAAGAGCGCTCTAACCTAAAACTAACAACTCATCGCCGACAGCGAGCAGGCAGCTGGCAGACTAGAGCGGTGCCAGTCTGAGATGTTAAAGTAGTTTAGCTTTAAAAAATCTAACACAATGATTAAAACAAGCATCTGTTACACAAACTCCACACAACAAAGGGCTCAAATGATCATATTTATGGGATTATTGATCGTACAGAGTGTTAAATTATCCTACAAATACTTTATTTATCTACATCTGACAACACTGTAAGCAGCGCCACCTAGCTAGGAGCTCCCTTAGCTGACGTCACAGGTCCACATATGAAAAAAAAAGCGTTTTTAGAAGCTTTGCAAAAAGGGGCACTTTGGACTAGAAAAATGGTTTTAAAAAATGTATTGTAAAACAAAATACCCTCAATAAACATTTCAAATAGTATTTTTGGACAGAGTTTTATCAGAATAATAAAAAAAAAAGAACTTAATATATGCTCTTTAACCTTTAGTAACATTTGTACAATTCTCTCATGTTTTTTTTCC
Organism: Callopanchax toddi; assembly: GCA_006937965.1. Lineage (NCBI taxonomy): Eukaryota > Metazoa > Chordata > Actinopteri > Cyprinodontiformes > Nothobranchiidae > Callopanchax > Callopanchax toddi. The sequence goes on along the minus strand of SSNR01000033.1, from coordinate 1,373,502 downwards.
AATATAATTATTTATTGCATGTACACAACCTTTGAATAATTTTAACAATAACAATTTTGAACTTTGTCATTTGAGGGAGAAAGAGGAGCGCTTGTTTTCATGCATATTATGTCCCAGATCAAATGTGATACAATCATCAGCTTCCTTTTTTAAGAATTGTTGTCATTTAGGAATGAGATTGCATGTATGTCTGAATTGAGATCACGATTTTTTAACAATTAATTGTGCAGCCCTACAATCAGGAGTCATTTTTCCTGCTTGAGCCTACCAAAGGCTTTCTTGGATTCAGCATGTTTGATTGACACATCCATTGTCAAATAACAACATTAAATAGATGAATCTTGACTGAAAATCCACTGGGTTACAGAAGGTTTAAAAACATTTTTCTAATCCTGATTTCTCTCAGATAATATGCTTATTTACATATTTAATTGGTTTCAGGTCATTTCAGGTGTTTTTTATGTTTTATTTTGTGTTAACTGAGACGTGTAATCACCCTGGTGTCAGATAGCAGTTTATTATAACACCTGTCATGCTTTTGTATTTTAACTATGCAGCTATTTAGTATTTATTTACCTTCACAAAGTGAGAGTGATCCTGTGTACTTTGACCCATACATACAGTGTGTGTTTGTCACTGACAGTGTGTCTTATTAAAACTATTCCTATACTTTTAATATATATCTAACCATTCTGAGCTGAGTATTAGTTTTTTTTTTCTGGCAGTAAACGTACCCACACAAACTAATAATAGTAGACTGGTAGAAGTTTTTAAAGTAGTAGCCTGTAGTAAATGTAAATCTATTCATTTTTGGGGTATTAATCAATAAAAAAAGAAGAAAAATGAAAGCCCAAAATCACATAACCCAAAGATGTTTCTTTATGCTCAACCTTTATCCACTAAAACCCCTAAATTAAAATGCATGACTCTGAAACTTGATTCTTGTATTTTTGGTTTCTAAATATTGTGCATTTTTGAAGGCCATGTTATCAGCTGGTACACTTTGATATGAGACGTTTTCTTCGTTTCACCAACATCAGGGTTGTCATGTCGCTCAGTTTCAGGCCCATATCCTGCCTTGACATCTGACCTATTTTCTCCTCTACTTTCATGTTTCTTTCCTGAATTTTCAGATCATTGTACTCGACCTGGAGTTTTGTTTCACAGTTTGGTCTTTTATATTCTTTGTTTAGCCTCTCTGTTGGTGACAGAGACTCCGCCTCCCACCTGTTTTCACAGCCCACCTTTGCTCCGGCTCTTTTCAGGAGTTTGAATTTGACTCCACTCTTCAACACGAGGCTGCTGAAAACTACGTACTACGGTGGCCCCTAGAGACAAAACACATGCAAAAACAGAAAACACATGCAAATAAGAAAACATGCAAAACCCAAAGCATGCAAAAAGCAGAAACACATGCAAATCAGAAAGCATTTAAAAACAGAAAACACATGCAAACCAGAAAGCATGCAAAAACAGAAAACACATGCAAATCAGAAAGCATGCAAAAACAGAAAACACATGCAAATCAGAAAGCATGCAAAAACACAAAACACATGCAAACCAGAAAGCATGCAAAAACAGAAAACACATGCAAACCAGAAAGCATGCAAAAACCCAAAACACATGCAAACCAGAAAGCATGCAAAAACAGAAAACACATGCAAACCAGAAAGCATGCAAAAACAGAAAACACATGCAAACCAGAAAGCATGCAAAAACNNNATTACTATTTCAGTAGCATTATTTCCATCCATCCATCCATTTTCTGTAGCCGCTTATTCCTCCACAGAGGGTCGCGGTGCAGCTGGTGCCTATCTCCAGCGGTCAAGGGGCGAGAGGCGGGGGACACCCTGGACAGGTCGCCAGTCCATCGCAGGGCCACACAGAGACGAACGAGACAAACAACCACACACCCACTCACACCTAAGGACAATTTACCAGCCCAATTAGCCTGACAGTCATGTCTTTGGACTGTGGGAGGAAACCGGAGTACCCGGAGGAAACCCACGCACGCATGGGGAGAACATGCAAACTCCACGCAGAGAGGCCGCAGAGCCGGGATGCGAACCCACGACCTCCTTGCTGCGAGGCAACAGTGCTAACCAACTGCGCCACCATGCAGCCGTAGCATTATTTCATTACTTTTAAATATTATTGCATGTTTGTTAATCTTTTCATCCTCCACTGATGTCACGGTTTGGAGAACCTGTTTAAAAGCTGCAGATCGCTTGGTTTCATTTACTTGATTGATCTAACACCGGGCCCATTTAGCACATAAATCCATAGGATTAGACTCTAAATTAGTCGATCAGTCAGTCATCATATAAACATTTCAAAAAACTCTCCATTCGGAGTCGAGCACTGCGCAGCATCAGGTGAGGTGCAGCTCTGTGCAGATCAGGTCTGACACCTGATGCGCTCTGGCGGACCAGTTCCTGTGGTCTGCTGCAGAGCGCAGGACGTGTGGATCACAGGTCTGCGCTCTGCAGAACCTCAGTCTGCTGGGCTACAGTGGTGGAGATGCAGCGCTATTTCTGCATCCTTGGTTCCAATTATTAGTGGGGACAATTAAGTGATTGCCAATGATGGTCTGATGGACGGGATGGCGCGCGCGCGCACACCTGTCAGAATGACCGGTGCCCATCAAATACGGAAAATTTCCAGTTAACGCGACCTCTGCTGGAAATAGACATGTACTTAAAGTAACTGGTGCGAATGAAGCAGTCCGTTTTGATTGTGACGTCCTTCTCATAGACAGAACAAACAACAGTTCACAGTATTTCCTTTGCAATATAACTTTAACACTACATCAAATGATTTTTGTGCTGTTTACTTTCAGTTGGAGGTGGTGTGGTGGCTGTGTCTCTGGTTTGTGCTGTTGGGGGTTGTAGGTTCAAATCCAGCTCCTGTTGAGTTGATAAATAAATTTTTTTTACCTGTTGACTTTTGAAAGCCTATAAGGTTGTTACATAACTATTATTCAAAACTACACAGAGACTACATACATTAAAAAGGTTTAAGTCTTCTTTTATTAAGCAGTATCAAAATGTTTCACGACTGAGCCAAATGTCCTCTTTTTCAAAAATCTAATTATGGTCATCCTACACTCTGTACCTTTGTCTTCTTCTATTTTATTTGACATTTTGACAAATTAAGAGCTCTATTTTAGCCAGTTGTGTCAGCCAGAGTGGTCAACTCCAAATTTTAAAGTACCGGTACCTTCCTGTTTATCTTGCAAATCGAGCTCTGCACTGCCCCCTAGTGTCCTGGAGCACTTCCGTTGTGTTTTGTGTTTTTGCATGCTTTCTGGTTTGCATGTGTTTTCAGTTTTTGCATGCTTTCTGGTTTGCATGTGTTTTTAGTTTTTGCATGCTTTCTGGTTTGCATGTGTTTTTAGTTTTTGCATGCTTTCTGGTTTGCATGTGTTTTGTGTTTTTGCATGCTTTCTGGTTTGCATGTGTTTTCTGTTTTTGCATGCTTTCTGGTTTGCATGTGTTTTTAGTTTTTGCATGCTTTCTGGTTTGCATGTGTTTTCTGTTTTTGCATGCTTTCTGGTTTGCATGTGTTTTCAGTTTTGGAATGCTTTTTGTTTTGCATGTGCTTTGGGTTTTGCATGTTTTCTGATTTACATGTGTTTTGGGTTTTTGCATGTGTTTTTGTTATTTTGCATGTGTTTTCTGTTTTGCATGTGTTTTGTCTCTAGGGGCCACCGTAGGTACACAGCTGAAGGATGGGGAGGTGCTGGGTTTAGCGAGACAGACCTGCATCTCCAGCCTGCCTGTTCTGATGCATTCTGGGATTTGTAGTTTGAAGGCTCAAGTGTATAAATCTGATTTTCTTCATGTCCTTATTCAGACATATGAAAAATGTTTGATTTTATTTTTATTTTTACTGCAGTCCTCCTCAGAAGCGTCAGGTATCAGTCAAAGAATGTCAAGGCAAAACAAAAAAAAAAACAACTTTGTTTTATCTGAAATAAAAAAAACCTGAAGATAATCATATTTGGAAAGAAAGAATAACTTATATTGTCTTGCGAGTCAGATAAAACTATCATGGGCTGATTGTGGCCTTGAGTTTGACATGACTGACCAACACTTCCTATTTGTGAGGCTTTAAATGATTCTTTTTGAAGTGAAGATGTCAGACTGTCCCTTCCTCCATATCATATATTTATACGTATATATATATCATATATCTATCCTCCACATCCGTATGTTGAGCAGCAGTGATCAAATCAACCCTGTGTTTGCTGACTCTTTAAGTTCATGTATGTTATCACTGCCCCATTTTGCTTCTGTATCACAGGATTCCCAATGAAAGGTTTTTATTTTGTGCATAAAACACAACCACGGATTGACATCTCTGGCTCTGGGGAGACGTCCAAGTGGAGGAGTACTCAGGTTCATAAGTGAGTGGAGGATGGAACAGAAGGTCAACAAGCAGTGATGTGGATGCTGAAATGGTCTGCAGTGGTGAAGAAGTTGTTGAGACAGGAAGCAAAGCTCTTGAGTTCCAAACCTCACTCTTGGCCAGGAGCTTTAAGTAAGTAGAAAGAACAACTACGGCTGAAATGAGTGTCCTCAGCTGGCTGGCTGATCTAAGCCTTAGAGAGAGGATGAGGAGCTCAGACATCCAGGAAGGACTCAGAGTAGATCTTCAACATAGATAGAAAGGTGGTCCAGGCATGTAGTCAAGATGCCTCCTGACTCCTCACAGCGGAGATGTTTTCTTCAGGCTGAAATGAGAACTCTAGGCTGACTCAGGACACTGGAGAGATTATTGGTCTGGAAACAATCCCACTGGAGGAGCTGGTGGAGGTGGCGCTCGCTGGGGAGAACAGTCTGGGCTTCTCTGCTAGAACTGATGCTCCAACATCCTGGATGACGAGTATGAGTCCGATTAAAGCTCTCCTTTTGCATTTACAATCATTTTTACACAACTGAGCACAAAGATCGTAGTAGGGCCGTAACATCTCCACACTCTGTACTAAGGTGAAACTGTTATCTTTTGCAGGTGCTGCAAAACTTAGGGGTGCAGGGATAAAAGTACTCCCTACTCATCTGCTACACATCAAATAAATAATTACAGCTAAACAAATAAAGATGAATATTTAAGCATGCAGCAGATAAAGAAACTTGAGGTGTATTGTTTTTTTTATTGAGGATAATGTGTCATGAGCAGGGAGCCGGACCCGATGGTGCAGAGAAGCAGGAGACGGAGGTAAAAATCCAAAAATGATGAGTTTATTGTAAAAAGAAAGGATGAGCTACAAAAACATGAACCAGACTATGACTTGACTACAAAACAGACTTTAGCAAAACAGAACAGACTAGGGAGAACAGACCAGGACTGAACAGAACAGATGAACCAACAGGGAGACATGGCGCAGAAGGGCTTAAATACACAAGGAGGTAATCAGGATAACGAGGGGCAGGTGAGAACAATTAACAGGTGAGGGAGGGGTGAGAGCAGGAGCATGGAAAACACAGGGGAAACTAAACTGACACGAAAGACTAAACTGAAAAAACAAAAGCACCAGAAGACTAACTATAACTAAACAGACTGGAAATTATGACATAATGTTTCACATTTTTACTCAAAGGAAGTGGAACTTATAGTGAAACTCGCCACATGTGGGGGAGCTTCTCTTGTTTCTTCAAATTCTAGGTTACATTTGTATTTCTAGTTTCTACTGATGCTGATGACTGAGCATGGACAAAGAGAGAATCAGTGGGTGTCCTGAAGTGTCTGGTAGCAGGACGTTAAAGATTCCCTCCGGCCACGGTGGATGGATGGGATCCTACAGAGCTGAGTTCTTCCAGGGCAGTTTCTCCAGGGATGAAGGATTCCGGGAGGATGGGAACAGGATTGTCATTATGTGGGGATGGATTTGGTCTGTGCAGTGGACCAGTAGAAAAGTCAACAACAGAGACATCTTCTCTTCATGGCAAAACCAACAAATGTAAATCTCTTCATAAAGTTTCCACCAAAAAATGTCATCGGTAATAAAAACAAAAGTTCAAAAGCGTTCCAGTGCAGCTGTGTGATCCACTGCAGATGAGTCAGCCTGATATTCCTCTTCCCGGTTCCTTCCTCCCAAGACAGCTAAGATATTCTGTTAGGAAGGAGAACTGGATACATGTGTGATTCAAAAGGGGAGCATGAAGTGAGTCAGCGCCATTCAAGATGAACACCAATCAACATCAGCAAACACAGAAAATGTCTGTTAACTCTGTCGGTTTTACACATGTTGAGCTAAAGTTTAGCTGAGGATCATTAACAACACACACTCAGAGCGCTAACATGTCAAGTGAGATCTTGTTTTTCACCAAAACCTCTATAACTTCTAACTCTAACCTATTTCTCAACATGAGATGATCTTAGCTAAAACTCTAGCAGGAAAGCTCTGGAATGTTATGGTTAATTGTTCCAGTTAGAAAGTGATTTATCAGCTTTAAATGGATCCAAATCAGAACTTAATTTAAAGACATTTGACTTCCACGTGAGAATATTAGCATTTATTCAAATGATTTAAACAATCATAATAGAAAAATAGAAACTTTTAAAAAACCCATAGTGTTAATACCGTAATAAGAACGGCTGAGATCGTTACCTGATCAGTGAAGGAGTCAGTCTGTATGTGATAGGAAACTGGAGACAGATTCAGGAAACTTTATTTTTGTTTTGGCTTTACAAAATACAGGTTTTCAGTGTTTTCACTTTATTTTTGTTACCGTTCTGGAAATATTCATGGTGGTGCATTGTTGCCTCAGAGCAATGATCCTGCATGAAGTTTGCATTTTCTCCCCATGGATCTGTGGGTTTCCTTTAGATGAGCAGTTAAGAAAATGGATGGATACTCCTTGCAACAGCATCATCAGAACCATAAGAAATTCCTATAATATTTTAATCAAGTACACAAGCCACAGGTCCCCCCCCCCCCCTAGACTTCTATTTTTACTTGAGCTTAGTGGAAACACCTCCACCCATCCTGCCTCTCTTCTTCTCTCCCTGCTTCCTCTCATGAGACTGTGACCTCAGCGGCCAATCACAGGCAGGGAGAAAAAAAGCAGAAGCTAAACGGAGGCTACACACAGCTTAAAACCACACAAAGGTGACACGTTTGCAGAGAGCACACTCAGACTCAGAAACAGCTCCTCCATCAGAGTCCTTGCTCTAACAGATCTGTTGTGTTTTTTAAAATCTAATCTGAACTTCTATGACTGCAGAGAAGCTTTTAAGTCCATAGTGCCTGTTTGCTGTACTTATTAGCCAAAATGTGTTTTTTCATAGCTGCCCTGCTGCTTCTTTCAGCTGGTGAGTAATTTTTAACCTTTTCCAGATAACTCACATGTGCAACAATCATTGTTTGTGCAGAGAGTTTTAAACAGAAAACTGGTAAATATTTACCTTTTAGGGGGGAATTCCACAGCTAAACATTGTGCTAGTTTGAAATCTGGTTTAAAACAGCTAAGGATTAGTTGTAATGCTTAATTAGTTCTGACAGCTCAGCAGTTACAGCCTCATCTCAGCTTTATTTAACAAAAACTCAGTATTTAACTATAAAGAAACTATAAATTCTGAAAATGTGCTCTTTCACATCAGCTAGAACAGCTGTTAATTTGCAGTTTTAGAAAAAATATCTATAATTCAAGGCATTTGAACTATTTTTAAACCAGTCACACTGTGAAAGTAGCATTTTCACTGTTAATTCTCATTTTAAATGCCACACAGAAATGACAGTTTCGGCTTTAAGATTTTATTAGGAATAGAAACTGTCCTACCTGTAATTCAGAGCCATAAGCATGAAACAACATGCCGCAAAAGTCTTAAATTAATTTTTAACAATCTAATAACTTGTTTACGCAGAAAGAAGAGCGTACATAGAACCCAGTAACTTAGTCATCCCAGTTAACGCCTTGAGCCTGCAGTGCTCACTCAACACAACAACTTGGTCTTACAAAAGTTTTCCCTCCAAGTTAAAGCTTGTTTTTGGTCCACACAGGATATTTTCATTGCACAACTTACTTTTTGCAATTGGGATTTTGTTTTTAAAAAACATTGCATAAAACAACAATAACAAAAGTTGAACCATAAGAAAAATCTGTAGATAGAATTTAGTTCACATGAAGGCTGTCAAAGTAGAATGATTAATGTGACATATTTTATATCAGTTATGCTTTTTTCTTCTTTATTTTTCCTCTTTTTGATATCTCTAAAAACCCTTTTCCTCTAAATTGAATCCCCAGTTCTGACTTTTGCCAACTTTCAGGTTGATGGTTTCAGTCTGAGCACCTGCTTGACGTCAAACTGTTCTCAGTGCAGCTTCAGCAGCTTCTCAGTGATACTTGAAAACTTTGTTATGAAAATGTTCTGCAACAAGCTGAGGTCTATTTTTCTGTACTTTTAGGTTGAATGCACTTTGACTGGTTGGTTGTTTTGCTGGGTTGGTGTTGAAATATTTGTCTTTTGAATTTGTGTGGTTTTACAGAAGACCGAAAAACAACTTTACTGTGACAGAGAGGTTTTTTCCTTCAGTTCTGCTGATGCACAGCTCAAAGTGTTGTGTTTGTGTTCTCTGAACCACTACAACATTTGTAATCAAGTAATCAACTTTGTGATTGGCTCCATCTTGATAGCCGTGTGAAGGTTAAAGCCATAAAACTTTGATTAGCAAACACTCATACTAAAGTTACATCATTTACATGCTAAGAATAATTACTTGGTAGTTTGGAAATCAGTTATTTTTTCAAGTTGCACAGAAGAGATGTGGAAACATGAAGCCTTCACTGCACACCAAATACATATTACATCTCATTATAAGACAAAATCTGAGACTAACAGTAGAAGCAAATGCTTGTTAAGGTATTTTTAAAGAAAAGTAAACCATTAGTGGTAAAACTATTGAACTATTCTATAAAAACACTAATCTTCTTTGAATCCATTAGATAATTTAATTGGATAGTCTGAAGACTTGACTTCCTCCAGATGCTCAAGAAGAACAGCGTAGAGAGGAAGCTGCTGGAGGTGTTCTAGCCATAAACGCATTAAAGCAACTATAACCTGATACACTATAACCTCATATATCATTATACTATACAGGCACCATGTCCAGTATTACACTGTACATCACCCATCACATTTTTAATATTTAACTTTTATTTTTTAATCTTTAACATTAAGTATTACAGGTCACATGACTTGACTCACACTTCCTAATGTTTTAGACTGTATACTAACTCTCTCCTGATGTATAAATAAGCTAACAGGCTGGCTTCTTTGTTTTTGTTGTTTTCAGATTCCGTTTCCTGCGCTCGATTTCTGGCCCCTTTTAATATGAAAGGGGTCACAGGGCAGGTCAGGTTTGACTCCAGCTCCCAGACGGCCACTGTAAACGTATCCGGTGCTGGATCCTGTAGAGCGGTCAACCTTTCCCTCAGCCTATTCCCAGTTATGTATGGCCACTTTGCTCATCCGTGTTCTGAGGTGAACGTCGGCTCCTCCATTTTCACCTTCACTGCTCACCTTGCCTCACATTCCAGCATCAACATGTCGAAACTCTTTGAGCACAGGTCAAACCTGGATGACCTCTCGCTATCTTTGCAGACGTGCGATGGCATTAAAGTATGCACAGTTGTGAGTCAAGGTCAGACACTGTTGACTCGCCAGGCCAGGTTCACTGAGACCATTGTAGGTCATGTTTATATTCGTTCTAATGTAAACCATACCAACCCAAGGCTCCTTGCCAACTTAGTGACAGTTGGTCAGGTGAGCCCATCAGAAACCAATATCACAATCTACGGATCCATAAGTACCTCCGCAAACTGTCATACTCTACTTGGAAGCTTGAATCCTTCCTCTTTGACGAGTCTGGGTGTAGTAAATGTTGGAAACCCTTTGCTTTCTCAGAAATCACACATCGAGCTCACCACCACCGCATATCGTTTTCTTCTCCTGAACTTGGGATCAAGTTACAAGTGTGCTCAGGTATATGACGAACCAGAGAAAGAGGTGAGAGCTGTTTTCAATATGGAAGGAATCAAAGGTTACTTCAGCTTTCAACAGGCTTCTCCGTTTGACCTGACACAGATTGCTGTGAATCTGACAAACTTAGAGAGAAAAGTTGGCCCTTACCATGTCCACCTGTTCCCTGTCCCTTCAGTCAGGTCGAACCTCTGTTCAAACGATAACGTAGCTGGTCACTGGAATCCATTTGGAATCAACACAACTAGCCCAGCATACCCTAAAGTTCCTGGGTCAACCCATGACAAGTATGAGATGGGTGATCTCAGCTCCAAGCACATGTCTCTAGCAGGCCTAAATGCTGTTCATGTCACATTCACAGACTTCAACCTCCCTCTGTTTGGACCTCATAGCATCATCGGTCGCTCAGTTGTGATCCACCTATTGGACGGCACCAGATTTGCCTGTGCCAGCATTAGTTATCCTGGTGAAGTGGTGGTAGGCAGGGCCATATTTCAGGACCCTGTGGTTGGTAACATCTGGTTTACTCAGCTGGTGAACAACCCTCTGTCAGACGTTTCCATCTTTCTGGATCTGTCTTATGGAATTCCCACAACCCCACCAACCCAAAACCACAACTGGCACGTTCATGTTTTCCCCATAAGCTCGGAGAGGGATGACGACGCAGGGCGCTGCAGTACAACAGGAGGTCACTGGAACCCATTTAACATCAACACAACTGATGGCAGCTATGCCCTTCGTTGCAGTCCGCTTTGCCCCTTATGCTGTGAGGCTGGAGACCTCGCTAACAAACACGGCACCATTGATCTCAGTACCAACGTAGGAGCAGTTAGGGCAAAGCACTTTTTCACAGATGTCACTTCCTGGTTGAGCTTGCCAGGCATTATTGGCCGTTCTGTGGTCATCCATGAAGCAAACAAGGGAGGGCCAAGAATTGCTTGTGCCAATGTTACATTGGTACGTATTCCAGCTGCTGGTTTAGGAGGATGGTTTGGTCCAGGATTGTCCAGTGGCCAGGTGAAATTCTCTCAAGCTGTCCCACAAGGCCCCACTACTATCAAAGTGTCCCTAGAAAACCTGAACTCCTTAGCTGGAGGCTACCATGTCCACATTTTGCCCATGAGAGCCGGCAGTGTAGACCCGTGTTCAAACGCTAACATCCTGGGTCACTTTAACCCACTAGCCTGGAACACATCAAACTCCCCCTCACCTGGACTGGGCACAGTGGATCAGTATGAGATCGGAGATATCAGTGGAAAGTTTGGAATGCTCACAAACCAAAGTAACGCTGATGCTGTCTACAAGGACCCCAACATGCCACTAAGTGGACCCTACAGCATTGTGGGAAGATCTGTGGTTGTTCACTACACTAATGGATCCAGGTAAGAAGTGCTGAATGTTACAGAACAGTCATTTCATCTTCATGTGTTGTCCTATAATACTCAGATAATGTTCCCCATTCCTAAAAGATGACTCAGTCAGAGGTTGTGACAGAGAAAATCCTCTGGGTGAACCCAGCTGGGTTAGGATGTGGTTTGCTCCTCCTTCATGTTGTCTGTGTGTTTATGCCACAGGATGAGGTGTGCTAACATCTCAGCAGACAAAAACACAGATGGACAATGGACCATCGCCAGGGCGGTTTTCAGCGGTGCAGTAACGGGGACAGTCAGACTGGTAGGAACCACAACAAAGAACAACATGCTCTAGTCATCTATACTTTGAATATTTCAGATACTTATTGAACACTTGCTACCTCAATAAAGAGGCAGTTTAAAAAAATCTTGCAATGGATATAGACATTTAGGTTCATTAAGCTTCAAATTTTTCAAAAACAGACTTTTCCCCAAGAATCTTCATCTGAGCTGATTTATTCAAGCAGCACACTTGGTTGTTTTTTCAGTTTTAAAACAGAAAAACAAAAATGAAGCAGACTATATGTGTTCTTCCTTAATTCTAAAACTGTTTTTCTTTGATAAAGAGAATGCACATAAATTGCATATTTGCTTGGAGCCAAGTTGCCATAAAAATATGACTAGCATGAGTATATCTGCTGCACACAGACCACGTTATCATCCTTCTGATTGTTACTGGAAACGGGTGAGATTGTTAGCTTAGTTTAGCATCTATCTGGTGATAAATACATGCTCACTGAGGCTAACCAGAGGAACAGCTGTCCCTGTCAGCTGCTCTCCAGAAGCCCCACACTGCGCCCTACACTAGAGCTTTTAAAAAACCTAAAGAACATTTTTGTTAAGAAATAATTTGTAGTTGTTAGTTTCACACAGGAAGACTGAAGCAGAGGAGTTGAATTAGTCACAAATAATCCCATTTTAACTGGATTTATTTTTAACAAAGTGATCTCTGAATATAGTTGAGGTACGTTTGACAGCAGCGTGTCTAATTATCCACTCACATAACATTTTCCCTTCCTTCAAGCGTCAGCAGATGTTTCCTGATGGGAGCAGTACAGATGTTACTCTGGAGGTGGATCTCCAGTCTACAAATCAAAATGTAAGTATAATTTATGCAGCATTATAGAAGCATAAAAACACATGAGTTGTCTTAATTGAGAAATTTTACAAACAACATCCTGGACAAGCCCCCAATTTTGTCAGTGAGGAAATGTCATGATTTTAAAAAGCCCCCCAAAATTAAACAAACTGAGTTTGACAATATGAGCATCAGTAAGTCAGTGGCTGTAAACACGTGTGTATGAGAGTTGTTTTGCCTAAACCATATTATTACCAAATAAAACCAAAAGGACAGCAGCCATGTTGAAGTAGCCCAGTTAGCTCCTATTAGCTGCTGCTAACAGCGGTCCAGGTGGGAAGTTGAATGAATTGAATTGAAGGCACACCGCCTGTTTGGAGTCACACTGGATGTTTTTCTTCGGTATCCCATGTGGAACTCCATCACATCCAGTGCTGGGCGAGACCAAAGAAGACCGGGTGTTTCGTAGCCAAAGCAGAACACACACAGGTAATGATGTAGTCCCGTTTAAAATTTGTGGACTCTGTCCTGACAGGATGTGATTGTACAGCCTCCACAAACACAATAATTTGGCATTTTTGAGAAAAATTAACACACACTGACTCGATTAAACAACCGCACTGCCCTAAAACTACCAACTGGCCACATTGAGCTGAGAGCGAGCCGGCAGACTGCAGCGTTGCCAGATTAGAAATATTTAAGTTTTAGTTTTAAAGAATCTAACATAATGATTAAAACAAGCATCTCTTACACAAATTCCACACAACAAAGGGCTCAAATGATCATATTTATGGAATTATTGATCGTACAGACTGAGTGTTAAATTATCCTACAAATATGATATTTATACATCTGACAACACTGTCTGCAGCGCCACCTAGCTTATAACTCCCCTTAGTGACGTCACAGGTCGAAATAAAAAGAAAGCGTTTTTAGAAGCTTTGCTGAAAAGGGGCACTTTTGACTAGAAAAATGGTTTTAAAAAATGTATTGTAAAACAAAATACCCTCAATAAACGTTTCAAATAGTATTTTTGGACAGAATTTTATCTGAATTAAAAAAAAACCTGCAATTTGCTCTTTAACCGACACCGATGCAGTTGCTTTGACTGCGGTCAGACGGTGGCTTCACTGACTTGTCAGTTCTGTTGTAGTTTTCTAGATTGGTGGCTAGGGGGAGCTGTTGAGCTAAAGAGGAACAGTGTGGTTAGGAGAGTGCAATAATTTCATAGAAAACATTTTTTTTCAGTTTTATGATCATTTTTATTAATATTTTGTATCTAATTCACCCTCATTTGCTGTAACAAGCAGAGAAGAAAATAAAACCTGTCTTCCAATTCAGTGCAATTTTTTTTGCGATAGAAGTATTGGTATCAGTACTCAGTATCAGCAAGTACTCAGATTCAAGTATCGGTATCGTATCGGTTTGAAAAAAGTGGCATCGCTGCATCCCTAATATGTGTGTGTGTGTGTGTTAAAATTAATGTGTTAGCATTCAAAATTCTCCACCTGTTTTTTCCCTTTCTAACAGATCACTAAAGCTTCCTTGTTCATCGCAATCAACCGAGTGAATTCCAGCAACCTGTGCACCAGTGTGGGAAACACATTCAATCCCTTCAGCATGACATCACTGGTGAGACCATTCATTTCTTTCTGGGCTGAATTAGTTTAATACATCTTTTGATATAAATTTCCATCCTTAGAAGAAATCAAGGAATAATTTAAGTTAAAAGATGGGGAGGCATGTAGCTCAGTTGGTAAAATGGCCAGTCTGGCAACCAGAGGGTTGCAGGTTTGATCCCAGCTCCAGCTGGGTTTAATTGTTGTTGTGCCTTTGGGCAAGACACTTGCCTACTGGTGATGATTGGAGGGACTTGGCGACCGTCGGTGCATGGCATCCACACCTCCGTCAGTGTGCCCCAGGGCAGCTTTGGCTACAATGTAACTTACCATCATCAGTGTGTGTGTGCATGGGTGAATGACTGTTTGTGTTGTACAGCACTTTGGAAAATGTTGAACATTCTAGAAGGAGCTCTATAAATACAAGCCTTTTACCATTTGAAACTTGTAATAATTCATGACAAAGAGACAAGAGAGAAGCCCTTCAAAAAGTGCTCAGCGGAGGTAAAAAAAAAAAAAAAATCCCAAAGCATGTTAATTGAACTCTAACATAAAATTTGAATAAAGCTGACGACTAAACAGAACACTAAGATGAGCCAAACATTGATAAAACAGTCTGAAACCCCACCCCACCTGTGCAGATAGAGGTGTTATGTTGCAAGTTTTTGTTAAAATGTCAGCTTGTGTTTCATTTGCGAATGAAAACGATCAAATAAACAGGAAAGCAGGTATTAAAACTTGAACTGCTTGATGTTTTCAACCTTTTGTTGTGTTGTTCTTTAGTTACCCAGAGAAATTTGTTTAGTCACTTTACTGTTGCTTCAAAAATAATTTCACTGTTGTTTGAATTACAATAAAGAAATTAAAATCTGAAAATATCAGTGCAGTCTGTTGAAATGAAAGTTGTTCAAATATTTGATTAAAGGAAGACTATGCAGTTTTGCTTGTTTTGACTCCCCCTAGTGTCCGTTTTAAATCACTGCCGTAAAAACGTTAGCACCATTGTTTCTGCTCAGAAACACCTAAATCTAACTGTTGAAATGCCCCCTCAGCCTTCATAGCTTTCTACAGGAGCGGTTATTTACTCCTTCAAAGAAATCGCAGCTGTGTTCAAGCAGGGAGAGATGGAAAAAAAGCAGGAATCATGAGCTAAAAACACTCTGGAGCTAGCATAACAGCTAGCCACATTGGGTTAGCCTAACCCTCGCGAGATACGTGACTTTGTGAGACTTCCGGGGCGCCAGACCGGAGACTCAGGAAGTTGCAAATGTGGTATTCCGGATCTAAGCAGCAGATGGGGCTGAGTGACTTTTCAATAACCCTGCAAAGGGTCATATTAGCACATACTGGCTCAACAAAAAGATTTTAAAATATGAAAAAGTTGCAAAGTATGCCTTTAAATATGCATTTAATGTGCAACCTGTTAGAGAACATGCATTTTTTAAAATGTAACCTTAATTTGTACAGGTAAGTCTCATTGAGACACAAGGTCTCATTTTCAAGAGCGACCTGTATGTACGTATAGGCAGATGTGTGTTGTCACAGTGACCGTGTGATGCATGCTTTTTATTATACCTCTTTCAGAGCTCCAGCTGTTCGTTGGTAAACCAGCTGAGCTGTGTGATGGGAGAAATATCTGCTAGACAAGGCAACATCAGCCTGACCGGGAGGGAGGTCTACACCGACACCATCATCCAGCTGTCTGGAGACAACACAGGTGACACCACCGGAGTATCAATCAAAACACTTTAATAATCCCAGAGGGAGATTTGATTTTTCAGTAGCTCATTTCATTCTTTTAAAAGAACTATTATAGATTATTCTAGCTGTGCAGGAAGGATCTTCTGTGTTGCAGCAGATCTGAAGAACCTCTGACTGAAGACACTCTGTAGTTGAGGTACTGTCTTGTGAAGAGGGCTGTCCATCCTTTATCCAGTCAGCTCTAGAGGCGCCAGACTCCCCAGAACGCAGCCAGCCTCCTTTAGCAGCTTGTAAACAGCCATAAAGGTTCAATCAGCAATCCTGGTTTTTCCTTAGTAATACAACTTGTTTTTTCATTCCAGCTATCCCACAATTACGTCCACCGCTCATAAAATAAGTTATTGTGTCACTGTTGATCACTCCTGTTAACCTTAATGAAACTCCTAGCTGATATGTCCTGCCTGTTTCCAGTTGTCCACAGGTCTCTGGTGCTGAAGAAGGGGAAAAGCATCATTGCATGTGCAGACATCCTCCCTGAATCACAGTCAGCTACGCAGACTTTTTCCAGGGTGTCTGTTTTTAGCCGGTAAGTGAAAAAATGATGCAGATTCTTATTAACATTTAAACACTTTAAAACTATAAATACATGACCATCAGGGTGTACATGCTTAGACTGAGTATTGTATGTGATGAGAATTGAAACATATTTAGTAAATGTCTTGTTTAGATGGTGATTTTTACTTCTTTTTATGCTAGATTCATGTTTAGTTGCACAGTAGTTTCTGAATGGAATCTAAAAATAAAGCCGGTGTTATCATTTTATATTTGGCCCCAGAACCATTGTCTGGTAGGTAATTAGACAGAATAGTAGGATATTTTTTATTACATAAGGATTGTTGATGACATCATTAGAACACAAACATATCAGATGTCAGTATCAGCTCCCTGAGCTACAGCTGTTATGTAACAAATAGACAAAACAGGCAGGAAATCTTGTATCAAAGGAGCAAATTGTCCAAATGAATTCTGTACAAAAAGAGAAGAATGGGTGTTTTAAAACCATGAAACAGAAACATGTCTGCAGAATTTTAAGCATTTGTCAGTGTTGAGAAATAACGTGTTTTAACATTGTTGTGGGTATTTTACTTCACGATTCAAAGGGGAGTCAATGATTGACAGCTGAAAGATTTAATAGATTTGTTTACCTGGTTCTTGTAATGTGGATCTTTTCAGAGAAAGTATCCCTTTCATCCTTTTATTTCTTAGCTTTTTCAGTTAACATGTTTTAATAACACTTGTAGACATTCTGACTCCAAAGTTTCTCAAGGACAGTTTGACTCCGACCAGCTAAACATAGATAATCAGGATTATTCTGTTTCATTCACAGTTCCTGGCCTCCACAGTGTAAATGTGTTTATTTTTATTATAACTAAGTGTTCACACTTTGGTGCCTAATTAATGAAAACTACCTCAATTTAAACACGTGTCACATCACAGTGACCTCTTATGCTCACGTTGACTTCTGCTAGGTAGTTAAAGTGACATTTTTAAAAAGTGGAAGAAAATACAAATACTCTGATTGGGATTGGGTAAACGTATACACGTCTAAAGGGCGAGTCCAAGGCAAGTCTCAAATCTTTATGGCCAAGTCAAAAATAAAGTCTCAAGTCTTTTGAGTCTGAGTCCAAGTCATAGTTCATGTCTTTAGAGGACAAGTCAATTGTCATGTCTTTAGGATAAGTCCAAGTAAAATGTAATGTCAAAATCAAGTCTCAAGATTTTTTAAGCTGAGTCCAAGTCAAGTCTTTAGAAGGTGAGTCCAAGTCAAGTGTCAAGTCTTTAGAGGGTGAGTCCAGGTTGAATTTGAGTCCAAGTCAAGTTTTAGAGGATATTTCCCATTCAAGTCACCAGTCTTTAAAGCTCAAGTCCAAGTCTCAGACTTGAGTCTCTGGTACCCTGCAGCCTCTCACCCAGTGGCTGCTGGTAGACACCAGTTCCCAGCACCCTGAACAGGACAGGAGCCAGCTGTGGGTTTAGAGAACTGACAGGAGGTCTGACGCATGAAGAGCTCAAGAAGAGTTTAACCACAGCTGGCAAACAGCTCAAAGGAGAGCTCATCATTTCTAAAAACATCATTTCATCTTCCTGGAAGGAAGTTAAATCTCACGACATCTCATAATAGAATCATTGTCAGTAATTTCCACTTTTAAAAATCCACTTTTGCCTTTAATCAGTAGAATCTATGACCAGTTACAGAGGAAGAGCTGCTCGTGTTGTTATTCTTCACACAGGCACTGGATAGCTATGAATGTGCTGCAGCTGAGCCAGATGATTCACTCAGTTCCTGTTGCTTTTCTTGTCATTTGAATCATATCCCTAATTATTCATTATAATGTAAAAATAAACCCACTTCCCATTCCTTTTTGTCCAGATATGATTTCCGTAGCAGGGTTGCGAGTGTTTTGGGGACAGAAATGGCGAGGGTGACCATCTTGCCGGGCTCTCCCCTCTCTGCAGCCAGCGGCAAGTGTCAGCAGGTCAACTTCATGATATCTGGTAAGGCAGAACAAATACAGCGTTTTCTTTATTTTACACATGAAAAACAAGGAATCTGTAAAAAAAACAAAAAAACAGATGTCTTCATTCATTCCCCTGAATCTGATAATGATTTAATCAAATCAACAAACCGGTGCTGAACCTGTAAGGTGGTTAAAAATTAAAAAACAAAGTGAGACAGTTGTTTGTGATTTTGAGCATTAATAGCTTTAGGGTGCAGGTTATTTGTGAAGTAGCTGCATTTCCTGTAGTTGAGTCATGTAATCGTGCAGGTTTGTGTCGACTCATGATAGTTTTCTCCGTCAGAAAATGATGCGCCACTTTTTAAGCCAGAGAACTCTCCATCGTGCTTCTCCTAAATTACAGGTCAAAAGGATGAAAATTAAGTCTTAATACAAGTTAACACAATAAACAAAAACACGTTTGATTTAAATGCAACCATGAACAAAGTAAGAGTATTTTGATGTGATTTAATCTGATTTTATCAGATGGTTTTACCTCTGTAGATGCCTCTGACTTGCAGCACCGAGCTGAGCAAGGTGTGGGTTCAAACAGGACAACGAACAATTACAGGCATTGAAAATCTGTATAAAAAAACACACAAAAAAACCCTCCTCAGTAACTCGATGCTGGAGTTGAGTGTCCATGCATCTCGTTTTCCAGCCCGTCCTCTTTCCCAGGGGCGAACAGATGAATATCTGTGGAGGGGTTTCACACAGTGTAGCTGAGGACAGGCAACAAAACCCTCACAAGCCTCCTGCTCGGTGAAAAGTGTTCTATCACAGTCAGCGATACCCTAGATGTTCCAACTCACCCCGATCAAAAGTGTGAGAGAAGAAAGACGGCGTGCAATCGCTTACACACAGCGAATATCTGTGAGGGATCTGGGAAGCTTTAGAAGACAAGAAGTTCTCAGTATTAACTTGAACTTTTCTATAGCATGTTCTATAGGTAAAAACAAATCTGCTTTTCCAATAAGTGCAGCCTCTTTCTGTGTAAACATGTTTTTATTTTTGTTTATTTCAAAGGGAGTGTCAGCTCAGATCTGTTGAGTTCTGTTAAAACCAGCAGCACGATGGGTCAGTTCAAAGAGTCTGATACGTGCACAAGTAAGTACCCCTATCATGTTTAACTCTAATGCACCAGTTTAAATGAGAAACCATGTGCGATCTTGTGAAATATGAAATGTTCTGCTTTTATGAACGTCTCTTTCTGAACTTTCTTTTTTGAGAATAATTTAACATCTTGTCCTTATTTGACACATAAACTGAGACTAAAGTGACAGATTACCATAAGTCGTTAATGAATGGTGACTTCTCTCTGATTTATTTTCAGGAAGTGCAGGTCTGCTGCTGGTGCCAGAGAGTTTCCGTCTTGACCTGATGCTAGCTGTTGCCTGTCTGCTACAGACTTTGTTATAGTTCAGAGACAGCCACACTGTGCAGCAGCAGCATCATCAGTGGAGACACGAGAATCGTCTTGTTTTAAACTGTGAAAACTCACAAAACGTTGACAACCCAAAGTTACTGATTATGAAGCAAATGTTATTTTTTACTAATTTTATCAGCAAATGAAGATCTTCCAGTTCAGCGTTTTGTTTTTGTAATAATTGGATGGGATTATTTTCTAATGTGTTCATTTTCTATTAATACTCACCTTTCAGGTAACAGGTATTTGTCTTTATTTTTTCCATGTCTGCATAAATGTAATGGTGTTTGTTTATAATCCTGCAGAATTATATTTTCTTGTCTGTGTTGTCTATACATCCATTTGAAATGATGTAAATATCTGAAAATTTGTTAATAAAAACAAGAAACTGACTTTTTTCACATTTTTAAACAAGTAACAATTTGTTGTCTGGAATTCTAAAACATAAACGAACATGAGTCTATAAAGTTACTGACATGAAATTCCTATCAATCTAGTTGGTTCTTTGATGCATTTTAGTACAAATCCAGAATAGTGACTTATGATTTTTGCGAAAAAGTATTTCTCAACTTTTCAGAGTTGCTTTTTTACGTTTGCTATTTAAAAAAAAAGATAACTTGACTTATATAGTTTCATTATTGGAACTGAAGAAGCCTTTTGAATGAGAGGTGACAGTAAAGCAACAAGAAAAGCAGTTTATTTGAGGTTTTCTTTTTTTACTTTTAGAAATGCCATGTCCTGGGTGAATGAGAATCTACAGCAGTGAGAAGGAAAAAACGTTCTGGTATAAAACTATGAATACCTGTGGAAAATTTCTAATATATTTTCACAAGCATTTTTTTTTTTTGCACAAAATGACAACTATCTGATAAAATGCAGTGAGAAAAAGTCTAATATATAAATCAATCTGGATTTTAGTTAGATCCTGCAGAGTGGATGAAAAAGGATGGTGGATATTTAACCAGTGCAAGTAACTTGAGTTTAAATTGATCTTAAAAAGGTCAATAACTATTATTTTCATCAATAGATGAGAATGAGAAAAATAATATCAAATGAGCAACTTTTGACAAACAGCAGACAATAGTGGGAGTAGACAGTTTTTTAACTAAGCAAATATTTGTTCATACTTATTTCAGTTTTTATCCTCAAAGCGGAACGAAGCTATAAAAGCAACAGCAACAATTTAAGAATCCCATCAGGTGGTATTAGCGCAGGGTGTGGCTGCAGCGCCCCCTGGTGGTAGCAGCACGGTAGTAGTTCTAATAATTATTATCATTAAAAATTATCAACCTACATTTGATAGTAATAATAATAATAATAATAATAATAATAATAATAATAATGATAATAAATGTTTTTATTTTTATTAAATGTGGGTTGATTATTTTTAGTGGTAAGTTTTTCCTTCTTTTTATTCCCAATTTATGACCGTAAAGCATTGGAATGGGCTCGTATTTCTTGTTTGACATTCTCACTGCACATCTTTATAAGCATAATCTCTGCTGTTTCACTGAATAAATATGTATATAAAAACCAAGGCACTGACGCACAAAAGGAAACGTTTAATTTGAGTTGGTAGTGGCTTCAAACCACATAATGTTTGTTCTTGAGCGCATAAATAGTATTATGAACTAGTTCCTTGTCTGCCACATTGGTTGTCGGAGTGTGACAGAGGAAGAGGCGAGTCTCGATTCCGCTGCGTCTACTGGAAGAAACTGTAGTCATGTGACCACTGACGTCAGCGAAGAAATGGCAGCCTCCTGTTTTGTAAATTGACACAAGGTCCGAGCTGGTAAACAAAAAGCGCTTTGTTTTGTAACGCAGGAGTCGTATTTTAAAGGTAAAGGTGAGTGTGTGTATTCGGTACTTCACTGTCTGACTGCGGCGGCGGCTCTTTAGCTAGCGGGAGCTGGGGGGGAAATCGACGAGTAAACAGAAGCGAGTTCTGCGGGATGTTGACTGTTTTCAAGACGAGGCGACGGTCGGTCGGTACTCCCACACATGTGGGTGCAGTCCGTTTTCAAAGCAGCAATACAGCTTTTTACTGTGGTATTTAAACTGGGTGAAACGCTTATAACCAGTATACTGGTTCGCTACCACCACACCCACCACCAAATGCAACAGTGAGACTGAATACATTAGTTCTGTCTTATTAGACTCGTCCAGAGTAAAAAATAAAACGCATCCAACGCACTTTTATAGATTTTTATTGACAATGTAATTATAATGTTTCACGTTATTCGTGGCGATTTCGCTAGCTAGTGAATTACATACGAAGTGATTTCACTTAATGCCCACTTGTAAACAACATCGCACGCGGAGATATTAGCCAATAGGAGAGCTCATCGATGAAGAACACTGCAACGTGATTGGTCGGTTTGTGGGCGCGGTGCCACTCAGCAGTGGATGTAGATGGAGAAAATAAATCGCGTATTGCTTCTACTTCCTGGCCTTTGTTTTATTTGGTTGTCAGTCACCATAGAAACGACTCATACAGAGATGTGGAAAAGTGTTTTCTCCTTACAGATTTATTGTTTTTGCTGACTCTAAGGAAGAGATAATGATGACCTGAGTATATATAAAATGCAGTTTTCAAATGATCTAATTGTTTAAAGGAAATAAATCTATCCAAACCAACCTGGTCCTATGAGATACAGTTTTTGCCTCCTAAGTTTAATAACTGGTTGTAACACTCCCGGTGTCAACAACTACAATCCAGTGTTTGTGATAACCAGTAATGAGTCTCATGGAGTTTCGTCCGTCCCACTCTTATTTACAGAACTGTTGCCACATTAGAGGGGTTTCTAACATCAACAGCCTGTTTAAGGTCAAAGGTCAGACAATTATCTTTTAGGATTTTCTGATAGACAGCAGAATGATTCCATCAACAAGGGATCCAGGCCCTGAAGCAGCAAAGCAGCCCCAGACTTCACACTACCACCACCATGTCTGACTGATGATGATGTTTTTCTGAATTAAGTGTTAGTTTTTCTCCAGATGTAACAGGACACACGTACACCTCCAAATGTTCTGTCAGCTCAGCTGACAGAATATCTCCCCCCCCCCCCCCCCCCCC